>JAVIAB010000059.1:35593773-35760517 GCA_032433765.1 Megaustenia siamemsis | reverse complement strand
CAAAAGACGACCGACAGTATTTTAAGCTGAATGTGGTTAATGGCTCACCTTGTTTTCTGGTATAGTCGAACGCTGAGTGGCTCATAGCTGACTGTTGGTATCATGATCTGAACTATAATGGCTCAAAACCTACTATACGGGAAAAAAAATATGAGTACCTTCGAAGTCGGAGTTATCTACCTGTGCGGCGAGGGGACCCCTGTGCACACGACTGCCAGGGAAAAATGGATTAACACGTGGCAAAATTCACAGTTCCTAGTCTCTAGGACTTCGTCAGAGGTAAAAGCTGGCGAACGAAAAAAAAAAAAAAAAAAAAGAAAAAGTGAGTAGGGATTGAATAAGGAAGTAAGCTGTACACAAAATGTTCGTGCTGACGTCCGGATAAGTAGAAATAACAACAAACTGCGCCCATTTAACGTCTTTTCATGGATTGTTGGTGGCTGATGATAGGGAACTCGTCATACAGAGCATAGCAACAGGAAGGTGACCATGTACATTTTTTTTTGCGGGGGGGGGGGGGGTGGGGGGGATTTCTGCTGCGCTTGAACGCGAATGTTCAGAATATGTGACGCACATAATGGGAGGACATAATGGGAGGACATAAAGGGAAAGACTCTGGTCACAACACAACTTCTGATTGAATTTACTACTACTGCCCAATGGTCCCAAACGCAAATAACGAACACCACATAATGGTAAAATGTATGAGTCTTGATCATCTCTGGTTCATTAATCCCGAGTCAACTGGTTATCATCATCATTTGCCATGGCCGGTTGGTGTAGGCGATCATGTCCACTCCACAATCTTCTATCTACAGTGCATCATATCAGTTTTCTATTGTTGACTGTTTTCCATCCATGCCATGACACTAGACTATCTAGTATTTTCTCTCTTTGTCGTCCACGATCTTTCTTTTCATGTATTTTGCCAGCTGTAGCCAAGAATTCTCTTGTCAACTATCCTCTTGTCATGATGCGCTTAAAAAAATGTTTATCGTTTCTTTCTGATGTTTTTTAGGAGCTCCTTTTTTTTTCTCCATTTGAGAATGTTCCCAGTGGTCATTTTTAGCTGTTTGGGAGTTTCCGATTTTTTCTGAGAAATCCAATCTATTTGGCCTCTAATCGTCTTTTTTATTTTTTGTTTGCTGTCCATGATTCGCTTCCATAGGTCATGATCGACTCTATATACCACCGTGGAGCTCTCTTTCTCTCTTCTACTGACATAAGAGTTCATTTCTTCTTCTTCTTTCCTCCTCATCTGCCTTTCAGCGTCGAGGGGAGATATAATTTGCGGTCTTTTGCTCTTTTGTTCGCCTCTGCTGCTGTTATGTTTCCTAGTGCTTCTAATATTCCATCGATCCATCTTTTTCGTAGTCGACCCTTGGGTCTGGTGTTCTCACAAACGTTTGTTGAAGGCACGTTGTGTTTGTTTTGTTCTTTCTGCCCTGTCACGTGGTCAAACAATTTTAATCTGTTGTTTCCTTATATATTCTATGGCGAGGGCTATTACCAGCTTTTTTTCTCAGTTCTTTTCATTTCTGATCTTATCTCTCAGGCTGTTTCCTGTCTTCGTCTAACACATTTCATCTCTGTAGAGATTATTTTTTTCTTATTGTTCTTGCATCTAGGGTCCAGGTCTGGCATTGGTAGCACAACGTTGGGATGAAGGTTGTATTATATACTGCTCATTTTGCCTCCAGAGTTATTTCCTTGTTGGACAATAGTGTGATAACTGTCCGATGATTTGACAAGCTTTGTTGCATCTTGATTCTATCTCTGCTGTTTGAGAGTTATCGTTTGTCATTAGACTTCCTAGGTATTTGAATTCCACTACTTGTTTTTCAGTTGTTTTGCCTTCTATAGTTATGTTGATGTTCTGTTTATTTTTTGCGACATCATGACTTCTGTTTTGTTGATGTTGATTTTCATGTTGTATTTTGTGCCTGAGATGTTGAGTTTGTTTAAGTGTTCTTGTAGGTCTTCTATTGTTTCATGTATTAGTGCCTGATCGTCTGCAAATAAAAAGCTCGTTGATCTAATCTGTCCTCTGATGGGTTGGCTAGCTTGCATGTATAGTCCATGTATGTAATAAACAGTAGGGGGGATAGTACGCACCCCTGTCTTACACCTGATCTAACTTCGAAGTGGTCTGTGTAGCCTGCTGCTGTTCTGACCCTGCAGCTGCTGTTGACGTAGAGGCTTGTACCAGGTTGAGGTCAGAGTTCACTAAAATCTATAATGTACCGTATTCGCCATATCTTTGCCTAATAAGTATCGAATATGTGTATCGAAGTGAAAGTTAGTAACGATTATGTACCTTTGTCGTCTGCTGCGTCTCAGACAAGGAAACTACTCTCAGGTGTAACGAGCCTATTTAACATTATAGTAGGGTCCCTTTCTCTGTCGCTTTATTGTGGACAGGACAACTAAAGTTGAGATTTATCAATAAGAATTTTAACGATAAAACACATCTTGTTCAAAGATGAGTGAAATGAGGAAACACAGCAAGAAGCCTCGCTTGAGCTCTACAAGTCTCAGGTAATCAAACATTGTAATCTTAGATGGAAATTATTCAATCAATCAAAAATGATACTACTTAAACTAAAACTCAAAATCATGATCCAGTTGGTTGAATCGAGTGGCTAATGAAAACGTTCTTTGAAAATAAAGTTAATCTAAACTAACGCCACTAACGGAAAGTCAAAGTGTGAGACTGAAAGTCTGTTTAAAGTTCGTTTATTATTTAATGTTTATTAACATTTAACTAGGCAATTATAGAAGAGAGCGGGTGGCGAATTGATAACTCAGTGTGCTCAAAAAACTACGAGAACACGGGTTCCAAAGAAAGGGGTTTCAGGCAAAGAAATGCAAATAATAAATGCATAAAAATGCGAAGCTGCAGTAAAGCTAAATGTGGGGAGAATTGAAAAAAAAATAGAAAAAAATGGTATGGTAAAAGCTTTACGTGATTGCTAGATGAGACAAATTTGAACGACGTTTTGGCTCAATAGGCCTTTAGCAGGAACAAACAAACACACACATAGACATGTAAGTAAACAAAACTAATCCTACATAGCTGACTAGCAATGAAACATCCAAAATAAAATAATCGAAACAAGAAGCAAATAATTGAAAAAGGTTCCAAAGAAATCCCAGTCCAGTACGGTCAAAAGTATTTTCTTTTGGGGTGAAATAAAAACAGACTTGAACACCTCGCGGCGACCACTCTGTACATTTTTATTCACCTTTCCTATGCCTCCCCACCCCCTTGGTAAATCACAGTAATAGGAAAATGCCATAAAGATAGAATTAGAATAACAATTAGCTTTTATCAAATAAAAATTAGCTATTTGGAATACAGTGTGAGTTGTTTTAGTTGTGTGTATTCGTAATAATATAGATAAATTGATTATTACAGCATGGTCCTACCTTTTGTTGCCTGACAGCCAAACAGAACCTACTGCAAGGGAGCGTGGGCCATCTTTTATATATATATATATAGCTAGGACTGAAATTTAAAGAGATAAGACCAACATTATGAGAATTAATGCAGTTGGCAATAACCAAATAAAATTAGGAGAAATACCTCTACTAGACGTGCAATCTTACATATATCTGGGTAGTAATATAGATAAAGAGGGAGGAACAGAAAATAATACTAAAATAAAGATATCAAAAGCAAGAGGAGCTTTTGTTGCACTGGGAAACATATGGAAGTCCAAAGAAATTAGGTTAAATAAAAAAATAAAAATTTTCAACTCCAATGTTAAGTCAGTCCTATTAAATCGCTGTGAAACATGGAGAACAACAAAAATGACAATCATGAAGATATACAGACTTTCATTAATGGATGCTTACGCAGAATAAAAAGATGGAAATGGCAGGATAAATCCACTAACATAGAATTATGGAAATATACCAGTCAAATACCAGTGGATAAAGAGATACAGCGATGATGATGGCGCTGGATAGAACACACGCTGTGGAAGCCAACTGAGAGTATTATACAACAGGCTCTTTTTTGGAATCCCAGGGGAAAAGACAATGAGGAAGACCAAAGAATTCTTGGAGAAGACGGATAGAAGCAGAGATGAAGATGATGGTGAAAACATGGAATGATCTTAAAAGAATGGCACGAAACAGAAAGACTTGGAAAGTGTTTGTTGAAGACCTATGCTCCACAGAGAGCTGAAAGGTAGAAGATATATATGCGACAGACAAATATATAAATGGATATAGTATGATAATAACAAAAGTTTGTTGCAAGCAGACAAGTAATTTGTTCATAGAAATTAAAAACAGCAAAGAATTTACTCACTGTATTCCAAGGTACAAATAACACATTGTGATTTACAGTTGCGTTTAATCATTTAGTAGCTTTCTTGCCACTTAGATTGAAAGTGTACATTTTCTTCTACTTTGCTTTAGCCATTTGGAACTAAAGTCATAAGCAATATAGCACAGTGAAATCGACACAACTAGCATAGTTCAGAACAAAACCAATAGTAGCTCATTTTGAGTACACAATTCTGATAACTGCTTTTAACATTTAATTCTTAGTGGCACTAGAACACTGTATTGAGATTCAATAAAAAAAAACAAACTCAGCAAAGGCTCTGAACTTAGAAAATGCAAACTTCCAAGTAAAAAATTGTTTCTAATTCAAAACTCTGAGCTTATAGACTGCTTTAAAAGCTGTTTAAACTCCTTGTAATTTGCTTCCTAGCTATTTTTCATGGTACTGCCTATAATTCTCATGGGATGGGTAATATCTGATGGACATCAGTCTATTGGTCAAGTCTTCTTTACACTTTCAGAGATGGCCCCTCCCAGTAATTTTATAGCTTTATTTCAGCATCTATGAGCCGCGATAGCTCAGTGGTTAGTGAACTGGACTACAAAGGACAAGAGGTAGGGTTCGATCCCAACCGACGGCTTCCAGGTTCACCCAGCCGTAACTGGGTACCAGATTTTTTTCTGGGAAGTAAAGCGGCATGGGCGTAATACTGACCACATTACCCCAAAAAATCATGTGCCGAAGGTCTGTAAAATCCATGGTCATTAACACCATATTCCCTATACGCCACTTGGCGTGATGGGGGTTCTTTACTTTTTTTTTTTTATTCCAGCTTCTAGAAGTTTTGTCAAAAGCAGTCAATCAACCTTTTTGAGTTGGCTGTGTTCACTTTCTGTGCTGTTTCACCTTATGTCTTTTGGCGTGTGCTGAGACTGCTATGATGGGGACTACAGCTACCTTTCTTTGTTTGGGAGATGAGTTAGTAATTCGGATGATTCCACTGGCATGGGCAGTTGAGCAATTATGGATTTTAATTCGTTTGCAGTGATGCCGGGGCCTTCCATAACCAAAGAACCAGATGCCAGGGCCTTCCATAACCAAAGAACCAAAGTCAATCTACCGATTTGTCTTTGAAGTCATTAAGATTTAAATGGTGACTGCAGCCCTAGATGAAATTTCTTGACACTTATTTCTGCTCAGTACTCTGGTCAACTGGAGAAATTGCAAGGGGAATTTCACACCTAGTGTAGTATCCTGTCTTAGTCGCCACAACCCAAATTCACAACCTCATGAGAATGGTGTTTCTGGACGAATCTACAGAAAGATTTTACCTGTGAAGTCTCTGTAAAAGCAGCTGGAATGTCTAGTCTAGTCGAAAATATTATCACCTGCTACATTTAATGAAGTAGGGCCTATATTGTTACTTGAGTACACAGTGATTTGTAACATGGGAATTATAGAACCTGCTGAAAAAAGATTGACTTATTTATTTTCCCAATTTAAAAATTAACAATGGTATTGGGTCTATATTTCATTAATGAAACCATCGAACAGGTCAGATGGGCCACCAAGTCACAACTGGTCCGCTGGCTGTAATTTGGACCTTGCTGGATTATAATAAAGATGACACAAATTTTCCCCAGCAATCAATATATCACATTCAAATAAGTGCTGGTCGTTAGAGAATAGACTTCCTTATATTTATAATATTTTTCTTGTTGTTCGGACAACCTGTGGTCGATTCCCGTCGGAAGCCGCGTAAATTGTACTCGTGGTTGGAAAAAAAAATACACCTGTGATCTACTCTTCCGCAGGCAGAAATGGGTATCAGGGTTCATACTCTGGAAAGGTGGGGAATGATGCTTCGCTCGTGAGTTGCGATGCTTGGGGCGGCACAAGATAGGAGTCTCCTAACACTTTGAATAGGCGGCTAAGCACATATGGGTAAAAAAAAAACCAGTGTGCTAAGATGCAAATTCAAGTCTTGTACCTTTACCTTTAGTTGTGCATATTTTTCTTTTGATTAAATTTTGTATAACTTTCTGTTCTGTCAGTTTTCTTTACAATTGACTGCTCTGCCATATTTTTCAGCTATCCCAGGTTGAGCAAGCAATTCAAGCAGCAGGAGAGTCATCAGATTTAATACAGCTGAGAAGTGACCTTCAGGAACTGATCACTTTGACTGAAGGTCACCTCAACATATTTATTTTGATACTTTTCCCATTTGTGGATGTATTCATTATTTCTTACAAAACTTTGGTGTAACTTTCTGTGTAGTAATTATTTGTATATTTCATTTTAGTAACATCAGGAGACAAATAATAATAAATAAATATTATTAAATAGGGAAACTTCCGAGGTGATAATAGAAGGAAAAGGTATGTGTTAGCACTTGGAAATATTTGCTTCGGACCATATATTGTTCTTTGTTTTTTTCTGTTGTTGTTTATTTGTCATTTTTTCCGAGTGCTAACACATACCTTTTCCTTCTATTATTCCTTAGTAACATCACTTTTACTTCTTTTATTAATTTCCTAGAGGCACTTTTACAATATTTTTGTGTGATTTCTTTTATCTTTTTTTTGTTAAGGGGCATCATCAGAACACTATAGCTCGTTTCAAATCATGTGCCCAACTTCAAAACGCTATTACTCTCTAACCGTTTGTTAAAAACTTTTGAAATTTTCCAAATGTTATTAGAATGCAAAAGACCCTTTAAATGTATATTTAACAAATATCTTGCAGCTGCAGTTTTCTTAAAGCGGCAATATTTCTTTGATGTTTGTCAAAATTGTAAATTGTGAAGCCCTAAAGAATAGAAATTACCGTAGTTGCTGGTCTATGGTTAATTTTCACTAGGTAAAGGCGTGGCCGTAATGGGGAAATAACCTATTAAGACAAAACACCAGGAGAATTATTGTCTGCTCAGTTCGAGGACGGCTTCGCCGCTGAATGAACGGAAATGGAACACACAATGCCTCGTGTTTTCTACAAGTGTCTAATTGTGTCAGAAAGCCCACGTGGAATGCGTGCAAAAACGTCAATTGTACCGTGTATGGATTTTTAATCGCTATTTTTAACTTAAAATACTGTAAACATTAAGTTTTGACTACATCAATGGGTCGTTATAAATTTATATAAATCAAATAAGCAACAATAATAACCAAATGTTTTTTTTTAATGAAATTAATTCCCTGTTGGGTTCTAATCATTATAACTTTACATGCAAATTTTGAAAAAATTACAAAATGAGATTAAAAAGATATTGATTTTAAAAGTTGGGCACATGATTTGAAACGAGCTATAGTAATCTTATTGCTATAAAAAAGTGTGTGCAGGAATGCTTGGGAAAGCAAAAGTCTAAGGGAGGACATCCTAAATTAAAACAATTCCACCACCTTGTGGGTGAGACTTTCTAGTCGAAGGTCAGAAGAGTTAAACAAAAGTAATACAACAGAAGGCTGCGGAACACGGAAACTCTATGTATACTCATATCAGGCCAATGAATTGAAATTCCTACAAATGATGTTAACCTCAAAAAGTAGAACTACAACAGAAGTGAGGTTTAGAATAGCTCAGGCAAAGATTGCACAAATGCATGAACAAAAAAATCAACTACTGGAGTATCAATTACAAACAACTGTGTAAAATGTAGGGCAGGCTTGCATAATAATAGATCAATAAAAAGGCTGAAGATCATGAACAATTATGGGCACTAACACCCCCTTCTCCCCCCTCCTTCCCCAACATTCAAAGTATGTCATGCATCTTTTACTTTGTTTATTCTACATTATCAACAATTAGTTTTGCTGGAACTGTTTATAGAACAATTTAGTTTGAACTATTTATAGAACATTTTTGCTGGAACTATTTATAGAACATTTTTGCTGGAACTATTTGTATAACATTTTTGCTGGAAAAGTTTTTAAAGAACATTTTGCTGGAACTATTTATAGAACATTTTTGCTGGAACTATTTGTATAACATTTTTGCTGGAAATATTTAAAGAACATTTTGCTGGAACTATTTATAGAACATTTTTGCTGGAACTATTTGTATAACATTTTTGTTGGAAATATTTATAGAACATTTTTGCTGGAACTGGAACTGTTTATAGAACAATTTTTGTGGAAATATTTGTAGAACAATTTGCTGGAACTATTTTTAGAACATTTTAGCTGGAACTGTTTATTGAATATTTTTGATGGTATAACATTTTTTTTTGCTGTAACTGTTTATAGAGCATTTGCTGCAAATGAAGAAAGCTCGGCTGCTTCAGTCTTTGGAGGAGTTTGATGTTGATGAAACAAGTCCTGATGAAACTGACCACCACCAGGCATTAAGTGATGAATATGCTGCCTTTCAGGTGTGTTGTTAGTTTTCTATTACTTATTTGTTCATACATTATCATACTGTTTGTGATAAGCTTTTTCTTGCCTTTTCTTTGACTCTGCCTCACATTTTCACTCTCCCCAACTTTCTTTTTATCTTATTCTCTCTCTTCCACTTTCTCTGTGTTCTTCTTTCTGTGTATGTCTTTATTTTGTCTTTCCCTCTTTTAATGTTTGTCTTTCTGTCTTTCTCCCCTTTTTTTCTTTATATTTATGTCTATGTTTGTAATCTTACTGTTTTCTCTGCATTTCTCTCTTTCATTTTCTTTCATCATTTATCTGTATTATCATCATCATCATCGAGTGCCGTCTCCGCATCGAAAGTTGGCTACTATGGAGCGCCATTCCACTGTCTCTTACTTTGATGGTGCAGATTGTCATAGGTTGACTTGTCCATCTTTTGATGTTACCCATCCATGTTAGTCTTGGTCTGCCTCTGCCAACTTGTATTTTCCCTTCCAATATTACTTTTATTAGGCTGTTGTGTCTTTTAACATGCCCCAAAAATTTCATTTGTCTTGTTCTAATTGTGTTTAATTGTTCTCTTTTCATTTTTAGTTGTTTTAAAACTTCATCGTTTGTTTTATTTTCTTTCCTTCTAATTCTATTCTTCTATAAATCCGCATTTCAAAGGGTTCAAATTTCTCTTTTCTGTTTTCTTGTCTGATTCCCATGCCTCTGCACCATACAGGAATATTGAGAAGATTTAACATTTTGCTATTCTTAGTTGTAGGCCTGGTGTTATTTGTTTTGATGTTAGTATATTTTTCATGGCATTAAAATTACTTTTTGCCATACCTATATCATCTGTATATTTGTTATTTATTCTCTCTCCATTTCATCATGTCTCCAACCCTTTTTCACTCTCTCCATTTCATCATCTGTTTCCAACCCTTTTTCCACTCTCTCCAATTCACCATCTGTCTCCAACCCTTTTTCACTCTCTCCAATTCACCATCTGTCTCCAACACTTTTTTCACTCTCTCCAATTCACCATCTGTCTCCAACCCTTTTTCACTCTCTCCATTTCATCATCTGTCTCCAACCCTTTTTCACTCTCTCCATTTCATCATCTGTTTCCAACCCTTTTTCACTCTCTCCATTTCATCATCTGTTTCCAACCCTTTTTCCACTCTCTCCAATTCACCATCTGTCTCCAACCCTTTTTCACTCTCTCCATTTCATCATCTGTTTCCAACCCTTTTTCACTCTCTCCATTTCATCATCTGTTTCCAACCCTTTTTCCACTCTCTCCAATTCACCATCTGTCTCCAACCCTTTTTCCACTCTCTCCAATTCACCATCTGTCTCCAACCCTTTTTCACTCTCTCCAGTTCATCATCTGTCTCCAACCCTTTTTCACTCTCTCCAGTTCATCATCTGTTTCCAACCCTTTTTTACTCTCTCCGTTTCATCATCTGTTTCCAACCCTTTTTTACTCTCTTCAGTTCATCATCTGTTTCCAACCCTTTTTTCACTCTCTCCATTTCATCATCTGTTTCCAACCCTTTTTCACTCTCTCCATTTCATCATCTGTTTCCAACCCTTTTTCACTCTCTCCATTTCATCATCTGTTTCCAACCCTTTTTCACTCTCTCCAGTTCATCATCTGTTTCCAACCCTTTTTTACTCTCTCCATTTCACCATATCTCCAACTCTCAATATTCCCCTCTTTCTCTCTCTCTCTCTATTGTTGGATATTTTCTCATATCATCTCATTGTAAACAAATGGATAGGTTGTGTCATTAGTTTACAGCAAAGCCACAAATTCTTTTCCTTTCAGTCTGACACATCTGCCTCTGGCATGCTATATTAGTTAAGATATCATGTTTTATTTTAAGAGCACCTTTGAAGTTGGAGGATATCTGCCTGTATTGTGAAGGACAACCGCTCACACTGAGGACACTCTCAGCTAAGGTCAGAGCGTACCAGTGTATACTGAAGACATAATGGGTATACATGCAAAATTCAGTCCCTGAAAAAGTCCTCAGGTCAAATAGTGGCTATTTCACAGGCTAAAAGCTGGTGAGCTCAAACTAATTTTAAGAGCCTGCCAATCAACTACAGGCAGTACTAATTGTGACAGGAGTAATGATAGCAGCAAAGAAAAAGACATCATCACAATGTACAATAAAGACAAGTGGAACAATATTAAAACAGGTAAATGAATTCAAATATCTGGGAACAATGTTAAACTCGGATTGTGGATGTACAACAGAGGTGAGATGCAGAATGTCTCAGAGAAAAGGCAGCTTTCCAAAAAATGAGGAAGATATTATGCAATCAATTTTTGACAATAGAAACAAGAAAAAGAGTTTTTAAATGTTATGTAGAGATAGTCTTAACATATGGATGTGAATCATGGAGAATAGGACAACAGAGAAGAAAAGCACTTGAGGTTGTTAAAATGTGGTTTTACAGAAGAATGTTGAGAATACCATGGACAGCTAAGAAGACCAATGAAAACGTTCTGAAAGAGGCCACAGCAAAAAGAGAGCTAATATTCAATATTAGGAAGAAACAATCATCATATTTTGGCCATGTAATGAGAAGGTAACAGCTGGAATATATTGTGACAACTGGGGAAATTGAGGTAAGAAGAGATCTACATCTATTGACCTTTTGAGCCATAGCCGGCCCATAGGGCATAGATCCAGATACTCTTTCTCTTATAAGAAGAGATAGAGGGAAGTAAAGAGAAAAGTTACCAGACAGCTTAAGAGAATGGTTTGGCAGAAGGTCAACAATAGAAATGATAAATAACTGTCAAGATCGAAAGTTGTGGAGAGACATGATCACCTATGCCAGCAGGCTTGATACTTAATGATGATGACTAATTGTTATTGTCAAATTGTGGGTGATTTTGTAAGTCTAAGGCGATGGAAGTAAGCCTAGATTCAAACTCTAGAGGGGAGGGGGTCGGGGCTAGTTGTTAATGAAATGTATGTTCTATTCATCTTAGCATCCCTTGAAACCTCTTTTTTAGATATTTAGACTTTGTCCCTCTTTCATGACTCTTAAAAGATGATTTAAGCCAAGGTAGAGTGACATAGGGAGCCGTGATAGCTCAGTAGTTAGTGAACTGGACTACAAAGGACAAGAGGTAGGGTTCGATCCCAACTGACGGCTTCCGGGTTCACCCAGCCTTATATGGGTACCGGATTTTTTCTGGAAAAGTAAAGCGGTACGGGCTTAATACCGACCACTTTTCCCCAAAAATCATGTGCCGAAGGTCAGTAATATTTATGGTCACTAACACCATATTCCCTATACGCCACTTGGCGTGACGGGGGCTCTTTACTTTTATTTACTTTTAGATTAACATGAACATGTTCTACTCATCTTTTAGATTCCCATGAAGCCTCCATTTTGAATATATGGACTTTGTCCCTTCATTATGACTATTAAAAGATGAGTTAGACCAAAGTTAGAGTGACGTGAACAAGTCATTAATTCCACAATGCTTGCTTGCTTGTGTTCACCCGATGATTAAAGGAGTATGCCTCTTCATCATCCGCCCTTAAAAGGATGTTAAGGGGGCGTGTCTGAGTTGTGTTTGCAGTGTAACTGAGATATTTGAGCCTTTCTGCCCAACAACACATCTGACTTAAGCACAACATTTTTGGTGCTGGGCTGTCTTCCCTCTTTGATCTCTACTCGCTTGGCCAGACTAGACAGGTTAGTCTGTTACTGGAGGAACCATGGAGAGGTAGAACAGGGTTTGGATAGTTCTGGTTCACCGATCCTGACGCAAGCCATCAGCTGTGGGCCGCTGAAAACTTCAGCTCTGTTGCTGTGAGGTGCGCCCTTGCCTCCTCATTAGTTCTATAATAATTACCAAAGCAATGCATTTTCACACTGTTATATTATGTCATGTTTAAAAATATTAATCTTTTATATATTTTATTCTCTGTCCTCTTTTAGCACTGAGCGAAAATGTTCTTGTCTTAGATGTACAGTTTACTTTATACATAGTCTATCTATCTATCTTTCGTTCGCCTGAAGCATTGTCTATATCTGCAATGTCGTTTCCTGTATAAATGTTACTGTCTTTTGTAATTCTTGCAGTGGCCCATATAGTTTTGTCTGTAGTGTTGTATCTATGGGCCAATGGATTTTCCTCAGTCTACTATATTCAGTGCAGTCTTGAAGTATGTGTTCAGCAGTCTGGGGCGCCTGTCCACATGTACAAGTAGTTGAGGTGCCGATCTTGAATTTTGTATACATGTGACTATGGAGTCGATTGTGTCCTGTTCTGAGACGTATAATGATAACTTGTTCATATCTATTCATATTATAAAAGGCATCCTGATTTGGGGCTTGTGGTCCTCTGATTGATTTGATTATCTGTTTCTTATGATGGTATGTAACAGGTGTATCTAGTTGTGTGCCTGTTGAACCTTCCTTTGCCAACTGATCTGCTTTCTCATTTCCTGGTATTCCACAGTGAGATGGGATCCACTGCAGGGCAACCCTGTGGTGCTTGCAGAGTTCAGTCAATAAGGTCTGCAGATGTGGTAATTTTCTGGATTGTAGTGCCTGGAGTACTGATCTTGCATCTGTCAAAAACACTACAGGCTGCGGGCTAAGATTAATGTTCAGCAGTTTTTCTATTGCTAACTTTATTGCTTGTATTTCTGCATCATAATTGTGACAATATTTCCCTGTTGCTATTTTATTCATATCCCTAGTGTTATTTGGGTATTCTATATATGCACCTGCTCCCCCATTTTTTACTGCATTCTGTGCTGATCCATCTGTATACACACGAATCCATAGGTCTTGTGGGTATTCTTCATCCAGGAAACTGAGAGTTATTGTTTTTCGCTGTAGACTATTCTGTTCCTCTTTATCAACTATTCCTTTCACTTCTGTCCGTATTTGAACTGATAATCCAGATTCCTCTGTCCAGGGAGTCTGTTCTGGTATGGGCAGTAGGGGTTAACAGCTCTTGGCATGTCTGGTGTTTGTCTACTAATACGCTTGGCTTGGTGGATAAAACTGCTTCTCTTAAGTCGTCCCAATGCAAGATTTTGGAATCGGTCCTTCATTGGATGTCTCGGCATGCAAGCAAATTTTTCTGCCTGTATCAGCACCTTTGTGTCCCTCCGTTCTCTCAGTGCTGGTATCCTCCACAATTTCTCCATCTCTAATATTGGTGTTGATTTCATTGCTCCTGTGATGACCCTAAGTGCCTGGTTTTGTACTTTATCCAGTTCTTGAAGTGTGGTGTTTGATGCTGAACACCATGCAGATGATCCATATTCTAAATGTGGGCGTATACTCTGTTGGTAAACTTTACTGAGTATTTTCCCACTCGCACCCCACGTAGTTCCACACAGCTTTCTTAGAATAGCCAATTTTCTCCTTGCTTTTTGGGTTGCCTTATTTATCTGCTGTTTCCAAGATAGTTTGTTATCAAATGTAACTCCGAGATACGTAGCCTGTATGTCTTCTTTCACAGGCTCATTGTTTATATAGATGGCTCCTGCTTTTTGTTTTGGGGAAAGAGTGAAAAGTGTAGTACTGCATTTGTCTGTATTGATGCTGATACACCATCTATTTGTCCATGAATTCAGTGCATTCATAGCTCTTTGTAACAATTTGGAGGCCACTGTTGCATACTCCTCTGTGCACCACATTACCAAGTCATCTGCATACATTGCCACTTTGATACCATGTGGTAGTTCAGTAACTAGGTCATTGATGTAGATCAGAAAAAGTGTTGGAGATAGTACCCCTCCCTGTGGAACGCCCTGGCGCAGTAAGACCTTCTTACTCTTAAGACCATCCAGTTGCACTCTGGCTCTCCTGTTATGCAGGTATGCTTTGACCCATTTGTACATCCTGCCATTTACTCCATAATTTCTCAGTTTCTTCAAAAGCCCTTCCTTCCATACCTTATCAAATGCTTTCTTTAGGTCTATCCATGCTGCTAGTACCAGTTTCTTTTCTTGAAACGCATCCTCAATTTCCTGGGAAAGATAGGTTGCCTGATCTTCGGTAGAGTAACACTGTCTAAAGCCTGCTTGTTGTGGGACAAGGAGATTTTCACTTTCCAGGTACCACTGCAGTCTGAGATTGATTATACGTTCCATTGTTTTACACAAACAGCTTGTAAGGCTGATTGGTCTATAGCTGGATGTCATTGAACCATCTTTTCCTGGCTTTAGTAATGGTATCATAATTGCTTCTCTCCATGCCTGTGGCACTTTACCTGTGATCCAGCAAATGTTGTAGATCTGCAGTAGTTTTGCTTTAGCTGCAGTTCCCAAGTTCTTAATCATTTCATTAGACACTCCATCACTACCTGGTGACTTTTTCATTTTTAATTTGGATATTGCCAGCTCTAGCTCTCTTTGTGTAATGGGTATTTCCATGACTTCATGTGCAGTCTCTTCTTGTCTTGCATTTTGTTGTTTTAGACGGGTCTCTTGACGTTTCTCTAGGCTAATTTCAATATTGTTGTCATTTGCAAAGGAGTCTGCAAAGTGATTTGCTGCATATTTACCTGTTAGAATGTTTCCATCCTTCTTCAGTGTAATTTTTGTGTTCCCTTCTGTACCCTCATCATTCAGCTGTTTTACAAGCTTCCACACTTTTCTTGTGTCTCGTTCTAGATTCATGTACTCTGTTTTCTCTTTCCAACTTGCTTGCTTGTGTTCACCCGATGATTAAAGGAGTATGCCTCTTCATCATCCGCCCTTAAAAGGATGTTAAGGGGGCGTGTCTGAGTTGTGTTTGCAGTGTAACTGAGATATTTGAGCCTTTCTGCCCAACAACACATCTGACTTAAGCACAACATTTTTGGTGCTGGGCTGTCTTCCCTCTTTGATCTCTACTCGCTTGGCCAGACTAGACAGGTTAGTCTGTTACTGGAGGAACCATGGAGAGGTAGAACAGGGTTTGGATAGTTCTGGTTCACCGATCCTGACGCAAGCCATCAGCTGTGGGCCGCTGAAAACTTCAGCTCTGTTGCTGTGAGGTGCGCCCTTGCCTCCTCATTAGTTCTATAATAATTACCAAAGCAATGCATTTTCACACTGTTATATTATGTCATGTTTAAAAATATTAATCTTTTATATATTTTATTCTCTGTCCTCTTTTAGCACTGAGCGAAAATGTTCTTGTCTTAGATGTACAGTTTACTTTATACATAGTCAACTGTATGGGGTTTAATCTTCTTCTTTTCTCTTTTCACTGATACCACAAAGGTGTCGTGGTTTATATTATTTGTCGTTCTTGAGCTACTTGAACTGTCTGAGTTAGTGATTTTCCTTTGTTGTTACATGTCTCTGTCACTGCATCTATCCATCTTCTTCTAGGTCTTCCTCTTGGTCTTTTTCCATGGATTCTCGAGAAGAACACCCTTGATGGTGATTATTGAGGATTTATTCTGACCAGGTGGCCAAACCATTTAAGTTGTTGTTCTATATATTCTTGGCAGGGTTTTATTCCTACCATTTTTCTTATGGTTTCATTTGGTATTCTATCTCTTCTTCTGTTATTTGTTACCTTTTTCAAGCATCACATCTCACATGTATTGATCTTTCTTAAATGTGATGTAGAAAGGGTCCATGATTGACTTTCATAGCACAAAGTTGGTATGAAAATGCTATTTATCATGTTTATGGGGTTTAATATTATTTGCTAAATCATCTTTGAAGATCTGTCTTATCCCCTTTTCATTTATCCACATCTGATATTTATTTGATAAAATATCTTTAAAAGAAAACTGCTAGAACAAAAATTCATATAGGAGAAGGTGTATCTTGGTCTACGCCCTATGGGCCGGTTACGGCTCGAAAGGTCAATAGATAGATAGATATTTATTTATGCATGTTGCATACCCAAAACAGACTGCCTTGTCTGAAGACTTAACAAATCAAGCAAATCAAAGGTCATTGTCGTCATCTTCAAATGGTATTGCTGCTAAACCTGGTGGTGAGATTACCAGATATGACAGTGACGAGGACAGTGATAGTGGGGACAGTCTGCAAGCTTCTGCTGAATTGTCTGGTCTGGTTGGAACAAAATGTAGAGCCCCATACTCGCATGATTACGGGGACATTCATTATGGAAATGCAATGGTGTGGTCAGTTGATCCTCTGTCAAAAAATGATTGTCAGGATAATTATAAGGTAATTTGTTCATTATTTTTGGAAATACATATTTTATTGCATTTTCATATTGTGCATGATTTCTTTTTAAACACATTGTTAGGTATAGTATTTAGTTATTTAATATTTGTTAGTCATGAAGTAATGTAGTGTGTGTTTGCTTATTTAGTAATGTCTTTTTTGTGAAATAATGTAGTGTTGGTGCGCTTATTAAGTAATGTCTTAGTCGCGAAGTAATGTAGTGTTGGTGTGCTTATTTAGTAATATCTTAGTCATGAAGTAATGTAGTATTGGTGCACTTATTTAGTAATATCTTAGTCGTGAAGTAATGTAGTATTGGTGCACTAATTTAGTAATGTCTTAGTTGTGAAGTAATGTAGTATTGGTGCACTGGTTTAGCTGTTAAGTGACTTTAGATTTAAGAGTGAATTTTTGCAGCTGCAGCTGGACATTTCCATATCTGGTACACCACTGTTCCAGCAATCAACAAAGTGTTTATCCTAATTGTTCATACTATTCTGTTAATGTTTTGCATTTTGGAAAAAGGTGTACAGCTCATGATGCGCACTTCTGGGTCACTATATCTGTCATTGCCAGTGGCATGATCTCCATGTGCTGATACTCTGAATCCAAACAGACTTAATGGTCAGTGAGCATGCGCCAAGATAACATTAATGGTATCAAACACAGTATGGATCTCTCCAGTCAACCTGGATGATAAAGATTTGGGTACCAGCCTCCTGGAGTTTGGGAAAAGAAATGACAGCTTGGTAAAACATTGGCCCCCCCCCCCTGCCTCCAAGTGATGTGGCCTGTTACGGTAAAATACTCCCCAATGACATGAATATGTCACCAGACATTATTCTTTTTACTTTGCTATAAAATTAATAGTTTATAATTTACAATTTGTTAAAAGGAAACAAAAAATATATTCTACAGATGTCATGTAGTTTGTCAAGTTGCAATAGTTTGTTTCACATTTCTTCTTCTTTCCTTCCTCCTCTGCCTTTCAGCGCCGAGGGGAGATATAATTTGCGGTTTATTGGTCTTCTGTTCGCCTCTGCTGCTGTTATGTTTCCTAGTGCTTCTAATATTCCATCGATCCATCTTTTTTGTGGTTGACCCTTGGGTCTGGTGTTCTCACAACGTTTGCTGAAGGCTCGTTGTGTTGTGTTTTGATCTTTCTGCCTTGTCACGTGTCCAAACCATTTTATCTGTTGTTTCCTTATATATTCTATGGCGGGGGCTATTCCTAGCTTTTTTCTCAGTTCTTCATTTCTAATCTTATCTCTCAGACTGTTTCCTGTCATTCGTCTAACACATTTCATCTCAGTAGAGGTTATTTTTCTTATTGTTCTTGCATCTAGGGTCCAGGTCTGGCATTGGTAGCACAATGTTGGGATGAAATTTCACTTACAAATGTTTCACATTTGGTTGCAATAATTTGTATCATATTTGTGTGCTGTAAATAATTAGCTGCATTAATGTGTGTCTTTTACCTAAGGTGCTATAATTAATTTTGTATTTAAGTTCTAAGCTGATACTATAATAAAAAAATACTGGATTCCTAAGGATGGCTTCCAGGTTCATCCAGCCTTAAATGAGAACCATATTTTATTTCTAGAAAAGAAAAGTGCCACAGGTGTAATCTATCTATCTATCGACCTTTTGAGCCATAGCCGGCCCATAGGGCATAGACCCAGGTACTCTTTCTCTTAATTAAATTTTTATTGTAGCAGTTTTCAATGATTATTTGATAAAATATCTTTAAAAGAAAACTGCTAGGACAAAAATTCAGATATGAGAAGGTGTATCTTGGTCTACGCCCTATGGGCCGGCAACGGCTCGAAAGGTCAATAGATAGATAGTTTTCAATCCTTGTAAAGATCTTTTATCAAATCTCGCCATTTGTCTTTGTTCTATGCAAGCAACTCTATCTCATTGAGGGTGCTGATTCCTGCTGCTCTTGCCTCTCTGATCAATGTTCTTCTCAGTGTCTCTCTGGGTCGGCCTCTTTTCCTCTTACCTGTTGTTTCCCACATGAGTGCTTGCTTTGTTATTCGGTTATTATCTCTCCTCATCACATGTCCAACATATGACCATCGTCTTTTCTTGATTACTGAAGATATTAGTGGTTGAATGTCGATTTCTCTAATTTCTTCATTTGTTTTGAATCTGTTCCATGCTCTACCAAGTATTTTCCTTAGACATTTATTTTTGAATGCATTCAACTTTGTTTCTATGTCTCTTGTTGTTTTCCAGCTTTCACACACATAGGTAAGGGTTGATAGTATGTTTGATTTGAATAGTCTAAGTTTTGTGTTTGTGCTGATGAGTTTTGATTTCCACAACTTTTCAAGGCTTCTGAAAGACATTGCTGCTTTAGCTATTCTGATTCTAATTTCTTTGCTTGTATCCCCTTCTCAATCAATGTGACTTCCAAGATAAATAAAGTGATGGATCTCCTCCACTGGTAATTTTCCATGTATATTTTGTCATCTGTTGGAATTAAGCTTTTCATGACTTTAAACTTTTCATGATTGATCTCAAGCCCAGTTTTGCTGGCTATTGATGATAGTTCATTTGTGTTTTCCTGCATCGTTTTTATCTGACTGTTGATGAGGACTATGTCATCAGCAAAACTGAGGTCCTCCAAATGATCTTCTTGTATCCATTTAATGCCTTTGTTACCAGTGCAGCATTTCTTCATTATGAAGTCCATAACAATTCCAAATAACAAGGGTGATAAAATAAATCCTTGTTTAACCCCAGTTTCTATTGGGAAACATTCGCTCAGTCCTTCCGCTGTATAAACTACACATGTATAACCATCATACATGTCTTTGATTATTTATGATAATAATAATTTAATATTTTAAATTATTTTATGTAATAAAATTTATCATTTTTTATGGTAAGCCATATTACTTTGGAATTTTCCACAAAGAATCTCTATGACTGCTGTCGAATGCTTTTTTGAAGTCATTGAAGTTAAGTACAAAAGGTTTTTGCTTTTCAATGTGTTCCTCCCATATAACAGGTGTAATGCCACCCGAAAAATAATTTGCTGAAGGTCTATTAAAAATTAGGGACACTAGTACCATATTCCCTATATTCCAGGTGGCTTGATGGGTCTTTTTTATTTTCTATTGTTGAAAGCTATAATTTGTCCACTTGTTGATAGCTTTAGTTTATTTCCTTTTAGAACCTCATTGCAACAGACTTGAACAAAATCATTATTTTGTATTTTCAGGTTCGTGTAATATTCATTAATCCAACTTACCCTTCCATGATCCCCTGTAAATACTTTCTGGATGGCAATTGTCGATTTTCTGATGAAGACTGCAGGTATGTTGAGACTATATGAAGCATTCATGCAATTCTTCACTGGTAGGCTTTGTATTTATTTATTTTACATTATGGATTTAGTAACCGTGTATACTTGGTTACAACTGGCAAAATAAAGGGAAAGAGAGATCACGGGACGACGAAGAGAGAGAAAATACTGGATAGCTTGGTGTCATGGTATGGAAAGCGTTCAACAACAGAATTGATACGATGCACTGTAGATAGAAGATTGTGGAAGGAAAGACATGATCGCCTACGCCATCCGGTATGGCACATGATGATGATGATTCATTACGCCTTAATCACAATTTATTGTTTGTTTGCTTAACTCTTTCCATATGGAAGCTTTTTATCAATGCAATGGATGAGATTTCAAGGACAAAATTTTACTTGATTTTAAGAATCAATATACATATTTATATTTATTTAACATATAACATATTATATATAATTTTTAGATAATTAAACAAGGAATTAGATTTCACCAATACCAAGATGATACAAGGCATGTTAAAAGAGTATGGTTTGATGACGGTTCACACTAATCAAATTAAGAGTGATGCACTAGGCGGCGAAACATAAGCGGCCATTATTGGCATGGCACACAGTGTGGCAAAACGTACGGAAAGAGTTAACCCATGACCTCTTGGGTCAGTGGAACAGTGTTGGTTTTGGCTTCAACCTTTCTCCTTCTTTATTCATGGAGTGCAAATCTTTGATGTTTGTAAAGTCATGGTCTGTTCATTCCTTTATGTTATCTTCCTTTCTTTCATTGTGTCTTACTGTCATCATTCTTTCATAGTATATATTGAAACATGTTGGTGATAACAGGTATGTATAACTCCCATATTTGAGAGAAATATCATTTCAGGTCTTCAAGATTTGTTCAAATTACCTGTTTGTGTTGGTTAATGTTTATGTTTGTAATGTGGAAGGGACATCCAGAGATGGTAGTGCTTTAGTGAATTAACATGTTTTGAGTTATTGAGTTATTTGCGGGTCATCATCATTGCACTCCGAACATGTCCATACATGCTCAGATCCCCTCCTCAGCAAGACCCGCAGTGTTCAGCGACTGACGACTCCAGTTCTGTAAGTTGTGAAAGAAATGTCATTTTCAGTGGTGATTACAATTTGGTATGGGGTTGTCCAATGTGCCATGATGATGAATCACTAACCTGCCCAAAAAACTCAACCAACTAACCAACCCAAGCACCCAACAAAACTCTCATTGTCGGATATAAAAATTATTTCATGCTGTCATTGATAAGAACTATGCTTATAGCTTGATCATAAAGTTGTTGAATGACTGTCATGATGATTTACTTACTAACCAACCCAAACAAACTCAACTCAACAAACCAAACCAACCAACCCAATCACCCAACAAAACTCTCCTTGTCAGATGTAACAATTATTTCATGCTGTTATTGATAAGAACTATGCTTATAGCGTGATCATAAAGTTAACACCTATGATGATTAAATTACTTCTCTTGGAACATGATTAATTTATTTTCCCTAAAGTTTCAAACTATCATCTATAGTAGACAAAAAATGAATTGAAGTCAACGGTCACAACATAAATAATTTGCGATGTGCAGATGACACAGTCTTTATAGCAGAGACAGAGAACGAACTACAAGAAATGATAGACATAATAGTAAAAGAAAGCAACAAGAAAGATCTCAGTCTGAATAGTAAGAAAACAGAAGTAATGGTCATATCGAAGAAACAATCATCACCATCATGCAGCATAAAAATAAACAGGACAAATCTGAAACAAGTGCAATGTCTCAAATACTTGGGCACAATAATAACATCAGATGGAAAATGCACCACAGAAATAAAAAGCAGAATAGCTCAGGCCAAAATAGTATTTCAGAAAATGAAAAATATCTTATGCAACAAATCTATGTCAATAGAAATGAGAAAGAGAGTTCACCAGTGCTATATAGAACCAATTCTGACCTATGGAAGTGAATCATGGACAGTAGACAAACAAATGAAAAGACGATTAGAGGCCACAGAGATGGGATTTCTCAGAAGCATGTTGAAAGTTCCCTGGACCGCTAAAAAGACCAATGAGGAAATTCTCAAAGAGGCCAACACAAAATGGGAACTCATAAAAACATCAGAAAGAAACAATCAAATATTTTTGGGCACATCATGAGAAGAGGAAAGTTGGAATACTTGGTCACAACTGGCAAAATAAAAGGAAAGAGAGATTGCAGACAACAAAGAGAGAAAATACTAGATAGCTTGATATCATGGTATGGAAAATGGTCAACAACTGAATTGATATGATGCACTGTAGATAGAAGATTGTGGAAGGACATGATCCCCTACATGATCGGGTATGGCACATGATGATGAAAGTATTAAACACCTCCATTCTTATTGATATTATTTAATTATTTTTTTGTCTCAGACGTTCTCATGGCCATCCTGTTCTAGCATCACAACTCAAACCATTTGAGGAACCAGAACACAGGTTAGTGTAAAGAACCGTGAAAGATACTTGCTGTCTTTCTGCCATCTTTGTGGTAAATTTTCTTGGGAATTTATTTTTATTGTAGGAAAAGCAAATATCAATAAGTAACAAACATATTGTTTATGAAGATTAGCATTTGATTGAGGAAAGTGTTCACATCTGTACACTTTCTCTTTAAAACATCTACCATAGTTTTTATGTAGTCGTGACATCAAATACAGAATTCCCTCCTGCAAGTCTGACTGGAATGTTTGTCTAGCCCACCACTCGCAGGACAATTACACCACAATTATATATTTTATATTACAAACCACTTAATTCATGACATTGAATCTCTCTTATTGAACAGCTATATTTGTTTATGCAGAAATACAGTTTCATGATTTTTGTGAGTAAAAGTTGAAGTCATAATTTTTTTTGACTGTTTCATTTTTGCTATATTCGTATTTGGAGTAGGTCTATGTTTTGTGTGCGGGTGACCATAAGTGATTTAATAATATTTCTCTCTCTCTCTGCGATGAAGACTCAATCAGAGTAAGATTCCAGACTTTCTCATGAAGCTGTTTGTTTAAGTGATTCGATTGCCCCATATATTTTCTCTTCCAGAATATTTTATGATCCTCTTAATTCACAGCACTTAATCACTCATATTAACAGTGAACACCTATACTCATTTATACAATAATATATATTTTATCATTTCTGTGAGTAAAAATGAAAGTAATAATTTTTTGGATGGTTTCAATTTTGCCAAATCTGTCCTGGAAGTTGATTTATATTTTTGTGCTCATGACGCCAGTAAAAGTGACAGTCATTATATGGCCCTTTTCCTCTTGTCAGACGGTCTAGTGGAGGCTATTGTGTATTTATTTTTTTATATTTTGATTTTGTCGAGCAGCTTCTCTTGTGGCTAATTCTACCAATGTTTGACAAACACACACGGCCACAGAATGAACAAGTCAGGCCCACTGATCCACAGGGTTTTCCATCCTTTTTCATGAGTCTTTTCTCTTCTAAGTTTTGCCGTAATGATGTTATACCATTCCTTATACATGCTCTCCATGAGGTGCGATCACTAGCCAGATGTTCCCAGTCATTTTCACAGATGGAGAAGTCATTCAGAGATGATTTACAGATATCTCTATATCGTAGTTTGAACCGCGATAGCTCAGTGGTTAGTGAACTGGACTACAAAGGACAAGGGCTAGGGTTCGATCCCAACCGACAGCTTCAGGGTTCACCCAGCCTTAAATGGGTACAGATTTTTTTCTGGGAAAGTAAAGCGGCACGGGCGTAATACCGACCACATTACCCCAAAAATCATGTCCGAAGGTCTGTAAAATTTATGGTCACTAACACCATATTCCCTATACGCCACTACTTGGTGTGACAGGGGTACTTTATTATTTTTTTTTCTATATCGTAGTTTAGGTCTGCTGATTTGTCTTTTTCCATGTGTTAGTTCACCAAATAGTATTTGCTTGGGGATGCGTTTTTCTTCCATTCGCTGGACGTGCCACAGCCATCTTAGTCTTCGATATCTGGGCATCAACATGATTGTTGAGATCTCAGCATGTTGTAGGACAGTTAAGTTGGTTATTTTGTCCTGCCATTGATGTGCGGAGACATCGCATGTGGAAGACATTTAGTCTTTTTTCATAATTTGAGTATGTTGTCCAGGTTTCAGATCCATATAATAGTTTGCTAAGCTCACAAGTTTGATAAATTAAGAGTTTGGTCTTTAGTGTTAGTTTCGTGTTGTTCCAGGCCCTTTCTGTGAGTTTGCCGAAAGACTTAGCTGCCTTACCAATTCGACTGTTTATTTCATCATCAAGAGAAATGGTTTGCATAATTGTGGATTCAAGATACGTGAATTTCTGAACTGATTCTAGTGGACAATGTTTTAGAGTGATTAATAGAGGTTTGATGTCGCCTTGACTTAGTATTACTGTCTTCTGAATATTAATTGACAGTGAAAAAAGGTGACATGCTTTGTCCAGGTTGTTGATCAGCGATTGTAGGGTGGCTCCACTTATTGAAACGATGTCTTTAAAAATGCAAAGATGATATCAAGATGTGCTCCTTCTCCATCACTTCTTTCATCGTATTGTAACGAGGCACACTGACTTCTTTCACAATCATCGTTCATCAATCAACATCGAATTTCGTAATGAAGCCTTTAAAAACATCATCCATCATTCATTAACGCCAACGCTTCTTTATATATTTCTTGGAGCCTTTTATTTACTTCTCTTCATATCTTCTATATCATACTACAGCTATTGACAATCTCTCTATATTCTCTCTGATATTACTTTCCTTCTATTCGCCCTACTCTATCACTAATCTCTGTCGTCAATCTAACATCTTCTAAACTAGCTACGTTCGGCCGTTTCCCTACTTTGGTACGTTCCCCATCGAACGCACCACCCTAACCTATTCTGGCTATCGCTAACTATCGGCCTATTTCATTGTAGTTTCTTGACTTTCCTAACCTATCTAGCTATGTATGAACGTTCCTTTCTCTGATGTTGACCACTTCTCTTCTCACGTCCTCTCAGTACGATGTTCCGGCTCCAAGTGACTAGTCTCTTCTAGTCACCTAACTACCGTAACCCCCTGCCACGTCATGCCCCTTACTTTACGTCATTTTCTCTTCTGTACAAGTAAGTGCTCAATCTATATTTCCCTATACTCTATCTCACGGTGTGTACTTTCTTTCACACCCTTCCTCGCGCAAGTGCTTAATCTATATTTCCCTATTCTCCATTCCCCTCTATTATATACTCCTATCCGTACCTTCTCTGCTATACACTATGAGCGACTAGGGCTGTATCATCAGCAAATAAAAATTCTTTAAGTAGGGTAACATTTGTAAACCAAGATGATAAAAAATTTTAAGAATGAGTAGTAAACTAAGTGGATGCAGCAGCGTGACTCACTGAATGAATTACTTTATACAGATGATCACATTTTAATAAATAAAAGTAAAGATAAACTACAAAACTACTTAACTGTACTCCACAATTAATGCATGTGGAAGATAGAATATGGAAATTAACATCTCCACAATATAAACTGCAAATCTACATGATACATTCACATGAATATTACTTAGCTTTAAGAAGTAAAGGCATCAAGATGCATAGAGATGCAAAGCTGCTGTAAAGTTGATGATAATAGCAATTCTAAAGAAAAAAGTAGTATGGTAACAGCCTTTTTCTCAATTTTAACTCGATTTTTGTTTTGTCCATTACCACATAAAGCTGTTACCACACCACTTTTTTTTTCTTTTTTTTTTTTTTAGAATTGCTATTGTTACTTAGCTATAAGCAGGTCTCAAAATTCAGGTTATTTGTGAAACCTTTTTTTATATAGAAATTCAAGTAAAATGTGGCTCATAGTGACATATCAAATGTCACCATAACTGAAATTTAAATGTCAAAATGATAAGAAAACAGAAAATGATAAGTAGCATATTTCTGCCAATCTTTTGTTATCAGTGACAAATGTGGTCCTTTTCTATAACACAAGAAAGATCATAAATTGTGTGATGCCTGAGAAAAGTCATTAGTGTTACAGGAAAGACAGATGAGAATGAGGACATCAGAAGAATTGTTGGAGCCACACTTTGTGTCAAGCAAAAAAGAAAATGAATTGCCTTGGTCACTTCATAACAATGTAATCTAACCACTCTCTATGATGACCCTGCAAAAACCGATGATGATGATGATGATGATGATGATTAGGCTTCATGACTGAGGAAGGTTGAAAGTTAGATGAAAAGATGTTAAGGTGGAAATCCTGCAGCTGTATGGACTAATAACTGCTAGTGCAACAACTTGACCCTGGTTACAAAACCGTAGTTACCCAATAATGTTTAATACCATATGTGGATAGAATCATCATCATGTGCCATACCAGTTGGTGCAGGCGATCATGTCCTTCCACAATCTTCTATCCACAGTGCATCGTATCAATTCTGTTGTTGACTGTCTTGCATGTTATGACGACACACAGCTATCCAATATTTTCTCTCTTTATCGTCCGTGATCTCTCTTCCCCTATATTTTGCCAGTTGTAAACAAATATTCAAATTTTCCTCTTCTCATGATGTGCCCGAAAAATGTTGATTTTTTTAAAAATGATGTTTCTTATGATCTCCCTTTTTGTGTTGGCCTCATTGAGAATTTTCTTCTTTGGTCTTTTAGATGTCTGGGGAACTTTCAACATTCTTCTGAGAAATCCCATCTCTGTGGTCTGTAATCGTCTTTTCATTTGTTTGTCTACTTTCCATAATTCGCTTCCATATGTCACAATTGACATATGGAAACTCTCTTTCTCACTTCTATTGATATAGACATGTTGCGTAAGATGTTTTTAATTTTCTAAAATGGTATTTTGGCCTGAGCTATTCTGCTTTTTATTTCTTTGGTGCATCTTCCATCTGATGTTATTATTTTGTTCCCAAGTATTTGAAGCGTTGCACTTGTTTCAGATTTGTCCTGTTTATTTTTATGCTGCATGATGGTGATGATTGTTTCTTCGATATGACCATTACTTCTGTTTTCTTACTATTCAGACTGAGACCTTGTTTTCTTTTACATCTATGTCTATCATTTCTTACAATTCATTGTGGATAGAATAGCACAACATAATATATATAACATAGCAACATAACATAAACAACAATGTAGAGAGAGACAATCAGTTAGGGAAAGTACAGTGTCTGATTTGTTTATGGTAATGATGAAAATTATGATAATAAAGAAAAGACGATGTTCATATATTGGACATATGATGAGAAGAGATAATAACCGAATAGCAAAGCAAGCCCTCATGTGGGAAACAACAGGTAAGAGAAAAAGAAGAAGACCCAGAGAGACACTGAGAAGAACATTGCTGAGAGAGGCAAAAGCAGCAGGAATCGGCTCCCTCATTGAGATAGAGCTGCTTGCACAGAACAGAGACAAATGGCGAGATTTGATAAAATATCTTTAAAAGAATTGAAAACTGCTAGAACAAAAATTCAGATAAGAGAAGGAGTATCTTGGTCTACGCCCTATGGGCCGGCTAAGGCTCAAAAGGTCAAATGATAGATAGATAGAATGATGAAAGAAAATTATAGAAATGATTTATTTTTAAATTTATAGAAATATTTGTTTCATTAAAAAAAATTTCCAGTAAAATCTGTAAAGGCTGCCGCTGCCTGGCCAAATACACAGATGATGTGTGGTACCCTGCAACAGTCACTGATGTCTGTGACGATCACTTGGTCAATGTACAGTTTGATGCACAGCAAAAGGAATGTACAGTACAGGTGGAGCATATTGTCCCATTAGGTAAATGTCCTGCAGCCTGCTAAATATTTTGAATGTTCTTGTTGATAAGAAATGCTTCCATTAAGGCATAAAGAATAAATATGCTAATTTTTATAGGCTGAAATAAGGAAAAATAAATCCACGATAGCTCAGTGGTTAGTGAACTGGACTATAAATGACAAGGGGGGGGTTAGATCCCAACCGACGGCTTCTGGGTTCACCCAGCCTTAAATGGGTAGCTGATTTTTTTCTGGGAAAGTATAGCAGCACGGGCGTAGTACCAACCACATTACCCCTAAAATCATGTGCTGAAGGTCTGTAAAATATAGGGTCACTAACACCATGTTTCCCAATACGCCACTTGGCGTGACGGGGGTACTTTACTTTTTACTTTTTATAGGCTGAAATAAGGAAAAATAAATATGCTCTTTTTTATAGGCTGAAATAAGAACAAATAAATATGCTCATTTTTATAGGCTGAAATAAGAACAAATAAATATGCTCATTTTTATAGGCTGAAATAAGAACAAATAAATATGCTCACTTTTGTAAGCTGAAATAAGAAAAAATAAATATGCTCACTTTTTTAAGCTGAAATAAGAAAAAATAAATATAAGAGTAAGTAAGTAAAGCACCCCTGTCACGCCAAGTGGCGTATAGGGAAATATGGTGTTAGTGACTCTATATTTTACAGACCTTCAGCACATGATTTTTGGGGTGATGTGGTCAGTATTACGCCCGTGCTGCTTTACTTTCCCAGAAAAAAATCCGGTACCCATTTAAGGCTGGGTGAACCTGGAAGCCGTCGGTTGGGATAAACAATAAATATGCTCACTTTTATAAGCTGAAATAAGAAAAAATAAATATGCTCACTTTTATAGGCTGAAATAAGATATGTCAACTTTGTTACCACAACAGTATTCAACTCTACAGAAACATGCTTGTTTGATCAATTAAAAGAATCTTCTGCATACACCTCTAGGCATCAATATTAATAAGTTAGAAGAAAGCATTGGTCAGTTCAAGGTTGGTGACATCACCATACAGCTCCATACTTGCCCTGATGATGGCCACAGCAGTCTTCTCTGTTCATCATATGTTGGGCTTGATTGTAGCAGATGTTCAGTAGTCAATTTGCCTGTGCTACAGTCACATTCATCAGAGTTTTTTTTATTATTAGTATGTTGAAAAGGTCATACTTGAATCTGTTATTGCTTGTTCGAGGCTAAAAACTGTTAACTTGTTTTTTTTCTATTGAGCTGGTAGTAATAATTTTTCTGCTAACCCTGGTTTACTTTATTACCTTTGTTCATATATTTCTTCCTGACTATGCTCTTTGATTCCTCATGAGTTGTACTTGTGTCTGGCTGGTGTAATTTGCCACCTTTCCTTTGCCAACTTAGCTGTCTCATCATTTTCAGGAATATTGCAGTGAAAGAAAATGGAAAACAGCTCTGCTGCATACCTGGCATAGCTTGTATTGTAGAGTGTTGTGAATTAGCCCTGTGGCTAAACATCTAAAGATCACATAGCGACAGCAAGTTCTTGAATGCAGCAGGCCCTAACCTCATTGGAGAAGCGAGCGCTTGACTTATCATCATCAGCATCAAGTACCATGCCTGCTGGCATAGGTGATCATGTCTCTCCACAACTTTCAATCTCAACAGTTATTTATCATTTCTGTTGTTGACCTTCTGCCAAGCCATTCTCTTAAGCTGCCTGGTATATTTTCTCTTTGCTACCTTCTCTCTCTTCATCCCTCAATTTTGTTGTCACAATATATTCCAGCTGTCCTCTTCTCATTGCATGGCCAAAAAATGAATATTGTTTCCTTTTGATGTTGCCTTTTAATTTCCTCTGTAGAATGGTGTTTATATGCCAGTTCTTTTTAGTATTTAAATCTTTTAATATGTCTTCATTGCTTTTTTTTTTTTCATTATCCAAAGTATCTTAAACATTTTTCCGTAGCATTTTGTTTCGAATGAATTGATTTTCTTCCTTGCTGTTTGCAAGATTGTCCATTATTCACAACCATATGTTGCTATCGAGAACATACATGTCCTCAGTAATTTTAATTTTACTACCTAGCTGGTATTGTGCCACATGTTCTTCATGGTGTTTAATTTTTGTGTTGCTAAAGCTGATCTTTTGATCTCTCTCTAACAGTCTCCATTGTTAGTTACTACAGATCCCATATATTCATAGTTTGTTTCTATTTCAAATTCTTCAATGTTGATGATAATTTTGAATTGGCTTTTTGTTTTGTCAATGGGCACTATTAGTTTTCCTTATGTTAAGATAGAGGTTTTGCTCTTCAGTATGCATTTTAACACACTCAGTTGTCTCTTCTTGAACCTTTTGCACTTTTTGAGAGGAGGACTGTGTCATCAGCATATCTGAGTTCTGGAATTATGTTGTCATTTATTGTGAAAGGGTTGAACTTCACAAATCTGTCATCATTTCTGACATTTCTCATGATGTTCTCAGCATAGATGTTCAACAGGTATGGAAAGTGGATCATCCCTGCCTCACCCCTTTTTTGTACCTTTGTCCGGAGTATGCATACTCTAAACAAGCCAAGTGAGAGTATTACACCACACACCCTTTTGTGGAATCTCTTTGAGATGGGACAAAGGGGAGGACCTAAATATACTTCAAGAAGACAGGTGGAAGGAGAGATGAAGAGGATGGGGAAAACATAGATCAATCTTAAGAGATTATAACCAAATAGGATGGCTTGGAAAATATTTGTTGAAGATCTATGCTCCAGCGGGAGTTGAAAAGAAGAAGAAGACACTGGATGACACCATAAGTGCTGCATAACTTCTTAGTGGATGGTGATTCTTATGGTTATGGTTAGTCAAAGGTCCCAGCATCACTGCAAATGAATTAAAATCCATAATTACTCAACTGTCCATGCCAGTGAAATCATCAGAATTAAAACTCATCTCATTGAAGGATCCAAACAAAGAAAGGCAGCTGCAGTACCTATCATAGCAGCTGCAGCACATGCCAAAAGACATAAAGCCAAGCGGCACTGAAAGTGAATGCAGCTGAACTGTTCTTTGTCATACGATATCATCATTCATCATAAGCAATCGGAATATCGAAACATGATCCAGATGAAAAGCACAGCTTATAGTATGCACAGAGCGCTAAACTCAGTAGCTTTGGCAGTATGTTGAACTTGGAATATGAGGAAACTGCAACAAGGAACACTTTGCAGACTGAACCTCAACAGTTCCTGCCACCTATCCGCCATATTGACCTGAAGTCTGGTGATCCTTGTTATGTATTGTTTCATCAGTCCCTGTAAATTGCTCTTGTCTAACATCACTCCTATTGACTTGTTGCTCTTTTAGACTAGTCAAAGTGATCAATTCTCAAACGGAATAATGACACTATAATTTTCTTTGACACCAACAAACAGGCAAGTGACAATTAGTGTAAATTTTGGTGCTGCATATTACATTGTTTTCAGAATTGACATCACAGTACACTGGGCAAACTAAGATGTTTAGAGTAGAAAAGCATTCAATGGTACCCGACTTTCCATGTGGAGATGGTTAGAAGCTGGCTGTTGTTGATCCTCATTAAATACACCACTGTTTTGGTGAACAGATTTTCTCATTTCTGATTCTCTCAATATTTGAACAACTTTATTCTTCTTCTGCAATCATGACTCATTCAGAGTAGGATTCTGGACTTTCTTATGAAGGCAGCTGTCTGTTTAAGTGATTTGGTTGCCCCGTATATTAAAGTCCGTTCGATCCACTCTGACTGAGTACATGTTAGAGCGTTGCACTGTGTTCTGCGCCAATGGCCCAGTGCATCCGATTTCTGCCAGCATTTTATTCAGGTTTGCTTTCCTTAGCCTTTGATTGTCCCCAATCTTCCTGCAAGGCAGCAGATTGTCTTTTCTGTAGGGGGGGGTTCTGCCCTTAGATGGTCGACCCTCCCAGGCTTATGAGCACCATCTGCCCAAGCTGTGTGTAGTTATTCAGTAATGGAACCATCCTTCTGTTAACAGTTGCAAATTGTCACCATAATAATTTGGTTCAATAAATATTGGCTGTAATACCCAACAAGAAGTTTAGCACTCAGGCAGACAATGGGCCTTGTTTACTTATTATTATTTGAACAACTGATCTGACAATAAAACATAGATAGGAAATCTATACCTTAATATTTTCTCTAATACTTTTCATCTTCTCAGATGGTGAAAGTGGCGATGAAGACAGCAGTGATAATGATGATGATGAAATGGGACCCTCAGGTTTGTCTAAAAATAGTGATGCTGATGATTCAGAAAGTGACTTTCCAGTTTTTCTGTGGAAACCAAGCCAGACAACAGATAAATTAGGAGCATGGGAGGTGCACACAAAGGTAAGATTTTTCTTGGAGACATATAATAATAAATTAATATTATGGAGGGAAACTTCCGAGGTAATAATCTCAACTTCATTTAGCTGAGTTGGCAGTGTACCTTAGCATTTGGCTTTTTGTGGCAAGGCGCTGTGCCATGGAGTACAGGTTCGATCCTGCTTCGGACCATATATTGTTCTTTGTTCTTTTTCTGTTGTTGATTATTTGTCTTTTCTTTTTTCCAAGCGTTGTAAACATACCTCCTCCTCCTAGGATTTTTCTTCTACTTCAGCATTCAAGTCTTTTGATTATACAAACTTGACATTTTGCCCTGTATCATAATAAAAGGGTAGGCGCAACATCATGACACAAGATGAGTAGCCACTTGGTTGGTACTTGTATATGTGTGTTGATTTTTTTTTTTTCTGAAACCTGCGCTATAGCTGACACACTCTGTCTCCAGAAACTGGATCTTGGTTTGATGTAGAAGTTTTCCATCTCTTAGGGTGGATTTTGACCATTGATTCCCTGCCTGTGTTTTGTGTCTAGGTGTTCTCCACTAGCCTTGTCTTCTTCCCCAATGACAGCTGCTAGACAGCAGTGGTTTGTTTTCTGGGTTGTCCTTCTCCATGGTTAGAGCTTTGAATGTGGCTCTTGCTTGCATGGTTTTTTATTTTCCATGAGAGCAGGATAAAACTAGTCACGCAGCCTGCCATATTAGGAGTGTAAATTGTTACAACCTCACAGTGTTATATTACATTTTCAAGTGAACATTTTAGTGTTGTGTTATTGCTTTCAATATGAGCTATTCTATTCATGAAATTTTCATTGCAATCGAAGCATCCCTATATCCACTCCTCTGCCCACCCCAGCATTTCTCAAGGCATATACAGACTGAAAAGATTGTCCATTAGAATCAGTTCAGAAATACACTTATCTTGGATCCACAATTACACAAACCTCTTCTCTTGATGATGAAATAAACAGCCGAATTGATAAAGCAGCTACAACTTTCTCACAGAAAGGGCCTGGAGCAACACGAAACTAACACTAAAGACCAAACTCTTAATATATCAAACTTGTGTGCCTAGCACATTATTATATGGATCTGAAACATGCACAATATACTCAAATCGCGAAAAAAGACTAAATGTCTTCCACATGCGATGTCTCCGCAGAATAATGCACTTAAAATGGCAGGACAAAATAACCAACTTAACTGTCCTGCAATGTGCTAAGACCCCAACAATTGTGTTGATGCCCAGATGTCGAAGACTAACATGGCTGTGGCACGTCCAGCGAATGGAAGAAAAATGCAATCCCCAAGCAAATACTATATGGTGAACTAATACACAGAAAAAGACAAATCGGCAGACCTAAACTACGATATAGAGATATCAGTAAATCATCTCTGAATGACTTCTCCATCTGTGAAAATGACTGGAAACATCTGGAAGTGATCGCACATCATGGAGAGCATGTATAAGGAATGGTATAACGTCATTTGAGACTCTGCTAAGGCAAAACTTAGAAGAGAAAAGACTCATGAAAAAGGATGGAAAACCCTGTGGATCAGTGGGCCTGACTTGTTCATTCTGTGGTGTGTGTGTTTGTCAAACATTGGTAGAATTAGCCATGAGAGAAGCTGCTCGACAAAAACAAAAACTAAAAAAAAAATACACAATAGCCTCCACTAGACCATCTGACAAGGCGAAAAGGGCCATATACAGACTGACTGTTTCTGTAAGGTGTTGAATGTAGATACATCGCCTATGACATCTTCGAAAGCTTCCACAGACGAGAGGAGACATGTGCTGCTGCTATAGATCTGGAGGATATCTTCAACAGGGTACCATTTGAATACTTATTGAAAAAAATGGCAGTCTTACCCCTTCCTCATTAGAAGGATCGCTGCTGCACTGTTTCAGAGGAAGGTGATGCTCAGATGTGGAAGTTGGTCATCCGAGCCAACATCCATTTGTCCAGGGCTGCCATAAGGCTCACCAATGTCACCAGTTCTATTTAACGTGAACACAATAACGATAACGACAATAACGAAAATGGCGGTTTCTTTTCGCCAGTCTGTCGTCAAGGACGTGTAATTCATTTAATGTGTGAAAGGCTCACAGTGTATCCGCGTGCTGCAGAGCTATTTACTGGAGTTGGGCAGTCTATAACGTGGAAAGGGGTTCTGGACCATGTGACTGAGTAAGTGCACGTGAGTTTAGACCATCCACAGCATCGACGTTCAGTGACAAAATCATCTATGATACTATGACGACGGTAAGTATTCAGATGCAGCCCAAACGACAACATCGAAGAAGGAAAACACGACAAGGTAAGTGTGGTGGCGTTAAACTGTCGAAGTGTGAGAGGCTAGGCCTAAAGTATGTGCGCATTACATATTGGAATTGTGGGTCCATAAATCAACGATGGCCCATTCTTGATAAGCTACTGTGCGGCGCCGATATAATGGTTTTGCAAGAAACTCTTCTTGGTGACAGGACAGCAAGTACTCCTAGATTTCATTGTTTCTACAGTAGACGACACCTTGGGCAGGCCATCCTTGTGCACAATAATATGGTGGCAGCTGAAGTTGATATGTCTGTGTGGGACAATGCAGAATTGCAGGTACATGCAGTTAGGGTGCAGACCCCAGTTCATTTCATAAATGTAAATGTGTATGCCTGTAATGGGAAGGTGAACATACAACAATGGCAGAATCTCTTCAAGTTCGATGAAGAGAACGTCATTTTCTGCGGAGACTTTAATGCTAGAGGAAACCAGTGGGGTAACGTCATAACCAACAAGCAGGGAGAAGACCTAGAGAACGCACTAGTGTCAGTCGATTTAGTGTGCTTGAATGATGGAAGGGCAACAAGAATGGCCACTTGAACAGGGGACTCTGATAGTGCCTTGCACTGGTGTCTTCCACCTTCGCACCGGTTTGCAGGTGGAGTGCACTGGGGTTCCACGGAAGTGATCACTATCCATGTGTCCTAATTGAGAAAAGCAGAAATAAAAGCCAGAAAAGAAAGCTCCACACATTCCACTACGAGAAAACAGACCAGGACGTCATTAGTAAAATCAGACATAGGTAACAGAGCGCCCCTCGTAGGAGGCAGGAGAGATGGACGCAGCCACCCTGGTGGAATGTAGAAGTCGAGGAAGCTTGCGCGGAGCAAGAGACAAACGACCAAGACATGGCAGAAAGCCAGAAAGAATGGAAGAACACAACCTGAGCTCTTGAAGTGTCTGAAAGTAGAGGTCGACCAAAAAATGATGCACTTTAAACTATGCGCTAAGCAGGCTAAGGATGCCAAATGGGATGACTTCTGTAAAAAAGTGTGCTCAGAAAAATTGCTAGCCACATTCTGGCGCCTTCATCAGAGTATGAATGGCACAACACGACACAGAGGCATACCAGACTTTCAGAGCACAGGTCGGATATGGCACAAATCTGATGAGAGCAAAGGGAAGGCGCTGCTTGCCCGCTACATTGAGCAGACAGACCAAAGAAATGAGGCTGTAAGAATGAGGATACGGGGATCTTTGTCAAATTTGTGTAAGGATATAGGGCTGGAAGAAGATATCACAACTGATACCATTCGCACGACACTTAAAAGGTCACACAACACTGCTCCTGGTCCAGATGGTGTTTGGTACGATGACATAGGCGATTTAGCTAACGATGACTTGACAAAACTGGCCAATGAGTTTAATGCCAGCATTCAGAGTGGCCAGATTAAGGAGGAGTGGCTACACAGCTACTTACTACCACTACCGAAGCCAAACAAGGACCATTCTCAGATCAGTGCCTACAGAATCATCACAATGCAGAACACTGCGGGCAAGCTGCTTGAGAAAATAGTTGCCCATTTCCTCACCTGTCACCTTGAACAGAAACGCGCATTCCCACCCACACTCGGAGGTTATAGATATAACAAAGAGAAATGGCTCAATGCGGCAGTCTTTGCCTATGACGTCTTCAAAGGCTTCCACAAACGAGAGGAGACATGTGCTGCTGCTATAGATCTGGAGGATGCATACAACAGGGTATTATTTGAATATCTCATGCATATGCTCCTCAAACTGGCAGTGCACCCCTTCCTCATTAGATGGATCGCCGTGGCACTGTTTCAGAGGAAGTTGATACTTAGATGTGGAAGTTGGTCTTCCGAGCCAACATCCATTTGTCCAGGGCTGCCACAAGGCTCACCATTGTCACCAGTTCTATTTAACATGTACATAATAACGATCACGGAACAACAGCTGGATGGGAAGGGAAGAACTATGACTTTTGCTGATTTTATTCTGGTATATTGACAGGGAAGAGACAGATGGGGAATCGCCTCCACAATGCAAGACGAACTCATTCGCATTTCTTCTTGGTGTGGGGTTTCAGGTGCCTTGGTTAATCCTAATAAAGCATCAGTTTCATGGTTCTCCCTTAACAATCATATCATTAATATGACCACACCGGTAGTATGAATGGGAGCTGATGTTGTGACCAGGGACAAGTTGATGACATACCTCGGAGTTAAGTTTGATCGCAGCCTGTGTTTTCGGGACCACGTCGACCACGTGACAACAAAATCCCACAAAGGATTAACCGTCTTGAAGATCATTGCAGCTGCCAACATCGAGTAGAGGCTACTTACTCTTCTGTTCCAGGGATTAGTCCTCGCACCAATCGAGTATGCCCTGGCAATTCTTACTGTCAGTACAACTCAAATTGACAGGCTGGAGAAAATACAGAATGAAGCCATGCGCATTATCTTGGGGTGTACGAGGGACACTCCCTGTGTAGCAATGAGGTATCTTCTTGACTTTCCAACTGTGGATGATAGAATCAAGATCTGGAGAGCACAAGCATACCTGAAGATTAGTGCAGATAAAGATCATCCATTGCACCACGATCTCAATACAGGGAAAGGTGCCAGGTTAAAAAGAGGCAAATCATGGGTGGGCCGAGCAGATGTCATGAAACAGGTCTGTGGGCTTATCAATATCATTGTAGTTGATGAGTGGATACCTGAGCCTGCGTCATTCAAAGGGATATTCTCGTGTATTGTCAGACTTGACAAGAAAAGTAGGGAACAGAACTCAGTCGTGGTCAATGATGAGGTCAACTGTCTCATCTGGGATAACACTGATGAGAAAGATTCAGTCATCTATAAAGATGGATCTGTAATACGACACCAAAGAAGTGCATGGGCATTTACAGCACGCTCGGCAGGCAGAATAGTCAAAGAAGACAGTAGTGCATATGTCATGACCACAAGTAGCATGACGATGGAGGTGATGGCAGTGACCAGGGCATTCAACTGATTAGAGTCACAAGACTACACCCACACCTGCATACTGAGTGATTCAACAAGCATGATAAAAAAAGTGGAGGCGGGCTCTGTACTCATGCAATGGTTAGAGTCATTGCAGAAGTCAAAAATACGTAAGGTCACCTTTGTCTCTGTCCCTGGACATGCGGGAGTACAGGGAAATGAAAGAGCGGACAGGTTGGCTGCCTGCCCTGTCATTGAGGTCAGTCAACCAATGGATCGGGTGGACATCATCAATGCCCTCTGAGATGTGTGAAGAGCACAGGACTTCGATGACCACAAATCCATGTCACTCCATGCCCTTTGGATGAAAGAGATGGGAATTAAGATGGGCACAGCCAGAAATGAGAAACTTAGAGGGTGTGTAAGAAGACTTATCAACCAACACAGAACTGGAGTCGTCACTCACTTGACACTGCAGGACTGAGGGGATCTAAGCACCTGAGGACATGTTTGGAGTGCAGTGATGATGACCCACAAATAACTCAATAGCTCTAATTCTCTCTGAAATACAGTTTCATTGATTTTCTCATTCTAGTTTCTATCTATCTATCTATCTATCTATTCTCCTTTCGAGCCGAAGACGGCACATAGGGCAGAACCACAATCTCAAAAACAGAAACCTTGCGTGCCAAAATGGCACATATTGCAGAGATCACTGCTGTAAAATATATGGCGCTGTTTCCATAACAATACTTTTTACAATGACAGCTTGTCAAGCCATTGATCAATCTGCACATTATTATGACATGCCTGGAAGGTCACAGTGTGACTATTCTTTACTTCCCTCATAATGAGGCCCCTGTAACACACAGGAAGTTCTAGTTTAATTTACCATAAATGAAATACTTTATATTTAGAGAGCTGGAACTTTCTTATGTAGACATTACTAAAGAGACAACAAGCAAGAAGTAGAGAATAATCATAAATAAATTACATATGTTATTTAGTTTGTATCTAACCTGAATTGTAACTCTAATGTACAGTTTTTGAAGCCTTTAATTGCAGTCATGAGTTTTGATATTCTGATTTCAAGAGGTGAATAAATTATGAAATATGATTGGTTTCTTGTTGATAGTTTAGTAAACTTTCATAAAATTAAGTAGCAGATGGTCATTTTGTTATAGGCAAACTTTGAAACTTTGGTTTCATTTTTGGTAGATTGTTTATTTCTGTATTTGTTGTTTCCTCATTCTGTTTACTTTTTTTTTTTTTTCGTTCGCCTGCTTTATATCTCTAGCGAGATCTCAAAGGACCTAATTTTGCTTGAATGTTACTTTTTCCTATTTTTCACACTGGCATTCATGTACATGGGTGTTCCCCTGCCATACAGTCAGATATTCTCCCACTTCAGAGTAACTCCTATATGTTTATCATCGAGAGTTGTTAACATTTTTGGTAGATTTTTTTCCTAACAATTTTGCTAGGGCAGCGGCCATTTTTGACCTAATCTTTTTGATTTTTCAAACTGCCAAGGGTTCTTTAATGTGCACAGAATGAAAATAGAACCTATGGATTTTTTTCAGTTTTCTAAGAGAGTTGAACATTGGATCTCATTATCCAGAGGCCAGGGAAGGATAAAGCCATTCTGTTGTTTTTTTTTATTTTCCACCGACTTTGGTGGGAATTGTACCTAGGACATTCTTGTCCCGAGGCCGATATCTTACCTTTATACTACCCAGCTCCCTTTGGTAGATTCAAAGACATTTCTGTACACTAAATTGTGACTGTATTTACAGTATAGTCTTTACATTGGGACTGTATTTACAGTATAGTCTTTACATTGGGACTGTATTTACTGTATAGTCTTTACATTGGGACTGTATTTACAGTATAGTCTTTACATTGGGACTGTATTTACTGTATAGTCTTTACATTGGGACTGTATTTACAGTATAGTCTTTACATTGGGACTGTATTTACTGTATAGTCTTTACATTGGGACTGTATTTACAGTATAGTCTTTACATTGGGACTGTATTTACTGTATAGTCTTTACATTGGGACTGTATTTACAGTATAGTCTTTACATTGGGACTGTATTTACTGTATAGTCTTTACATTGGGACTGTATTTACTGTATAGTCTTTACATTGGGACTGTATTTACTGTATAGTCTTTACATTGGGACTGTATTTACAGTATAGTCTTTACATTGGGACTGTATTTACAGTATAGTCTTTACATTGGGACTGTATTTACCGTATAGTCTTTACATTGTGATTGTACTTACCGCATAGTCTTTACATTGGAACTGTACTTACCGTATAGTCTTTACATTGTGATTGCACTTACCATATAGTCTTTACAGTGTGATTGTACTTACCGTATAGTTTTTACGTTGTGATTGTACTTACCGTATAGTCTTTACATTGGGACTGTACATACCACTTAGTCTTCATTGTCATATCCCATGTACCCTCTCCATTGCCCACACACATTGTAGACACAAGAACTAGGATAATGCATTGAAAAATAGCTTTTATTTTAAGGTATGAGAGTATGTTGCTTAGTAATGTTTTATAGTAATCATCATCATCAAGTACCATGCCTACTGGCGTAGGTGATCATGTCTCTCCACAACTTTTGATCTCGACAGTTATTTATCATTTCTGTTGTTGACATTATGCCAAGCCATTTTCTTAAGCTGTCTTGTGTCTTTTCTCTTTGCTTCCCTCTATCTTTTCGTCCCTCAATTATTCCAGTTGTTTCAATATATTCCAGTTGTTCTCTTCTCATTACATGGCCAAAAAATGATGATTGTTTCTTCCTAATATTGGAAATTAGCTCTCTTTTTGCCTTGGCCTCTTTCAGAATGTTCTCATTACTCTTCTAAGCTGTTCATGGTATTCTCAACATTCTGTAAAACCACATTTCTACAGCCTCCAGTAATTTTCTTGTCTGTGGTCCTATTGTCCATGATTCACATTCATATGTTAAGACTGGCTCTACATAACATTTAAGAACTCTTTTTCTTGTTTCTATTGTCAAGAATGGATTGCAACAGTATTTTCATCATTTTTTGGAAAGCTGCTTTTGCCTGAGCCATTCTGCATCTCACCTCTGTTGTACAACTACCATCTGAGGTTAAAATTGTTCCCAGATATTTAGATTAATTTATTTTTATTCAAATTTATTGTAATAGAAAAGCCAAAAAATTGATTTCCAGTTGACCATAATATTTAATTTTCTCCTGTGTGTTACCGGGGCCTCATTATGAGGGATATAAAGAATAGTGACACTGTGACCTTCAAGGCAAGTCGTAAGAGCGACTAAGGAGGTTGATCGATGGCTTGACAAGCTGTCATTGTAAAAAGTATTGTTATGGAAACAGCGCCATATATTTTAGAGCAGTGATCTCTGCAATATGGGCCACTTTGGCACGCAAGGTTTCTGTTTTTTGAGATTGTGGTTCTGCCCTATGTGCCGTCTTCGGCTCGAAAGGACGATAGATAGATAATATTTAAAACATTTTCCCTAAGAAATTGTTAGAAAAGTAGTAGTCAAAAGTAGCCTTGTTGTTGCTTGTAAATTGTTTGCAAGATTGCATATGCGTGCTGACTTTTTGCAGGTTTTATATATCCTTGTTTGGTTTTTATTTTTGTATAGTGCTGTGAGGGTTTTCAAATATTTTGATTGGCTTTCTCTGACGAATGTAAATACTCTTCTGAGCTATGTAGCTATTCTTGCTAAGTTCAGAAGTGTTAGCTGCTGGCTCCTGTTGTGAACTAGGTACTGCTTTTTTAAAAAAAACTCCTTTCTGGGTTAACTGGAAAGTGTTTGCTAAGAAATGAGCCAAGGATTTTTTGAGTTGTGATGTTAGCCGACTTTAGCTTTGCCACTCCCATTCTCACACAAAAGTAGTAGGTGTTTTCCAAGAACATTTTGTCACTGATCACTGATTTTATCAAGCCTAAAAACAATATTTTAAATAAACATACATTATAGTTACTAGGTGATTGTAAAATATGGTCTTCTTTCTAGAAAATTCCTAACTTTCAGACAGTCTACCTTTAGATGCTGAAGTTCCAGGTCACTTGATCCAAATAAGGCATCGATGTTAATGACACATGCACACATAATACACATACACACAGCAGAGAGAGAAGGAGAGAGAGGGCGTATAATGGCTGTTTAGCACACCTGTTTAATATTGGCTCTGATTTTGACAGCGATTGAGACTTTTTGTCTTTTTAACAAAAATATTTAAAGTGTTGACATTTTGTGTGCAAGTGTTGGTTTTCAGGACTTGTTTGGTACATGCCACTCACCCCTTTAAATCAACCTCCATCTCTACATGACATCTCTACATGACATCTCTACATGACATCTCTACATTTATATACTCTACTTGAATCTTTCATCTCAAGATCAAAGAAACCCGAATTTCAGGATGTTCATCATGATCAAATATTTGTTTAAGATAAAAGGGTAGTTTTAACTTTTCAGTAAAACAAAAAACCCAGTCATTTTCTCCATTTTTATGAAGTTTGTTAAAAGTAGGATGGGGAATAAGGAAAAAAAGTGTTGGTAGAAGGGAAAGGTATAATAGTTTGTTGGTATGGTGGGGGTAATATTTGTGGTAAATAAAGAACAAAAGTGTTGGTAGAAGGGAAAAGTAGAATAGTTTGTTGGTATGGGGGGGGGGGGGGGGGGTAATATGTGGTAAATAAAGAACAAAAGTGTTGGTAGAAGGGAAAAGTAGAATAGTTTGTTGGTATGGTAGGGGTAATATTTGTGGTAAATAAAGAACAAAAGTGTTGGTAGAAGGGAAAAGTAGAATAGTTTGTTGGTATGGTAGGGGTAATATTTGTGGTGAATAAAAAACAAAAGTGTTGGTAGAAGGGAAAAGTAGAATAGTTTGTTGGTATGGTGGGGGTAATATTTGTGGTAAATAAAGAACAAAAGTGTTGGTAGAAGGGAAAAGTAGAATAGTTTGTTGGTATGGTGGGGGTAATATTTGTGGTAAATAAAGAACAAAAGTGTTGGTAGAAGGGAAAGGTAGAATAGTTTGTTGGTATCGTGGGGGTAATATTTGTGGTAAATAAAGAACAAAAGTGTTGGTAGAAGGGAAAGGTAGAATAGTTTGTTGGAATGGTGGGGGTAATATTTGTGGTAAATAAAGAACAAAAGTGTTGGTAGAAGGGAAAGGTAGAATAATTTGTTGGAATGGTGGGGGTAAAGGTAAAAATGTTTCATAGCAGTAAATCATTAAGGGAGTGAAGTGTAGAGCTTCCATTTATCATGGGCACATCATTTGAGAGAGCATGGCCCAGTGCTCTATTCCTGGATGCCTGATCTTCTGATCTTCTCTGGCCAATGGCCATGCACCCACTCTTTTGGGATTGACTGTTAGGGATGGAAAAGCCTTGAACCTTGGTGTTAGGCATGAAAAGCAAGCTCTCTATGATGATGCTAGTCAATCCAACAGTAAATGAGGACTGAGTAGCAAATCTTGAACTAATGGCAGCAGTTCCAATCACTTGAAACTTGCAGGCCACTAAAAAGCCAGTAAAATTAAATTTGTCAAGACACCATAAGCTTCCGTTATAATATTTTGTTAATTTAGAAAGAAATGAGTAACTGTAAGAAAAATCTATCCAGCACTGCAATAATTCATTTTCATAATATATGCCATATTATTTCTTTATATTCTTATCTTAAGAGTCTTTCTGTTATGTTTATATGTAACATTTAAAGATTCTTATTATTAATATATTTTGTATTTCTCAAAAGTTTTATTATTTGTTATTTTTAGGGTATTGGTTCCAAGCTAATGGCAAAGATGGGCTATATCACAGGTCAAGGTCTTGGCCCACTGGGGGATGGAAGAGCTGAGCCAGTACCAATTCTTCTTTTGCCACAAGGTAGTTTTTTTCCTTCTTTCTCCATAGACAAATAGCTTATTTCATACTTTGTAGACTTGGTCTTCAAACTTGAAAGCCACTTTTTAGAGCACCTAATGTTACATTTCTCTCTCTCTCTCTGATATCAAGACTCAATCAGAGTAGGATTCCAGACTCTCTCATGAAGTCAGCTGTCTGTTTAAGCGAATTGATTGCCCCATATAGTTTTTCTTCCAGGGAGGTGGAAGTGGACCACATTGCTCTTCTCAGGTCTGTGTACTGGGGGCAATCCTGTAGAACATGTTTTGTAGTCATATTGTCCAGTGTACAGTGGCATAGGCTGGTTGTACCTATTTTGAATTTGGTGAACATGTGATTTCTCATTCTATTGTGGCTAGTGCGTAGGCGAAGTATGATGACTTGATCCCTCCTTGATAGTTGGTGGTATCCGTCACTCTCATTATGCTTTGGGTGTTCTCGTTTCCATTTTTCATGGAACTGATCCTTGAGGACGGATTTGGCTTCATCGTAACTGAGCGGATGGTTCTCTTGTGGTAATCTCCCTCCGCTTTAACTAATTTGTCTGTGCGTTCATTCCCGTGTATATTACAGTGTGATGGTATTCACTGAATGACTAAAAAACAAAATTAAAGTACCCCCGTCATGCCAAGTGGCGTATAGGGAATATGGTGTTAGTGACCATAAATTTTACAGACCTTCGGTACATGATTTTTGAGGTAATGTGGTCGGTATTACGTCCATGCCGCTTCACTTTCCCAGAAAAAAATCTGGTACCCATTAAAGGCTGGGTGAACCCGGAAGCCGTCGGTTGGGATCGAACCCTACCCCTTGTCCTTTGTAGTCCAGTTCACTAACCACTGAGCTATCGCGGCTCCCTATGGTGTTAGTGACCATAAATTTTACATACCTTCGGCACATGATTTTTGGGGTATTGTGGTCGGTATTACGCCCATGCCACTTTACTTTCCCAGAAAAAAAAATCAGGTACCCATTTAAGGCTGGGTGAACTCGGAAGCCATCTGTTGGGATCGAACCCTACCCCTTGTCCTTTGTAGTCCAGTTCACTAACCACTGAGCTATCGCGGCTCCCACTGAATGACTAACTGAATGACTAATGTTACATTTAAGTGGTAGTAATTTTTACTACAATGTCGTAAATTGGAGAGTTACAGATAGATATCGTAATTAATTAATTATAGTGAAAGGAATCAAAATAAAGGACTCAGCCTTAATAGCAAAAAGACAGAAGTAATGGTAACAACAAAGAAAAAGACATCACCTCAGTGCAAAATAAAGACAAGTGAAACAATATTAAAGCAGGTAAATGAATTTAAATATTTGGGAACTTTGTTAACCTCAGATGGAAGATGTACAACAGAGGTGAGATGCTGTATGGCTCAGGCAAAAGCAACTTTCCAAAAAAATGAGGAAGATACTATGCAATCCATTTTTGACAATCGAAACAAGAAAAAGAGTTCTTAAATGTTATGTAGAGCCAGTCTTAACATATGGACGTGAATCATGGACAATAGGACAACAAACAAGAAACTCACTGGAGTCTGTAGAAATGTGGTTTTACAGAAGAATGTTGAGAATACCATGGACAGCTAAGAAGAGTAATGAAAATGTTCTGAAAGAGGTCAAAGCAAAAAAAGAGCTAATTTACAAAATTAGGAAGAAACAATCATCATTTTTTGGCCATGTAATGAGAAGAGAACAACTGGAATATATTGTAACAACTGGGAAAATTGAGGGACGAAGAGATAGAGGGAAGCAAAGAGAAAAGATACCAGACAGCTTAAGAGAATGGCTTGGCAGAAGGTCAACAACAGAAATGATAAATAGCTGTTGTGATTGAAAGTTGTGGAGAAACATAATCAACTATGACAGCAGGCCAGGTACTTGTTGATGATGATCGTAATTAAGGTTAATATCATTTTCAATCTTTCATTTCACATGTTTTGGTTTATCTGTCAAGTTCCTTGATTAATGGATATATTTTGTTTGTGTTTGATTCAGGAAAATCTTTGGACAAAATCATGGAGCTCAAGGAAATGTCTGGCAATGCTGATATGTTCAATGCCATGAAGAAGTTAGAGAAGCGGCAGAAGGTGCTGTTAAAGAAGGAAGAAGAGAAAGAGAAGCAAAGACATATCAAGCAAAACTGGGGAGTGTTTGGCTTCCTTAACCGTCGACTTGGAGAAAAGGAAGGTAGGTCCTGGAATTGGCTATTTATAAGGGTTGATTTTTATCTTCAGTATATAACTGTTCTATAGAACTATTCATCTGTACTTTCTTATAGAAATATCTATTTTTGCATACTCAGTTTTAGAACCACTCTTGTTCTGTTTTTTTATTGGTTGCCTTAGGATATTTCAATTTGGTTCTATGGTTATGGAAGGCCCCGGTATCACTGCAAACGAATTAAAATACATAATTGCTCAACTGCCCGTGCCAGTGGAATTCCAATGTTTGTGTATTTATGTGGAGCTACATCTATTTGGCCACTGTTTTGTTTTCTTTTATTTCTTCAGATTTCTTTTCTTGGATTTCTCCTCTTTTGTTGTTTAAATAGTCCCAGTTAAATGACCTTTCAGTGTCGAGGCACATTGGTTTGTTGTTTGATCCTGTCTTATCTGCAAAATTGAAGCATCTTGTTTTTTTAAAATATTTTATTGTGTCTCGTAGAACTGACACACTTATCTGATTCTCGACTGAATGACCCTTTTGTTTGTTTGTTTGTGTATGCATGTGTGTGTATGCGTGAGTTGGTGTTTCTCTCTCTCTCTCTCTCTCTCTCTCTCTCTCTCTCTATATATATATATATATATATATATATATATATATATATATATATATATATATATATATATATATATATATATATATATATATATATGGCATCTTGACAAATGGTTGGTAACAAGCAATCATGATTAGTCAGTAGTTTGGTAAAATATTAGTGTCTTATGCTGTTTTGCTGGACAGTTTCTCTCGTGGCTGAATCTACCAATATTGGATAGACAGATTCGACCACAGAATGAACAAGATGTATTCTTGGTGTACTCGTCTTTTTTTCTTCTTTGCCTTTTGTCTCTTTAATTTTCTATCAACGCTACCTGCCTCAAATGTTGCTGTGACATTTAAAAAATTTATTTTCCTCTTGTGCTACGATCTGCAGCCATATCTTCCCAGTTTCTTTCACCTGATTTTTCTGGGAAAGTAAAGTGGCATGGGCGTAATACTGACCACATTACCCCAAAAATCATGTACCAAAGGTCTATAAAAATTGTGGTAATTAACACCATATTCCCTATACACTACTTGGTGGGACAGGGCTCTTTACTTTACTTTCTTTTTTAATTAAAAATATATAATATTTGTGTAATTTCAGCAGCTTTATTCTTATTTCTATTTTAAGCCATTTGTCTGTGTGCTTTGTCTATGTCCAGTAGAGACCAGTTTTTACATCAACAACAGATTTTTCTGTGTCGTCTTTGCTATTGTAAAGCTGTACCAATATCATTCTTTTCTACGTTTTTTCTCTTCCTGGTTTTATTGGCTTTATCATAACCCTACATGTTTATACCTATCCACTCTCATGCAATAATTTGCACTGCGGCAACTCTAAAGTGTCAGTACACACAGATTTTTGGATCAGTTGGCAACTCTAAAGTGTCAGTACACACAGATTTCTGGATCAGTTTGCAACTCTAAAGTGTCAGTACACACAGATTTCTGGATCAGTTGGCAACTCTAAAGTGTCAGTACACACAGATTTCTGGATCAGTTGGCAACTCTAAAGTGTCAGTACACACAGATTTTTGGATCAGTTGGCAACTCTAAAGTGTCAGTACACACAGATTTTTGGATCAGTTGGCAACTCTAAAGTGTCAGTACACACAGATTTCTGGATCAGTTTGCAACTCTAAAGTGTCAGTACACACAGATTTTTGGATCAGTTGGCAACTAAGCAGCCAGAAACACAAACTGCAAAAAATGAACCTCATACAGTCCCATTTTTGTGGAAACTTTCACAAATGCCGTGAGCTGTAGTACTAATTATGTGGTACTAGTTATGTGATAGTAGTTATGTGATAGTAGTTATGTGATTGTAGTTATGTGATTGTAGTTATGTGATTGTAGTTATGTGATTGTAGTTATGTGGTAGTAGTTATGTGATAGTAGTTATGTGGTAGTAGTTATGTGGTAGTAGTTATGTGGTGGTAGTTATGTGGTAGTAGTTATGTGGTACTAGTTATGTGGTACTAGTTATGTGATAGTAGTTATGCAGTACTAGCTATGTGATAGTAGTTATGTGATAGTAGTTATGTGACAGTAGTTATGTGGTAGTAGTTATGTGATAGTAGTTATGTGATAGTAGTTATGTGATTGTAGTTATGTGATTGTAGTTATGTGGTAGTAGTTATGTGATAGTAGTTATGTGGTAGTAGTTATGTGGTAGTAGTTATGTGGTACTGGTTATGTGATAGTAGTTATGCAGTACTAGTTATGTGATAGTAGTTATGTGATAGTAGTTATGTGACAGTAGTTATGTGGTAGTAGTTATGTGATAGTAGTTATGTGATAGTAGTTATGTGATAGTAGTTATGTGGTAGTAGTTATGTGATAGTAGTTATGTGGTAGTAGTTATGTAGTACTAATTATGTGATAGTAGTTATGTGGTAGTAGTTATGTGGTAGTAGTTATGCTGTAGTAGTTATGTGGTAGTAGTTATATTGTTGTAGTTATGTGGTAGTAGTTATGTGATAGTAGTTATGTTGTTGTAGTAGTTATGTGGTAGTAGTTATGTGGTAGTAGTTATGTTGTTGTAGTTATGTGGTAGTAGTTATGTGGTTGTAGTTATGTGGTAGTAGTTATGTGGTAGCAGTTATGTGGTAGTAATTTTGTGGTAATAGTTATGTGGTAGCGAGCTGGACTAAGGACAAGAGGTCGGGTTTAATCCCAAATGACACCTCCTCGGCTCATTCAACTTTTAACATGTACCAGATTTTTCTAGGAAAGTGGGGAGTCTGATCTACTGACCACATCACCCATGTTGTTGTTATTGACCAAATGGCCTGTGAGCAGATGCCCTTTGGCCTCAAACTATGTAATGATACCTGAGCTCCCTTGTAGTTCTGTACAAAGTGTTACATTTATCTGGATTTTGAGCAAGTAGTGTTGCTCTAATGTCAGTGAGCTTTGGACAGTCAAACAGATATGTTCCACTATTTCATGTGGTTGTTCACAGAGTGGACATGCAGGAGTATGGTTTCATTGCATTCCATTGATTGAGTTATTGAATTATTAGCGGGTATTATTATTGCACTCCGAACATGTCCATAAATTCCTTTAATGTGGTTGTTCGGTGGTACATGACCAGTACTCACTCTGAAAATGGTTGTTTAGTTTATTCTCTTTTAGGTTGTTATTGTTGTCATGAGGATTAGGTCTTTCCATGTATTTACGAAGTTCTCTCCCTGTTTTTACATAGCCCGTACATTCCTTCACTCTTTTCTACTGTTGTTTATGATTACGTTTGGGTGTGTAAACCATAATGCCTATAAAATGTGTCATTGGTCTGAGAAAAAATTGGGCACTAACACCATGTACCCCATATGTCTTGATGTGGGGAGAGAGAACTCTTTTACTTTTACTCTTCTTACAAATGTTTGTGAGCAAAAGTAAATACTGAAAGGCCACCAAAAATGTGTATATTCAAATAAAGAAAGAAAACACAATCTATTAAAAGTTAATTAAAACACAGTCAAGAGTTTAAAAATAAAACTTTTAATAAGCAGAATATGTGAATTACACAGCAATTCAAAAGCAAAACGTTATAAATGTAAGATAAAACAGCAGAAAGTAGTGGTAGCATACACACAGAATGTGTTTTTTTTTTTTTGAGATGAGTAGGCCATTTTGTCTCTTCTTTACTAGACAGTTTTATTGGATTACATTTTCATTCATCTTTATATTGTATTTTATCGAATAAAAAGTCTTGTTCGTTAGCATTTATCACATTTAAATTGTTTGTTTTTGGCAATCCAGAGGACATTTTAATTCCATGTAGATCAAGGATTTGACTGTCTACCATGAAATAAAAAATTCTAGGTGACTGCGTGGCCATTATTCTCATTCCCCTTCCACTTTCCACAGTAAACCCCACAGGAGATTCCAGAAATGGAAGAACGGAGTAATAGTTATCTTATCTAAATTATATATCAACATAATGAATTGATAGGTTTGTTTCAGAAATTGTAGTCAGACTTCATATTTTGAAAAGTTTGAACTGTTTCATTTGATCTTTTTTTTTTTTTAATTGTTTTGTGTTTACATTTTGGTGTTTACCTTATAAGACAAATGTTTGTAATGGATTTGACTCTTGACTGAAAACCCCTGTAAACTCCGCACAGTTTTGATTATATTGCCGAGTCTCTCGACAAATATGTCATTCTTCATCATTTGATCTCTGTGTACATTCCTAATTACCACTACCTGTGACCCATGAGTGTTTGATTTGACTCCGCTGTTGTTGGATGTTTTGGTTTAATTTAATAAGATATGATGTATGATGCGAATAAATCTGGCAATTTTCAATTGGGTCAAAATTGGTAGATTTTTTTGCTGCGGCCAGTAAAACTTCCTTGGTCACCGTCCAACATTAAACAACACTTTGTAACTCAGGAAACGCAGAGAAAAACGCTATGTGGTAGCTAATCATACTGGCAGACCTATGTCGTCCGTACCAATAGACATTGTAACACGTCCAACCCCTGAGGTGAAATTCAGATCATAAATCAACCTGAGACAGGAAATCTGTGTTCCCCGTATCTGTCCTTGTGTAATCACACAGCTGTGTGTCGAAAAGTTGGAAGAAAACACTATTTTTAGAGCTTCTAATGTTACATTTAAGTGATAGTAATGTTCACTATGGTATTGTAAACACATCACTCACAGATAGGTATCCAAATTTAGGGTTAAATATATGGTCTCTTGTTTCTCTGCCTTTCTGAAAACCAGTCTGAATTGTGTTGACTTCTTTCAGTTTTCTGTGGTTTCTTCCCATGATAATAAGTGCGGTCTTCATGCATGGCTGATTAATGCAAATGTTCTGTAATTGAGGCATTCTTTTGTTTCCTTTTTTGTAATGAAATATATATAATTAATTTTCAAAATCTTTTGATCATATTCTTGATATGCCTTATATTTCCAGTTGTTGCAGAGTTTCTCAGACATTCCTTTCTAAACATCGCACACATCAACTGTCAGATTTCCCTGGGGCGTGGATTTCTGCACCAGACAGTCTCAGTCATCTGTTTTCATTCTCTCCTTCTTTAACAGTCTTGTCTGTTATTTGGTATTTTTTATCCACCACTTGTATCTGATAATGTTAGAGAGGGGGGCCTCGGTAGCCTAGTTGGGAAAACCACCCGACTAAGCTACCAACATTTGGACAATCCGTGTTTGATTCCTGCTGGAAGCAGCGTGAATTGTGCTCGTAGTTGAAAATAAACATACCCCCGTGGTCGGCTCAGCCGCTGACAGAAATGGGTACAAGGGTAGTGCTCTAGGAAGGTGAGGAATACCGCCTCGCATCATGAGTTTCTATGCTTGAAGCAACACTATCCAGAAGTCTCTGAACACTTCTGGATAGGCAGGCGGCTGAGCATATATGGGTGTAAACTCACGTGCTAAGACACAGATTCAAGTCTCATACTTTACCTTTACCTTTACTTTACCTTTATTGGTAGTGAGTTTCTATTTATATTTCTAACTCATTTAATCTGTAATCTCTTTTTTGTCCATTATAATTAATCTCTTAATATTAAAAAAAAATATTTCAATCTTTTACTCGCCAGCAAAATCCCACCCTATATTTCTTTCATTCATATTTAATCATTATGATACTGTATTGATTTTACTGTAGAGTATGTAGCTTATGATGTAGAACCAACAACATTTCACTGTGGATAAATCCATAGAACCTTGGTCCCTTTTAGCAGATAACTAGTGCTTTGCATGTTAGTGATTCTCTTAGTGCATTAGTTGTACAAACACCTGAAACTTCCTCTCATTGCATTTTCTATCATGTTCTATCTTCAAATCTAAATTCCTGCAGGCTGAGGGCTAAAATAATAAATTCTGGCAGGCTGAGGGCTAAAATGATAAATTCCTGCAGGCTGAGGGCTAAAATAATAAATTCCTGTAGGTTGAGGGCTAAAATGATAAATTCCGGCAGGCTGAGGGCTAAAATGATAAATTCCTGCAGGCTGAGGTCTAAAATGATAAATTCCTGCAGGCTGAGGGCTAAAATGATAAATTCCTGCAGGCTGAGGGCTAAAATGATAAATTCCTGCAGGCTGAGGGCTTAAATGGTAAATTTCTGCAGGCTGAGGTCTAAAATAATAAATTCCTGCAGGCTGAGGGCTAAAATGATAAATTCCTGCAGGCTGAGGGCTTAAATGATAAATTCCTGCAGGCTGAGGGCTTCAATCTGAGGGTTATAGACTATTATTATTATTATTTTTCTGTGTTCATACCTTCCATATTGGAGCCTTGGTGGTTAGTGTGCTCGCTTCCTGATCAGAAGGGTCCGCATAAAATAGATTTATCCTCAAAAGTAGTAGATTTTGTTTTGAACCTACAAGGCTCCAGGGTTCACCCAGCCTCTAAAAATGGGTACCAGATACTTTTTCTTAGAAGTAAAAGCAGCCTGGCATAATACTGATCACATTGCCCAAAAATGTGCTGTGGTTATAGAAAAACATGGTCACTAACGCCATATTCCTCAACACCTAGCATGGCATGAAAGGGTCCTTGACTTTGCTTATACCTTTCATATTATAAGGGGTTACCTTAATTTGTCAGTATTTTTCTAAAAATGGACTTGTAAGCCTTACAGGATAATTTGTAAAAGAAAACATTTGTGTGACCTTCTGAATTTTTTCTTATTTGAAATGTCTAGGCAGAAGTGCAAAAATAGATCTTAAACAAGTACTAACCAATCAAATAATAATAAAAGTATGAAAATTGTTAATGGACTATAAATATTGAGGCCAACCAACCACACAGCAGAAACACATTTAACTAATAAAGATGTAGGTTTAACTAAAATTTGTTAATGGTTACTGTGGTCTATTATAACCAAAAAGACATAGTCAAAAGGTGAACTGATTGTGGAACTGGTATATGGGGGACACAGAGTGGACATACAAGGTAGTTTTGGTCTTGTGTACAAGTTTGCCATTTAAAAAATCTGGAAGCTATGTATATGTAACATATTTAATGCCTGCTGTATATGTGTAGGTGTTAGAAAACTGGGCCGAGGATTTTTATCCTCTTTTGCTATGCTTGTCTCTGTAGAAGTTTGTTATGTAGTTTTGCATTTCCAGCTATGATGCTTTTTAATTGTGTAATAGGGCATATGTATATGATACACATGTATACAGTAATTGATCATAGGCACATATTGGTCTTTGTTTCTCACTATCCATGCATAAATGATAAGTCTATTTATGACTATTGTCATTTTATTTCTCTGTACTTCTTAATGATACACCGACAGGCTACTTTCAGTCAAAGTATGAGGTTGGTGCTCTGAAAGACTAATTTCAGTCAGTTCAGTTGTTACACTGACAGCCATTTTCAGTCAGTCTAGTTGTTACACTGACACTCACTTTCAGTCTGCTCAGTTGTTGCACCGACATTCACTTTCAGTCAGTCTAGTTGTCACACTGCCATGTTACTTTCTGTCAATCTAGTTTTTGCACTGTCATACTACTTTCAGTCATTCAGGTTGTTACATTAAAACTGACACTCTAATTTCAGCCACTCTGTTTGTTACACTTATGCACTACTTTCAGTCCTTTTAGTTGTTACACTGACATTCTATTTCAGTGAGTCTGGTTGTTACACTGATGAACTACTTCCTGTCATTCTAGTTGTTACACTGACATTCTATTTCAATGAATCTAGTTGCTACATTTATGAACAACTTTCAGTCATTCTAGTTGTTACATAGGCATTCAATTTCAATTAATCTAGTTGCTACATTTATGAACAACTTTCAGTCATTCTAGTTGTTACACTGACATTCTATTTCAATGAATCTAGTTGCTACATTTATGAACAACTTTCAGTCATTCTAGTTGTTACATAGGCATTCAATTTCAATTAATCTAGTTGCTACATTTATGAACAACTTTCAGTCATTCTAGTTGTTACATTGACATTCTATTTCAATGAATCTAGTTGCTACATTTATGAACAACTTTCAGTCATTCTAGTTGTTACATAGGCATTCTATTTCAATGAATCTTGTTTCTAATTTGATGAACTACTTTCAGTCATTCTGATTATCTCACTGACATTCTATTTCAGTGAAATTGGTTGATGTTCTGACAATCTATTTCAATGAATCTAGATGTTACAATGACATTCTATTTCAATGAATCTAGTTGTTGCACTGCTGAACTACTTTCAGTCATTCTAGTTGTTACACTGGTATTATATTTTGCAGTGCATCTGGTTGTTACACTGATGAACTACATTCAGCTATTTTAATTGTTACACTGACAGGTTACTTCACTCGGTCTAGTTGTTACACTAACTTGCTACTTTCAATCAGTCTAGATTTGAGCCTCACTTAGACTCTGAAAATGGGTACTACAGATATTTTCTTTTCTGAGAAAGCTGTGTGTTCAGGTATGATACCAATCACTACTTCTTATCTGAGAAAGCTGTGTGTTCAGGTATGATACCAATCACCACTTCTTTTCTGAGAAAGCTGTGTGTTCAGCTATGATACCAATCACCACTACTTTTCTGAGAAAGCTGTGTGTTCAGCTATGATACCAATCACCACTACTTTTCTGAGAAAGCTGTGTGTTCAGCTATGATACCAATCACCACTACTTTTCTGAGAAAGCTGTGTGTTCTGCTATGATACCAATCACCACTACTTTTCTGAGAAAGCTGTGTGTTCAGCTATGATACCAATCGCCACTTCTTTTCTCTCCACTTCCTCTTATACCCCATTGTGTGTCTAAGGAGACACAAAGTTCTAGCTCTTGTCATTCTAGCAGTCCCAACCATTGTCAATTGATAACTGTAGCATTTCTTGGCTGTTGTCTGTCCATCTTAGTCTTGGTCTACTAAGGGCTCTTCTTCCATATCCTCTTATATTATATGTTTTGTATGTTATGAAAAATTGGGTGCTATTGAATGCAATGATCATCGCACAATAAGCCTTATGAGTTACATGACTAAGATATTACTAAGAATCATCATGCGAAGAGTGCAAAACAAAATCAGTCCAGAAGTTAGCAATGAACAGTGTGGTTTTGTTAGAGATAAAGGAACAAGCAATGCCATTTATATCATAAGATCTTTAGTAGAAAGAGCCATAGAGGTGAAAACAGATCTATACCTATGTTTCATAGATTACACCAAGGCATTTGACAAAGTAAAGCACCAAGAAAAATAATCACAATTTTAGAAAGCATAAACGTAAACAGCAAAGATCTAAGAACAATAAAGAACATGTACTGGCAACAAACAGCGGCCATAAGAACTGCAAAGCAATCGGGAATGTTTCAACAAATAAAACAGGGTGTTAGACAAGGTTGTGTGCTGTCACCAGATTTGTTTAATATTTATAGTGAGATTATTTTAAGATCCATAAGGGACATGCCCGGAATAACAATTGGAGGTCATAATATAAATAATCTAAGGTATGCTGATGATACAGTCTTAATTGCTAAGAGTGAAAATAAGTTACAAGAAATCTTGGACATTATAGTGAAAGAAAACAAAAATAAAGGACTCAGCCTTAATAGTAAAAAGACAGAGGTAATGGTAACAACAAAGAAAAAGACATCACCTTGGTGCAAAATAAAGACAAGTGGAACAATATTAAAACATGTAAATGAAAATTAAATATTTGGGAACTTTGTTAACGTCAGATGGAAGATGTAGAAAAAAGGTGAGATGCAGAATGGCTCAAGCAAAAGCAGCTTTCCAAAAAATGAGGAAGATACTATGCAATCCATTTTTGACAATAGAAACAAGAAAAAGAGTTCTTAAATGTTACGTAGAGCCAGTCTTAACATATGGATGTGAATCATGGACAATAGGACAACAGACAAGAATATCACTGGAGTCTGTAGAAATGTGGTTTTACAGAAGAATGTTAAGAATACCATGGACAGCTAAGAAGAGTAATGAAGATGTTATGAGAGAGGTCAAAGCAAAAAGAGAGCTAATTTCCAATATTAGGAAGAAACTTGAAAAGGATTTCTTTACTGTACTCATTTATAGAAAATCACCATTTTTTGGCCATGTAATGAGAAGAGAACAGCTGGAATATATTGTAACAACTGGGAAAATTGAGGGGCGAAGAGATAGAGGGAAGGAAAGAGAAAAAATAACAGACAGCTTAAGAGAATGGCTTGGCAGAAGGTCAACAACAGAAATGGTAAATAGCTGCAGAGATCGAAAGTTGTGGAGAGACATGATCACCTACGCCAGTAGGCCCAGTACTTGATGATGATGATGTTGTTATGAAATCTCTTGGCATTCTTTCCAGATGAGCAAACCATTTCATTTGTTGTCTCAGTGTGTAGTTTAGGATTGATTGAATGTCCAACCTCTCTCTCCCTCTATTTGGACATAATTTCTTATTCTGTTTTTTCTCCTCTCTCCAGGCGTTTTTCTTAAACATCTCATCTCTGTGATGACTAACATCCTTTTATGTTTATTTGTGAGCGACCATGTTTGGCACTGATAGCACAAGGTGAGAATGAATATACTCTGTATAAGGTTTTTCTTTGTGATGCTAGGTACTGTCCTGTGCTGTCGTATAGAGACTAGCTGTCCCAACATTTGGTTTGCTTTGTTACATCAATTATCTATTTCTTTATGTATTTGGTCATCTTCAGAGAATATTGTTTCTAAAAATGTGAAGTCCTTCACTTGATATATATATATATATATATTATGTGTAGCTCTACAGCTGTGTTTAACATCTGCTTTTGTCATACTATTAACATGACTGCTGTTGTAATATTGTTTATTTTCATGTTATTCAAATTGTATATTGCATTCATGGACGACAAATGCTGTTGGAAGTTCTGTTTCACTGTCAGCTATTAGGGTTTGGTCATCAGCAATGAGTAGTTCGTTGATATCTTCATTTTGTCGCTTGGCATTCTTGCATATGATGTTGATGATTGTAAGTGATGAGCAAGAGTGGAGATTGTACATATCTTTCTTTGTCTAACTCCAGATGTTACTGCAAATAGTCTAGATCCTTTCATCATCATCATCACGTGCCATACAGGTTGGCGTAGGTGATCATGTCCTTCTACAATCTTCTATCTACAGTGCATCGTATCAGTTCTGTTGTTGTTTTCCATGCCATGACACCAAGCTATCCAGTATTTTCTCTCTTTGTCGTCTGTGATCTCTCTTTCCTTTTATTTTGCCAGTTGTAACCAAGTATTCCAACTTTCCTCTTCTCATGAAGTGCCTGAAAAATGTTGATTGTTTCTTTCTGATGTTTTTTAGGAGCTGCCTTTTTGTGTTGGCCTCTTTGAGAACTTCCTCATTGGTCTTTTTAGCTGTCCAGGGAACTTTTTCAACATTCTTCTGAGAAATCCCATCTCTGTGGCCTCTAATTGTCTTTTCATTTGTTTGTCTACTGTCCATGATTCGCTTCCATAGGTCAGAATTGGTTCTATATAGCAATCCTATATTAGATCCTTTACTTATTCTAATTACACATTTGCAGCATCTAATAAGGTGACTACTTACTATGTACTCGTCACGGGCATAATACCAAGCACATAATCCCAAAAATCATGTGCCAAAGTTATATACAAATTATGGTCACTAACACCATATTCCTTATATGCTATATGGCATGACGGGGCTCTTTACTTACTACATACTGGGCCAAGATACTAATCACACTGTCCATTAATGTGCACTTGGTTATTGAACAATATGTGGACTATCATAAGATGATCATAGCAAATAATTGTATATCTGTTATAGAAGGAAGCTTCTATACTGACACTATTTTTCTTATCTGTCTTACTTGCAATTCATATCCAGACATCCTTTCTCTCTTATATATAAGGTATATACTATATCTTTCTCCCTTACATTATATGACACATCTTTCTCTCACACATTATATGACACATTTTTCTCCCTTACAGTATATGACACATCTTTCTCCCACACATTATATGACATTATATGACACGTCTTTCTCCTATCACATCTTTATCCCACACATATAACACTTCTTTCTCCTATATGTTCTATGACATGTCTTTCTCCTATCACATCTTTATTCCACACATTATATAACACTTCTTTCTCCTATATATTATATGACACATCTTTCTCCCACACATTATATGACACATCTTTCTCCCACACATTATATGACACATCTTTCTCCCACACATTATGTGACACATCTTTCTCCCACACATTATATGACACATCTTTCTCCCGCACATTATATGGCACATCTTTCTTTCAAACAGCACATGATTCTCCATAAAATCTCCCAGCCACCACTTGCCTTTACATCAAAAAAAGAGGAAAAAATAATAAATTTATGGTACAACTTTAACATATAAAGACAATAACATAAGTTTATTATTTTCTTCTATGACCACCTTTATGTCTGTCTCACGTATAATTATATTCCCACCACCTGCATCATTTTAATGATTTTATTTTTCTTTCTTGTTATTCCAAAAAGATTTTCTTTTACTTAACATTTGTTGCACAAAAAAAGGAAGCATTTGGAAAGAATTGATAAGAGACTTGATAAGCTGAAAGCATTAAAGCGTAAACAAACATAGTGCAGATTAAAAATTATAATTAGAACTTATAACTTCTAAGTTATCATCTTAAAGATCTTCTGGGCTTTCTGATTAGAGATGGTGGTAATTAGAAAAAAAAAATAGTCACATCTAATTTGGTAGTGACCTCTACTTTGGTTACTGGCATAAATTAGAATTTAGTGAATTGTCAGATGACGCCATCGTTCTTTTTTCTTTCGGGCCAACTCACGTAATCTCACTTTCTGGACACCATCACTTGCAGTTGGTGACGATGGGGGCTGGGATAAGGATGTAGGAACTGCAGAGTTAGATGCTAAGTTTGCAGTTGAATCAGAAGTTGCACTTTGATCTGAGAGTATTTTCTCTTGCATTAGATGATGTAATGGTGAAGACATTCTTCTAGATGTGTCTCCTCTTGTGTTGTATCCAATATTTACATATTTGATCACTTCTGAATCTGTTGATTCAGTAAGAGGCCGTAATACTGTCTCGCTATCTTCACTTGATCCCAGATTTTTCAATTGGTCAACACTTCTACTCTGGAATGGGCTAAGTGCTGAGATACTACGAAGAATATTTGCATTTGAAGATTTGTCATTTGTGGCTACTAGGGTAGCGTCATCATGTACCGTGTCTCGATCCACATCGATTGTGCATCTTCTGCTGATACCTTCATTATATCTTGAAGGTATAGCATAGGGATACTGTCTGGGCTGCTGTGACTGTAAGGTGCCCGGCTGGATCACAGAACCAGTTGTTGTTGTTGTGTAGGACTGATATTCAGTTTGAGGTCTAGAAGAAAGAGGTATCATTGATGTTGCTGATAACTTCTGTGATGTGTCAGGACTTACAACAACTGTGATGTCTCCACCTCTTTTGCTGCTTCCAATGGTTGTAACAGTGTCTAGAGTGTCAGTTATGACTTGGCTTGTTGGGGTAGTACTTCTGATGGATTTGTCCTTGCCACTGTACATTGCTGCAGTAAATGAGGATACATCTATGCTTTCTGTGGGCTGTGTTTGGAACCTTGAGTATCTACTAGTGCTTGTTGCTAATGCTGTTTCTTGACCTATTGATGCGGGCAACTGTTGTGTAACACTTGCTAGTGTTGAGGTTTGTGTAGATGTTGGAGTTATACTTGGTTGAAACACTGTTCTCCGAATTGTAGGCGATGCTGGAATTACAGAATAATGGCTGGTTGCTGAAATCTGAGACGTAGCCTCAGGTTTCAAGATGGAATCCTTCCAGTGGTTCATGGTTACAGAGTCTAAAGTGTGCCTTCTAAAAGGTAAAGAGGAATCAGTTTCACCATTTTCCTTGCATATTTCTTCTTTTTTAGTGAGGTCTTTGTTGTCGGAAGATATGTCTTCTACCGCATGCTGACTGCGATCAGTGGAAGGTCTAGTTGCATGTTTGACAAAACTATCAGGGCTCACAAATCCTTCATTCTGAATGAGAATCTCTTTCCTCTTTTGCCAGTTTTCTCTGAGAAACTCTATTTTTGCTCTCCTATCAGCCACACCACTAATTGCTCTTCTCACTAGCCGAGTTGAGTTCCTGTCCTGCGTTACGTCCAGCTGTGCTCCTTTTCCAACAGAACTAAAGGCATATTGGTCTGATGAATGTCGTCTACTCCTCAGCATATCATCACTTCTTGCGCTAGTGCTGAGGTGTTCTATAGTTGAATGTGAATGGCTTGGAAGTGTTGCTGCCTCGGAGCCAGACACCTCGTCAAGAGAAGATAGAATTGAACGTGGGTCTGACGTCTGCTTCACCAGGATTCTTTGTGGTGTGTGGAGCAAAGAGACCTCCTCAATTACCGGTGATGGGACATGTATGTCTTCAGGAATAGATCTGTGTAAGTAATGGCTATCCCCAGTCATGTATAGAAGGTTGAAGGCAAGCTCAGGATGGGCAATTGAAGCATTTTCATTTCCTCTTTTTTCTATCGAAGTCTCATCTACATTTGATCCACTCGTCTGGCCTATTTTGCTACTCCTTTTTGGAACAGAAGCAGCAATTCTATCTAGTGACTGGACTCTGCCTTTTCTCATTGCTGATCGATGACGCCTGTGCCCTTCATCCCTCAGAGGCGATGCCCCTTCTCTAGCTTGCTGTCCCTGAACAAGAATTTCTCTCCTTCTGGTTCTCAGTGTTTCTCTGACATTCTGAAACTGAACAAGATGTTCTCTGACATCTTCCTTGTCTAGATCTTCATCATTGTACCTCATAGCACTACTGTCACTGAAGCTTCTACTTGATACCTTTTGTACCCCTGGCCAGTCAGATTCGTCATCGTCAAGAATAAATCTTTCTCTATCTTCCTCATTAGGAGAAATCCCTTGCCCGTTTTGTTCAGCGGAGTTCTCAAAAGGTATCTCCGTGAAGTCAAGAACCTCAGGAGAAAACACATTAACTGCTACAGGATTCAGTCGGACTTCTCCGAACCAATCAGCAACAATTTCTTCAATAGATTGTGTTGGAACATCCATATCAAAATGGAGTTTCTTTAGAAAAACATCTGTCATTCCAGCAGACTTTCCTAGTAGGTCAGAACTGAGAGCATTGATCTCTTCATCATTTCCAAGTTCTTGAATGTTCTTGAGAACACTAACTTCGTGTAGGATCTTCTTGAGGACCTTCCTCAGTTCAGTTTTACTCTTATCAGACTCTGTATAGAACTCATCATCCACATGCTTCCCATCAATTTGAGTTATCAGTTGATGCTCTATTCGCTTTATAAAGAACTGGAACTGTGAGACTCTCCGCTTCACTGCCATTTTCAAGTCCTCTTTGTGCTGGTGCCATTCAACCATGCATTGGTTCACGTGGTCGATGGCGTAAGTAACTCGGAGAGCCTCACCTTGCAGGTTCATGATCTTTGATTGTAGCCGGCCCATATTGTGAATGGCTTTCAAAGCTTTAGCTGTTGGTTGGCCAGAGGATGAATCAGAATCAGATGTTGTGGACTGTGGGGATTCTTTCTGTAGAATGTTGGAAACTTGGTGCTGTGGTACAGGACTCTGTGGTACAGGGCTCTGTGGTACAGGGCTCTGTGGCCGAGAATACTTGCCATGGGTTAACTCTTCTGTTAGCTTTGATCTTAGTTCTGTGAACTCTGAAGACCTTCTGCTTGCCGTGGGGTAGAGAGACCTGGCGACGATATGGCTCTGAACTTCTGATATATATTCCTGAAACAAAGATACAGATATGTACACATGTCCTTCTTACAATTATAAAATAACGATAATCAGTTATGTAGCCTATCCACATATATTGCTGAAATACCTTTAAAACATATGTTTTAAATCACATAAGGTTAGCTACTAGGTACATTGAGTTCTAATGTGTTCTGTTTCCTAATTGTTCTACTTCTCTTCTATATTCTTTTCTTCTTATATTCACTCTTTTTCTATTTCTCTCCTTTCTTTCGTACTCTCTTTTCTACTTACCCTCTTTCTTCCACTGTCTATAATCTTCAATGTAATGAGAAGGAAACAGCTGGAATATATTGTAACAACTGGAAAAATCGAGGGGCGAAGAGGTAGAGGGAAGCAAAGAGAAAAGCTACCAGACAGCTTAAGAGAATGGCTTGGCAGAAGGTCAACAACAGAAATGATAAATAACTGTCGAGATCGAAAGTTCCGGAGAGACGTGATCACCTACGCCCGCAGGCACGTTATTTGATGATGATGAACTCTTCACCTATTTATAAATCTCTTACACAAAACACACACGCACACTCGATCTCTGTTTCTGTTGTTTTCTTCTGTGTCATCTATCTCTCTCTCTCTCTTTATACATAATCCTGTTTTACTTTTGGTACACCTGCTAAACTCCTTTTATATTCTTCTACTTTCAGTTTTCTCGTTGCTTTGTTTTTGTCTATTATTTTCTTTCTCTCTTGCTCGCTTCCACTTCTCTCAGGAAATTAACACGTCTATTTTTACACACGCTCGTATCACTTGCACGTTCAACACAAGCTCTAACATAATATCACCACTATCGATCGATCGATCAGCAAATCAGTACACCCATATTGTAGACACATTGAACGGGATGAACTGTGGGAAAGAAATAACAACTCTCAGTAAGGTAGAATCAGAGGAAATAATAAGTGAAAGATGGTGGAGATGAAAATGACAAACGCTTTGAAGGTGAATTACCAGTAATACTAGTTGTGACCTCACCTGGAGCTCAGAGAGAAGGATGAAATAGGGAAAACTTATTTTTTAAAAATATTGGAGGCAAAGGCGCGCATCACAGTAGCAGTGTTTTGAAGTTGTCAGCGACCCACAGCTGATGGCTTGCACCAGGATAGGTGAACCAGAACCATTCCGACACTGCTTCACCTCTCCGTGGTGCCTCTAGTAACAGACTAATCTGCCTAGTCTGGCCAATCGAGTACGGAAGACAACCCGGTACTCAAAAATGTCGTTCTCAAGTCGGATAGTGTTGGGCCGAAAGGCGGAAATATCACAGTTAAACTGCAAACCACAAGACAACGAAGACACGCCCACCGTCCTTTTAAGGGCGGATGACGAAGAAGTGTACGCCTTTAGTCACCGGGCGAACGCATGCAAGCAACAAAATATTGAAACGAAAATTCACACTCAGAACTCAATGATGAAATGCAGAAGACTGGAAGAGACAAGAGAGGATAGGTGATCCCTTACTGGTGGTGTTTTCCCAAATGGAGGTTCCAAATATAAGAGAAGAGAATTGGATATCCTCAATGCAGGACATATTTCATGACTCGAACTGGCCTCAATGACTATCTGTGAGAATGATGACAATATGGCCTTCACTGATAACACAATCTTCTTTCCAGCCTTGTTCTGTAAATGCCAGACCCGGTCTCTAGACACAAGAATTATAAGGAAAATAATCACTACTGAGATGAAATGTTTTAGACGAGTGGCAGGAAATAGCTTGAGAGATAAGATCAGAAGGGAAGAGCTCAGATAAAAGCTGGGGATAATTCTCGCCATTCAATGGTTTCGTTATGTCATAAAAAAAAAGAAAGATCAAAATACAGCACGACGAGCCTTCAGTAAACGTTATGAGAACACCAGACCCAAGGGCCGATCATTCTTCTTCTTCTTTTCTCTTTTCACTGATACCTAAAAGGTGTCGTGGTTATATCATTTGTCGTTCTTGAGCTGCTCGAACTGTCTGAATTAGTGATTTTCCTTTATTGTTACATGTCTCTGTCACTGCATCTATCCATCTTCTTCTGGGTTTTCCTCTTGGTCTTTTTCCATGCATTCTCGAGAAGAACGCCCTTGATGATGATTGGTAAGGATTCATTCTGACCAGGTGGCCCAACCATTTAAGTTGTTGTTGTTCTATATATTCTTGGCAGGGTTTTATTCCTACCATTTTTCTTATGGTTTAATTTGGTATTCTATCTCTTCTTGTGTTATTTGTTACTTTTCTCAAGCAACGCATCTCACATGTATTAATCTTTCTTAAATGTGATTTAGAAAGGGTCCATGTTTGACTTTCATAGCACAAAGTTGATATGAAAATGCTATTTATAATTTGTTGTTTAGCTGGCATAGAAATGTTTGGATGTTTTAACAATGGTGAAAGCTGGTATGTGATAGCAAGTGCTTTTTGTATTCTCATCATTATTGATAGGATATTAGAAACACCAGGAAATATAACTGCAGAAGAATAAAATCCCGTAAATTGTATCTCCTCCCGACAATGGGAATCAAATGAGGAAGGAAAGAATCAAATCGACACTGATAGACGAAAAGAAAGACAAGAACATACCTGGCACATTCTGCTGAGGAAGCAGTTATCCGGAATAGCAACTACTCCATCTGGTGGTAGCTTGGTCTTATGGGAGCACAGGGGACAAACGATGGCAGTACCATCTTCTGCACGCGTCACAACATCCACCAGGCAAGGCTTGCAAAAGCTGTGGAGACAGGGCAGGAGCTTGGGCTGTCTGTACACGGCTTGGCACATCCGACAGAACAGCAAAGCTGAGGCTGATCTCAATGGTGAGCCTGGTGTAGACGTGGCGTCCATATTATCTGCCCTTGTTCTTTATAGAATCATTAACACAAATGTAACTGTGCTTCCATATGCGAAAAGCAAATGACCAAGTGGATAACGCTTGATGTTTTCCAATCAGCTAGATGAGGGTTCGATTCCCTATGAGGACAAACTTTGGTTTTTTTTTTTCTGTGATGAAATGAAGACTCTGGCCTATATATCACGGCGCAATTGCACTAAGAATGTTCATAAACTCCTACAGAAATCCTTCTACTTGATGGTAGGGATCTTTATATGTCAGTGTGTAGTATTGAGAAATCAGCACAGTTTTGAGCAATTCATGACTTCTATATCTCTGTAACTATTTCACAAAAGTAAGTATCGTCAACTCTTGTACTGTCAATTTCAGGGATACAGCCACTGACTTCTCTCACAGTAATTATTTCAGGAACACATTTCCTGACTTCTCTCACAGTAATTATTTCATGAACACATTTCCTGACTTATCTCGCGGTAATTATTTCACGAGCATAATCCCTGATTTCTCTCTCAGTAATTATTTCACGAACACAATCCCTGATTTCTCTCTCAGTAATTACTTCATGAACACAATCCCTGATTTCTCTCTCAGTAAATACATCACGGACACAATCCCTGATTTTTCTTTCAGTGATTACTTCATGAACATAATCCCTGATTTCTCTCTCAGTAATTACTTCACGGACACAATCCCTGATCTCTCTCTCAGTAATTACTTCACGCACACAATCCCTGATTTCTCTATCAGTATTTATTAACGAACACACTAGCCGAAATAATTTGCTGGTCTAGTCTCAATGAGTAAAAAAAAAACAATCACACCCTCACCAATGTAACTATGTAATTATCATTATTTATTACTAGTCACATCATATGCCTACGCATACTTCTACATATTTAGTACGTTTTTGTTTGTCTTGTTTGTTTTCACCGGAGGAAGGTATATGGCCGTAACGTTTGAATTTTGTTGTTGCTGTGATGTGTTTTTATCCAGCAGAGACTTAACGCTATCCTTTTCTTATTTAATTGTCCCTATCTCCGGCGTCATCACGGCTCCCCACAGCCAACTGTCTTCCCGTTTCTGTTCACCGTAAATTAATTATGTGCATTCTTTAAGTAATATTAATGTATATGTTTATATTCCAGGGACGGTGTGTTCTAAAAATACATTTAACTTAACATTATCACATTGAACCTAACTATCATCATCATCATGTACCAAACCGGTTGGCGTAGGCGATCATGTCCCTCCACAATCTTCTATCTACAGTGCATCATATCAGTTCTGTTGTTGACTGTTTTCCATGCCATGACACCAAGCTATCCAGTATTTTCTCTCTTTGTCGCCCGCGATCTCTCTTTCCTTTTTTTTTGCCAGTTATAACCAAGTATAAACCTAACGATATATTTGGTAATATTTGAAACTATACTTTTTTTAAACAATAAAAAGGTCATATAAACTATACATTTCTAGTATACATTTGAAAAATGACATGATAATGTTTTGTCATTTTTTTTATCTTTCCATATATCATATTAACTTTATACCAATTCTTGTTTTTATTTTATTCATTAACTTGAGTATATAACATAATTTTAAAAAGCCTTTAGGTCATACATTTAAAGGATTTAGTTTAATTCAATTACTGGAGAATTTGACTACACACTGAAACATTATATACGACTATAAATTGTCGTATCGCTTGAAAATAACGTTAGAAGATTACTTTTTGCAAACACATTTCGAGATTCCGTTTATCTACTTCATTCTGACTGTTTATTGATACTTCAAATTTCGAAATTTTATTTGCCTAGTTTTTCTTTCTTGTGATAACACTTTTACCTAATGTCTTGTAACTAGACATCTGCTTAGTTTCTTGTGATTTCACATTACCTAATGTCCTGTTACATATTTGCTTAGTGTTTTGTCACTATAAATGTTACCAGTTTCTTGTAACTAAATATTTACCCACTTTCTTGTGACAATACCTTTTGCTTAGTTTCTTGTAATGAAACATTTGCTTAGTTTCTGGTGACTACTCGTTTGCCTATTTTCTGGTGATTACTCGTTTGCCTATTTTCTTGTGACTACTCGTTTGCCTATTTTCTTGTGACTACACATTTTGTTTAGTTTTTGTTACTGCACATTTACCTAATGTCTTGTGAGTATATATTTACTTATTGTTTTGTCTATATAAATTTAATTAGTTCCCCGGTAACTAAATATTTCTTTAGTTCCCTATAACTAAACATTTTGCCTAATTTATCTTTCGTGTACATTCGACTATCATCATTTTTCTCGAACAATGTCCAGTTGTACTCTCATTTCTTTTCTCTCGACAATGACCCTATTTCCTTAACAGTGATGAGAATACCTTAAGAATTATGTTTAACGTTCTGTAAATATTAATTTTGTAATTGTTGATATATGTGGATGTACATGCGGCTTAGATTTTCTGATACTGTATATATATTTCAGTGCACGTTTTCAGTCTAAATCTGTTTTTTTTAATCAAAAGTCGTTGGCTGTGCATGGTTCCGGTTTTTTTTTTTTTTTTTTTTTTTGGTAATTAGAAATCAGACACTCGCACAGTCCTCGTGACAATCACAGCTATCCTGCATGTGACAGTTATGTTCTCGTATATAGATAGCCATCATCGTTATTGTGTGAGGACACAAGCTAGTAGCATCTATTCCCTGACTACACAAAATGATATCAGCATATTATACAAACTCCAGAGGAGAGCGGTGGCCGAATCGATAGCTCGTCGTGCTCCGAAACCAATAGAACGCGGGTTCGAATCCTGGTAGGGTCAAATGATTTTCTATCGAAGGTGAAATAAAAACTCAGACCCGAACACCTCGTGTCGATACACTGGGCATGCGACCTGTATTCTCATATCCTTTATATCCCCATGGCAGACCACAGTATTGGGGTAATGCCGTAGATATAGTTTATTTTTATTTTAAGATAAACTCCATATCACATGACACTATCACTGGGAATATTATTCTATTCATACGCGACAAGCGTGTAGGTACTGTAACATTTCACTCCACTTCCAATTCGCACTTTTGTATTCTTTCTTGTCCTTCTACGTTTAGTTGACTACGCCCACACTGGGTACATGATGAGATGAGCGTTCCCCTACGATGTCACAATAAATTGTATTCAGACTCGGTTGTGTGACTCGGGAATCGATTTTATTGCTGGTGGTCTGATCCGGTCCGTGGGACTGTTTGAAAGAAAGCATACCATTGTCTGCGAATAAACAAAATCATGAATTATAGTCATGAATAAACAATGAACCGCGAATACTTTACCAGTGACACGCATAATGTAGGACCCGTTTGTTGTACCACCGACCCCTGAATTATATCAAGGGGGTGGTGGTTGTTGTACTGTAGTAGAAGGGAACAAAGAGTGTACGGGAAATGGAATATGGTGGAACCTCCCTACATATCTTGCTTGTTGACATTTTTGACAATGGGAGCAAGAAAAAAGAGTTCTTAAATTGTAAGTAGCATCAGTCGTCATCAAGTACCGGGCCTAGTGGCGTAGGTGATCATGTCTCTCCACAACTTTCGATCTCGGCAGCTATTTATCATTTCTGTTGTTGACCTTCTGCCAAGCCATTCTCTTAAGCTGTCTGTTATTTTTTCTCTTTGCTTCCCTCTATCTCTTCGTCCCTCAATGTTTCCAGTTGTTACAATATATTCAAGTTGTTCTCTTCTCATTACATGGCCAAAAAATGATGATTGTTTCTTCCTAATATTGGAAATTAGCTCTATTTTTTGCTTTGACCTCTCTCAGAACCTCTTCATTACTCTTCTCAGCTGTCCATGGTATTCTCAACATTCTTCTGTAAAACCACATTTCTACAGACTCCAGTGATTTTCTTGTCTGTTGTCCTATTGTCCATGACTCGCATGCATATGTTAAGACTGGCTCAACGTAACATTTAAGAACTCTTTTTCTTGTTTATATAGATGGACATATATGGATGTAAATCATGGACAATAGGATAACAGACAAGATACTCATTGGAGGCTGTAGAATTGTGGTTCTACAGAAGAATGTTGAGAATACCATGGACAGCTAAGAGGAGTAATTTGAAAACGGTCTGAAAGAGGCGAATGAAAAAAGAGAGCTAATTGCCAATATTAAGGAGAAACAATAATTTTGGGGGGTCATGTAATGAGAAGGAAACAACTGGAATATGTTGTGACAACTGGGAAAGTTGAGGGACGAAGAGATAGAGGGAAGCAAAGAGAAAATATACCAGATAGCCTAAGAGATGGCTTGGCAGGAGGTCAACGGCAAAAATTATAAATAACTGTCGAGATCGAAAGTTTCGGAGAGACATGATCACCTACGCCAGCAGGCATGGTAACTAATGATGACACATGTTGCTAGCATGGTCAGCACAAGGCAAGGACATTTGTTCCCTTGTCCACAGTAAACCATCTTACAAACTACTGCTCTACCGTAGCTCCCTATGTAATAAATGTGACATATTTTATGAAGCAGCCATAGTACATATTCAAAGGTTAGGAAAATAAGAGCAACGTTAACCGTTTAAAGATAATTTAAACTAGCAGTAGTCTATACTGACTCTAATTTCTAATTTATACTAAGAATAATTAATAATCTATACTTACAATACTCTATACTGGCAATAATCTATACTAAAAATAATCTATACTAACATTCATCTATACTAATAATTTAAACTAACAATAATCTATACTAACAATAATCTAAACTATTAATCTATACTAACAATAATCTAAACTATTAATCTATACTAACAATAATCTAAACTAACAATCTAAACTAACAATAATCTAAACTAACAATCCAAACTAACAATAATCTAAACTAACAATAATCTATACTAACAATAATCTATACTAACAATAATCTAAACTAATAATCTATACTAACAATAATCTAAACTAACAATCTATACTAACAATAATCTAAACTAACAATCTATACTAACAATAATCTAAACTAACAATCTATACTAACAATAATCTAAACTAACAATCCAAACTAACAATAATCTATACTAACAATAATCTATACTAACAATAATATATACTAACAATAATCTAAACTAATAATCTAAACTAACAATAATCTAAACTAACAATCTATACTAACAATAATCTAAACTAACAATAATCTATACTAACAATAATCTAAACTAATAATCTATACTAACAATAATCTAAACTAACAATCTAAAGTAACAAAAATCTAAACTAACAATGTATACTAACAATAATCTAAACTAACAATCTATACTAACAATAATCTAAACTAACAATCTATACTAACAATAATCTAAACTAACAATCTATACTAACAAAAATCTAAACTAACAATCTATACTCACAAAAATCTAAACTAACAATAATCTAAACTAATAATCTATACTAACAATAATCTAAACTAACAATCTATACTAACAATAATCTAAACTAACAATCTATACTAACAAAAATCTAAACTAACAATCTATACTAACAAAAATCTAAACTAACAATCTATACTAACAAAAATCTAAACTAACAATAATCTAAACTAACAATAATCTATATTAACAATTTACACTAACGATAATTTGAAATTACTTTATAAAGTAATATCGCAGTAGCGTAAAGGAACGATAAATTACCTAACGACAATCTAAACCAACACTAACTTAAAGTAGCAATAATTGAAATAATACTAATTTGTATTACAGTACCTGCTACTGGAGGAGAGATAATAAAGAAATTAACTGAGGAACACTGAATAAGAATAAAGTCATATGCCAAGTGCAGTCGTCACATAGTGTATAAGTCCAGGTCCTTACGATTTGGGGAGGGGGGAGGGGAGATAAACAGCTTTTACTCTATCCGATATTGGGCCTATGTTTCCAGCTGCAGGTTTACGACTTGTGTCAACCCGCTGTAATGACATCAATCAATCTCACACGTCCCGTGAGGGGTGGGTGTGAACGAATGAGACAAAACATGCACTGTTACAACTGTTGGCCTCAAAAGCACACCACAATAGACACATCTCACGTTTCATCCGGGGGCCTTCTTCGGGAAAGGGAAAGGAAGCCAACTTTAACATTACATTTGATTTTGAAGAGATAGAAAGTAGGGATTGGGTGGTCCTGAGCAGATGTGGCCAAATGGCGGCCCGCGGACCAGATCCGACCCGCCTGTCTATTTTGCTTGGCCCTTGTAATTTTGAAATAAATGTTTCGCTACAAATGATAAAATATGCCGTCAAAGTGCAAGCAGTTTTTAAAAATACATTAATAAATCACATAATGCAATTTTTGACCATACTCTAAGTGCGGCCCCCTGGTCCTGGCCTTGTCTATAATTCGGTCCTCTGTCAATCTGAAGTTGACCGCTACTGTCTAAAGGTAAGACGTTTACCTCTGGACATGAAATTCTCGGATTTGATTCCTGTTAAAGCGGCGGGATTTTTTCTTTTCGAATCCTAGGTCTCTCCAAGGCTTTACTCCCACTGGTCTTTGGGTAGTGAAGTCTGATGTCTAGCCCTCTCTGGGTAGTGAAATCTGATGTCTAGCCCTCTCTCGGTAGTGAAGTCTGATGTCTAGCCCTCTCTGGGTAGTGAAGTCTGATGTCTAGCCCTCTCTGGGTAGTGAAGTCTGATGTCTAGCCCTCTCTGGGTAGTAAAATCCGATGTCTAGCCCTCTCTGGGTAGTGAAATCTGATGTCTAGCCCTCTCTGGGTAGTGAAATCTGATGTCTAGCCCTCTCTGGGTAGTAAAATCCGATGTCTAGCCCTCTCTGGGTAGTGAAGTCTGATGTCTAGCCCTCTCTCGGTAGTGAAGTCTGATGTCTAGCCCTCTCTGGGTAGTGAAGTCTGATGTCTAGCCCTCTCTGGGTAGTGAAGTCTGATGTCTAGCCCTCTCTGGGTAGTGAAGTCTGATGTCTAGCCCTCTCTGGGTAGTGAAGTCTGATGTCTAGCCCTCTCTCGGTAGTGAAGTCTGATGTCTAGCCCTCTCTGGGTAGTGAAGTCTGATGTCTAGCCCTCTCTGGGTAGTGAAGTCTGATGTCTAGCCCTCTCTGGGTAGTGAAGTCTGATGTCTAGCCCTCTCTGGGTAGTGAAGTCTGATGTCTAGCCCTCTCTGGGTAGTAAAATCCGATGTCTAGCCCTCTCTGGGTAGTGAAGTCTGATGTCTAGCCCTCTCTGGGTAGTGAAGTCTGATGTCTAGCCCTCTCTGGGTAGTAAAATCCGATGTCTAGCCCTCTCTGGGTAGTGAAGTCTGATGTCTAGCCCTCTCTGGGTAGTGAAGTCTGATGTCTAGCCCTCTCTGGGTAGTGAAGTCTGATGTCTAGCCCTCTCTGGGTAGTGAAGTCTGATGTCTAGCCCTCTCTGGGTAGTGAAGTCTGATGTCTAGCCCTCTCTGGGTAGTGAAGTCTGATGTCTAGCCCTCTCTGGGTAGTGAAGTCTGATGTCTAGCCCTCTCTGGGTAGTGAAGTCTGATGTCTAGCCCTCTCTGGGTAGTAAAATCCGATGTCTAGCCCTCTCTGGGTAGTGAAATCTGATGTCTAGCCCTCTCTGGGTAGTGAAATCTGATGTCTAGCCCTCTCTGGGTAGTAAAATCCGATGTCTAGCCCTCTCTGGGTAGTGAAGTCTGATGTCTAGCCCTCTCTCGGTAGTGAAGTCTGATGTCTAGCCCTCTCTGGGTAGTGAAGTCTGATGTCTAGCCCTCTCTGGGTAGTGAAGTCTGATGTCTAGCCCTCTCTGGGTAGTGAAGTCTGATGTCTAGCCCTCTCTGGGTAGTGAAGTCTGATGTCTAGCCCTCTCTCGGTAGTGAAGTCTGATGTCTAGCCCTCTCTGGGTAGTGAAGTCTGATGTCTAGCCCTCTCTGGGTAGTGAAGTCTGATGTCTAGCCCTCTCTGGGTAGTGAAGTCTGATGTCTAGCCCTCTCTGGGTAGTGAAGTCTGATGTCTAGCCCTCTCTGGGTAGTGAAGTCTGATGTCTAGCCCTCTCTCGGTAGTGAAGTCTGATGTCTAGCCCTCTCTGGGTAGTGAAGTCTGATGTCTAGCCCTCTCTGGGTAGTGAAGTCTGATGTCTAGCCCTCTCTGGGTAGTGAAGTCTGATGTCTAGCCCTCTCTGGGTAGTGAAGTCTGATGTCTAGCCCTCTCTCGGTAGTGAAGTCTGATGTCTAGCCCTCTCTGGGTAGTGAAGTCTGATGTCTAGCCCTCTCTGGGTAGTGAAGTCTGATGTCTAGCCCTCTCTGGGTAGTGAAGTCTGATGTCTAGCCCTCTCTGGGTAGTGAAGTCTGATGTCTAGCCCTCTCTGGGTAGTGAAGTCTGATGTCTAGCCCTCTCTGGGTAGTGAAGTCTAATGTCTAGCCCTCTCTGGGTAGTGAAGTCTGATGTCTAGCCCTCTCTGGGTAGTGAAGTCTGATGTCTAGCCCTCTCTGGGTAGTGAAGTCTGATGTCTAGCCCTCTCTGGGTAGTGAAGTCTGATGTCTAGCCCTCTCTGGGTAGTGAAGTCTGATGTCTAGCCCTCTCTGGGTAGTGAAGTCTGATGTCTAGCCCTCTCTGGGTAGTGAAGTCTAATGTCTAGCCCTCTCTGGGTAGTGAAGTCTGATGTCTAGCCCTCTCTGGGTAGTGAAGTCTGATGTCTAGCCCTCTCTGGGTAGTGAAGTCTGATGTCTAGCCCTCTCTGGGTAGTGAAGTCTGATGTCTAGCCCTCTCTGGGTAGTGAAGTCTGATGTCTAGCCCTCTCTGGGTAGTGAAGTCTGATGTCTAGCCCTCTCTGGGTAGTGAAGTCTGATGTCTAGCCCTCTCTGGGTAGTGAAGTCTGATGTCTAGCCCTCTCTGGGTAGTGAAGTCTGATGTCTAGCCCTCTCTGGGTAGTGAAGTCTGATGTCTAGCCCTCTCTGGGTAGTGAAGTCTGATGTCTAGCCCTCTCTGGGTAGTGAAGTCTGATGTCTAGCCCTCTCTGGGTAGTGAAGTCTGATGTCTAGCCCTCTCTGGGTAGTAAAATCCGATGTCTAGCCCTCTCGGAAAACAGGACAGTAAAGAGCTCTTGCCAATAAAATGTCGAAAATAGTCGACCAAAAATGACTTCCGGGTCGACAATTAGTAAGCAAATCTAGCCAGAGCCGGATGTATCGGGCCTAAAAGGCCCCGATATCGCTGCTTTGCGGTAAACTAGCAACACAACGCACCCACGCCCACTTAACGGATGAAACAAGAAAAGATACAATAAATAAGAGCAATAAATAAGAACAATAAATAAGATCAATAAATACTAATATTTAGTGTTGGCCTCGCTCATTGGATCATGTATAGCAACATTGAGAAACATGGTCCCCCCCCAACAAACTCGCTACCTTGGCCTCCGTATCACGACAATATCGTATTCAGTTACTCACAAACCGTTCATGCTGTTACCTCTAGAAGGGAGGAGCGGTTTGTATTTCATGTAGACAAAATATACTGTATTTATATTTAATGTGATGGGAAATGTCAAGCTTGGAAACCAGATCTGGTCTATTTTAAGAATATTATTATAAACGTTGCACCTTCATGAGAGTGCAGGGTAGCGGTATTTTAGGGCCTACAGGGTTCAAGTACGACGCCACTTAGTGCCCTGGTGTCATTTATTTATTTTTGTGTTTTAAATATTGGTTTACTCACACAAAAAATAAAGTAGAAAGTAGCAATTTCCCAGTGTGATTTGTGATTGGTGACTGGCAAGGCATCTCATTTTCGACGGCAGTTATTTTACATTTATTATATATTATTTTACATTTATTATATATTATTTAAAGGGAGCCGCGATAGCTCAGTGGTTTAGCCCTGACTACAAAGGACAGGAGGTAGGGTTCGATCCCAACCGACGGCTTCGGGGTTCACCCAGCCTTGAATGAGTACCGGATTTTTTTCTTGGAGAGTAAAGCGACACAGGCGTAATACCGACCACATTACCCCAAAAATCATGTGCCGAAGGTGTGTAAAATTTATGGTCACTAACACTATATTCCCTATACGCCACTTGTCGTGACGGGGGCTCTTTACTTTTTTTTACTATATATTATTTTACATTGATTATATATTATTTTAAATCACCGGAGTCCGTAGAAATGTGGTTTTACAGAAGAATGTTGAGAGTACCATGGACAGCTAAGAAGTGTAATGAAAACGTTCTGAAAGAGGCCAAGCAAAAAGAGAGCTAATTTCCAAAATTAGGAAGAAACAATCATCATTTTTTGGCCATGTAATGAGAAGAATACAGCTGGAATATATTGTAACAACTGGAAAAATTGAGGGACGAAGAGATAGAGGGAAGCAAAGAGAAAAGATACCAGACAGCTTAAGAGAATGGCTAAGCAGAAGGTCAACAACAGAAATGATAAATAACTGTCGAGATCGAAAGTTGTGGAGAGACATGATCACCTACGCCAACAGGCGTGGTGCTTGATGATGATATATTATTTTATATTATTTTACATTTATTTTATAATATTTTTATATTATTTGTATTGTTATGCACGGTGAAGAGAAATCATGGAGACCCTTAAGAGTATTGGCCTAGACTGGAAAGAAGTTGAGAAAGTTATTGAGTTATTAGCGGGTCATCATCTTCGCACTCCGAACATGTCCATAGGTGCTCAGATGATCCTCCTCAGCAAGTCCCGCAGTGTTCAGTGATCAACGACTCCAGTTCAAGTTGAAAGAGTGTCCAAGAGTAGGGGTGAATGGGGATACCTGTTCGTGACCTATATTCTAATCAGGGGTTTAAAGGGCTTTCATTGATTTATGATATTGTTGTAATATCTCTCATTAAAGTATCATCATCATCAAGTACCGGACCTGCTGGCGTAGGTGATCATGTCTCTCCACAACTTTCGATCTCGACAGTTATTTATCGTTTCTGTTGTTGACCTTCTGCCAAGCCATTCTCTTAAGCTGTCTGGTATTTTTTCTCTTTGCTTCCCTCTATCTCTTCGTCCCTCAATTTTCCCAGTTGTTACAATATATTCCAGTTGTTCTCTACTCATTACAGGACCAAAAAATGATGATTGTTTCTTCCTAATATTGGAAATTAGCCCTCTTTTTGGTTTGACCTCTTTCAGAACATCTTCATTACTCTTCTTAGCTGTCCATGGTATTCTCAACATTCTTCAGTAAAACCACATTTTTACAGACTCCAGTGATTTACTCCATTAAAGTATGTTCAAGGGATGATGTTTAGAGCTTTGAAATCGGAGGCAAGCTTGATCATCAGAAGTTTTCCCACTCCCCGTGGACCAAGTGTTTCAGCCCATTAGATTCTTGGCACTTTAATGCTGGTTTTCCACCTGGTCATGACTCCCAGTCTTTAGCAGCCCCCTCCCGCAGTAATGATCATCATCGAACACACACACTCGCATAACATTCCTGAACCGCGTGGAGTCATTAACAAAAGAGTCGGACTACTTTTATCACGTCTCCTACACATTCCAACTGCACCGCGGCGCCCCCCCCCCAACCCAACTTGGTTACCGAGGCACATACACGGCAGTAGTTTCATTCTTATTCGATTGTGACACGGCGATGTCTATTCAGTACAATGTAAAAGACACAAACTTAGGTTTGAGTAATACATATTCAGGTAGCAACAATATTTATTTATCTATCTAACTATCTATTGACCTTTTGAGCCGTAGCCGGCCCATAGGGCGTAGACCAAAATACTCATATCTACATTTTTATTCTATCAGTTTCAATTCTTTTAAAGATATTTTATCAAATCTCACCATTTGTCTCTGTCCTGTGCAAGCAGCTCCATCTCATTGAGGGAGCCGATTGCTGCTGTTCTTGCCTCTCTCATCATTGTTCTTCTCAGTGTCTCTCTGGGTCTTCCTCTTTTCCTCTTGACTGTCGTTTCCCACATGAGCGGCTTGCTTTGCTATTCGGTTATTATCTCTTCTCATCACATGTCCAACCATCGTCTTTTTTTTATTACTAAAGATATTAGTGGTTGATTTGGCGATTTCTCTCATTTCTTCGTTTGTTTTGATATTTATTTATAATTGCTTTTAATTTAAATAAAGAGCGATTAAACAAAAAAACGAAAGAACTCAAATAAGTCAATATTAAAGAATCGAAATATTTTTAGGACAAAAACATGAAGTCTGTGTTGAAAGTGATGCTTATGCTCGGTATCACTGCAAACGAATTAAAATCCATAATTGCTCAACCGCAAGTGCCAGTGGAGTTATCCGAATTAACATCATTGAAGGATACACACAAAGAAAGGCAGTGATGCTTTTAATGTACGTAGGGAGGTCAAAAAGTAATGCACACCAATTTTTTTCTCGGAAACTATTCGGGCAAAATGTGTGAAATTTTCACAGATTGTAGCTGAACATCCCCTTTACACTATCTATTTTTCAACATAATCTCCGTCCAAGCGTATTGCCTTACGCCAACGCGAAACTAGGTCATGAATGCCTCGTTTGTACCAAGTTTTGTCCTGCTCGCGTAGCCATTTTTTAACTGCACGGATCACACCCTCATCATTGTCAAAGTGTGTCCCACGCAGGAATTTTTTGAGTGGTCCAAACAGATGGAAATCTGAGGGAGCCAGATCAGGGCTGTAAGGAGGATGGGGCAGTACAGTCCAACCAAATTTGTTGATTGCTTCCCGTGTTACCAGACTTGTGTGAGGGCGTGCATTGTCATGTTGAAGCAACAAATCTGCAGATGGCTTATTAGTCCGAACTCTGTAGAACCGATTTTTGAGTTTTGTCAGTGTATTGATGTAAGCTGTCGAGTTGATTGTCTCACCTCTTGTCATTACATCAACAAGAATCACACCATCAATGTCCCAGAAGACAGTGATCATCACCTTTCCGGCTGATGGAGATGTTTTGAATTTTTTTTTCTTTTTGGTGACTGCGGATGATGCCATTCCATTGACTGCATTTTTGTTTCAGGCTCATAATAATGTGCCCACGTTTCGTCACCGGTAACAATTTTTGACAAAAACATTTCTCCTTCAACACCGAAACGCTCCAACAATTCAGAACAGAATGTTTTCCTTTGAACTCTGTGATCATTTGTTAGGCACCGAGGAACCCATCGAGCACAAATCTTTGAATATCCGAGAGTTTTAAAAATTGCGATTGCACTTCCCTTGCTGACTGTAAGCTGCAATGCCAATTGCTGACTAGTGATACGCCTATCCTTACGAATAATGGCATCAGCCCGGTTTAACATGTCTGTGCTGGTAGCCGAGGCAACACGTCCAGAACGCGGTAAATCATGCAGCTCCACTCGTACACTTTCTGCAGCTTTAATTCTCTGAACCCAGCGACTAACTGTGCTCCTATCGACTGCAGAACATTTGTACACTGCACACAGTCGTTTACGAATGTTTGCCACAGTTTCTTTTTCCGCAACCAGAAATTCTATGACAATTCGCTGTTTGTAACGGACATTGTTGACAAGCTCCATTTTAACGGTTCATAGATTGCGTAATATTTATCAGAATGCTGTGCAATTTGGTACACATAATTGGAACATGTCATATTCCAAGTGTGCAAAATTGCATATTCTTATCTTTATTATTAGCCGAGAAAAAAATTGGTGTGCATTACTTTTTGACCTCCCGTATTATATTAAATAAGGGTTCTTTCTGCGCATTTAGTTGTTTGGAAAATACGATGTTGCTTATTGTTAGTGCCTATATTTTTTTGCTTTTAAATGGTTGGTTGGTGTGTTGTTGTTCGGTTGGTGTGATCCCAGACCATCCTCTGTTCTCAGAAATATCTCAGGTACCCATTCTCAGAGAATTGGTGAAACCTGGACACATATCGGTCTGAAAATTTCGCCACATCAGGAATTGAACCCGATCCTTTGGTCAGTAGCGTGCGCACTCTAACATGCAGATAGAATCTGATAGAAGGTAAACGGAGGACAACCGCTGCCCTATTGAGAGAGTGGCTTAAAGACTTAAGAGGATTAATAGACAACCCGAGTATAGCAGCAGGACAAGAGACAGGCTGTCAGTGCGGAGAGCGTAACATGAAAACATGACACACGATATCTCAATGATAACATTGCCTGCTGCTCTCCCGCAAAAATTTAATGCCCCCATGTGTCTAAGATAAGTAACACAACACCAGCTAGAAAATTATGGCATTGTTAAATCGTTGGATGAAACCAGTCTTTTGTATGTCCATAGGAACATATTTAAACAATTTTTTTTCCTTCTTAAAAAAAGTAGGGCCTCAAAAATTGTTGTTTTTTGTTGTAATTTCTAAGACAATAGCATCTTCTTCTTTTTCTTCCTCTTCCACCGTCTTCCTCCGTCTTCCTTCCTCTTTCATCTATCCTTTCTTTTTTATTCTTCCTCCTTTCTTCTTTATACCCATCCCCTTCTTCCTGCTCCACCACCTTCCTCTTGCACCTCCTCCTTCCCCTCTACACTTCTTCTTCCTCCTCCTTTTCTTCTTTACCTCACATTTCATGTCCTTGACCTCAGTGCGTCAAATCTGCCAGTGGCTGATACCCTCCAGTAAGACAGCAAGAAAGATTATCGACTTTGCGCCATACGTGACCACCCATCGAAGGATGTCCCAAGTCTTACCCTCACTACCTCTCAGTCCTCTAACCTCCACCAAGTTGTACTTTGTCTCCCTCTCCTCTTGTCTTTCCTCTAAAGTCCACTATTCGATAGCTGTTGCGATTTGCCCCTACCTCTCATTTAAACCTGTTACTAGCATCCCTTGAGTGGTTCTCGGTTACTGACTTTGTTAGGCTAAAATATTCCGAAAGTTTTCCTCTCTCTCGTGTTGTATGAAATGAAGTGGACCATCATGTTTTTCCCATATCATTGATATCGGAACAGAAGCACTGTAGTTATAGTTAGTCGAAGCCCCCGGCATCACTGCAAACGAATTAAAATCCATCATTGCTCAACTGCCACTGGAATCATTCGAATTAACATCTAATCTAATCGAATGATCCAAACAAAGAAAAACAAGCTGCAGTCCCCATCATAGCAGCCACAACACTATCCAAAAAACATAAGGCGTAGCTGCACCGAAAGACAGAAGCATTGGCATTTCGCAGCTTCCGTGTATCATTCGTTTGGTTCTACTCGTAGTTTCTTCCTTTGTATTGCCAAACGTTAACATGTTCTATCAATAGCAACAATTATTCTAACTTCTTTGTCCTGTATCCTTTTGTCTGTACAACCCCCGAGCTCCACTATCTGATATGGCCGTTTCCCATGAATTTGTGTGTGTTCGATACTGCACGCTTTTCATTCTTGATGTTCACCGGTCAGGGATTGAACTATTTGTGCACCATGACTTTCGTCTTGTGCATGCTTTAGACCTTAGACATTCCACTTGTATTTGTGCAGTTTCTGTCATTTAAAAAAAATGTGTTGATAAGAGTTTTCTGTGTAACCTGCATATTTCTAAGTCGTTTAAATGTCATACATAACTAGTTATTAAACAATTGTTCATATACAGGACACAAGAACTGGTTTTTCAGAACTTGTTCATATACAAGACACACGAACTGGTTTTTTAGAACTTGTTTATATACAGGATACACGAACTGGTTATTCAGAACTTCTTTATATACAAGACACACGAACTGGTTATTAAGAACTTGTTTATATACAAGACACACGAACTGGTTATTCAGAACTTGTTCATATACAAGACACACGAACTGGTTATTCCGAACTTGTTTATATACAGGATACACGAACTGGTTATTCAGAACTTGTTTATATACAAGACACACGAACTGGTGATTAAGAACTTGTTTATATACAAGACACACGAACTGGTTATTCAGAACTTGTTCATATACAAGACACACGAACTGGTTATTCAGAACTTGTTCATATACAGGACACACGAACTGGTTATTCAGAACTTGTTCATATACAAGACACACGAACTGGTTATTCAGAACTTGTTCATCTACAGGACACACGAACTGGTTATTCAGAACTTGTTCATATTCAAGACACACGAACTGGTTATTCAGAACTTGTTCATATACAAGACACACGAACTGGTTATTCAGAACTTGTTCATCTACAGGACACACGAACTGGTTATTCAGAACTTGTTCATATACAAGACACGCGAACTGGTTATTCAGAACTTGTTCATATACAGGACACACAAACTGGTTATTCAGTAATTGTTCATATACAAGACACACGAACTGGTTATTCAGAACTTGTTCATATACAGGACACACAAACTGGTTATTCAGTAATTGTTCAGAAAACATCATACGAACTAGTTATTCTGTTATTTTTAATGTAAATGTCTTGGAAACTACATGTAGTTGTTCAGGTAATGCTACAATCTCTCTCTCTCTCTCTCTCTCAGCTCCGTCTGTATCCACTCCTCTTAGTAATGTTACCATTGACAGTCCCAGCAACTTCATCAAACACGATCATTTTCATATCTTTCAACCTGGGAGACAGGTTGGTCTCGAAGCGGCAACCACCCCTGGTCTCAACAGCGAGGCCCGGCTTGAAACGTCAATTACTGATGGACGGGAAAAAAATATGAGTACCTCCGAAGACGGAGTTATCAGCCTGTGCGGCGAGGGATCCCTGTGCACACGGCTGCCAAAGAAAAACGGATTAACAAACAAAATTCAGTTCCTAGACTTTAGGGACTTCGTCAGAAGTAAAAGCTGGCGATTAAAAAAGAAAATCTTTCAACCATTGGTCGACAACATCTATGAGGTGTCTCTATCATGCCGCAGTAGATGAGCCCGCGTATTCCCATAACCAACAAGAACTCTTACCAGTGGTAACAATGAAAGGCCTGCCAAACTTTAGTTGTTGAAGGGATGGGGTCTACCTAAAGTGGTACAGAACGGTTAACAGTTCAGTTAATGAACACTAAGTCCACCTATAACCGTGGAACGTAGTTTTTTTTAATTATAACGGCGTTACAAGACGATGTTGTGTATATCGCGTAGAAACCCAAGCAGCGACATTGCACGACTCCATGCCACGAAAGGGCTCAATCGATATGGAGAGTGATGATCATCTACAACAGCAGACTTGATTTTTAATTATTTTGATGGGAACATACGATTAGACCACTGCGCTAGAATGCCAAATGTTCTGCCTTTCACAAAAAAAGCCCAAATGTTGTTACTAGCGGTCATTGCTTCCTCTGAGTTAGTCAAGGCGCTGAGGGAAACTCGGTCGGTACTCGATTATAGTCGGATGTTCTAGGACGAAAGGTGCTTGTATTGCAGGGGAGAATTTAAAAAAAAAATATTAATAATAATAGAAAAATGGTATGGTAAAAGCTTTACGTAATCGACGGACGTCTATTAATTACGTGAAGCTTTTAAAATACATTTCTTTTTCGATTCTCCCTCACATTTAGCTTTACTGCAGCTTTGCATTTTTATGTATTTATTTGCATTTCTTTGCCTTGACCCTTTGCTTATATGCAGCTTGTTGTCAAGAAAAAGGAAGAGGGGTAGAAAAAGGAGGAGGGATAAGGAGAAGACGGAGGAGAGGAGGAAGAAGGAAAAGGAGGAGGAATAGGAGAAGACGGAGATGAGGAGGAAGAAGAAAAAGGAGGAGGAGGAATAGGAGAAGACGGAGATGAGGAGGAAGAAGAAAAAAAGGAGGAGGAGGGATAAGGAAAAGACGGAGGAGGAGGGATAACGAGAAGACAGAGAAGAGAATGAAGAAGAAAAAGGAGGAGGAGGAATAGGAGAAGACGGAGATGAGGAGGAAGAAGAAAAAAAGGAGGAGGAAGGATAAGGAGAAGACGGAGGAGGAGGGATAACGAGAAGACAGAGAAGAGAATGAAGAAGAAAAAGGAGGAGGAGGAAGACGGAGGGGAGGAGGAAGAAGAAAAAGGAGGAGGAGGGATAAGGAGAAGACGGAGGGGAGGAGGAAGAAGAAAAAGAAGGAGGAGGAATAGGAGAAGACGGAGGGGAGGAGGAAGAATAAAAAGGAGGAGAAGGAATAGGAGAAGACGGAGGGGAGGAGGAAGAAGAAAAAGGAGGAGGAGGAATAGGAGAAGACGGAGGGGAGGAGGAAGAAGAAAAAGGAGGAGGAGGAATAGGAGAAGACGGAGGGAGGAGGAAGAAGAAAAAAAGGAGGAGGAGGGATAAGGAGAAGACGATGAAGAAGAAAAAGGAGGAGGAGGAATAGGAGAAGACGGAGGGGAGGAAGAAGAAAAAAAGGAGGAGGAGGAATAGGAGAAGACGGAGGGGAGGATGAAGAAGAAAAAGGAGGAGGAGGAATAGGAGAAGACGATGAAGAAGAAAAAGGAGGAGGAGGAATAGGAGAAGACGGAGGGGAGGAAGAAGAAAAAAAGGAGGAGGGGGAATAGGAGAAGACGGAGGGGAGGATGAAGAAGAAAAAGGAGGAGGAGGAATAGGAGAAGACAGAGGGGAGGAGGAAGAAGAAAAAAAGGAGGAGGAAAGATAGGAGAAGACGGAGGGGAGGAGGAAGAAGGAAAAAAGGAGGAGGAGGAATAGGAGAAGACGGAGGGGAGGAGGAAGAAGAAAAAAAGGAGGAGGAGGGATAAGGAGAAGACGGAGGAGAGGATGAAGAAGAAAAAGGAGGAGGAGGAATAGGAGAAGACGGAGGGGAGGAGGAAGAAGAAAAAAGGAGGAGGAGGGATATGGAGAAGACGGAGGAGAGGATGAAGAAGAAAAAAGGAGGAGGAGGGATAAGGAGAAGACGGATTAGAGGATGAAGAAGAAAAAAGGAGGAGGAGGAATAGGAGAAGGCAGAGGGAGGATGAAGAAGAAAAAGGAGGAGGAGGAATAGGAGAAGATGGAGGGGAGGATGAAGAAGAAAAAGGAGGAGGAGGAATAGGAGAAGACGGAGGGGAGGATGAAGAAGAAAAAGGAGGTGGAGGAATAGGAGAAGACGGAGGGGAGGATGAAGAAGAAAAAGGAGGAGGAGGAATAGGAGAAGACGGAGGGGAGGAGGAAGAAGAAAAAAAGGAGGAGGAGGAATAGGAGAAGACAGAGATGAGGAGGAAGAAGAAAAAAAGGAGGAGGAGGGATAAGGAGAAGACGGAGGAGAGGATGAAGAAGAAAAAGGAGGAGGAGGAATAGGAGAAGACGGAGGGGAGGAGGAAGAAGAAAAAGGAGGAGGAGGAATAGGAGAAGGCAGAGGGGAGAGGAAGAAGAAAAAAAGGAGGAGGAGGGATAATGAGAAGACGGAGGAGAGAGGAGGAAGAAGAGAAAAAAAGGAGGAGGAGGGATAAGGATAAGACGGAGGAGAGGAGGAAGAAGAAAAAGGAGGAGGAGGAAGAAGGAGCACTCAACGAGAATATTATGAACAGAGAAAGCTTTCATTGTCGGCACTTTTGCTACCCAGGTCAAGCTGTAGATTTATGTGAGAAGATTTGGTATGAGCATTTGTTTTCTTTGACGATTGACATTCGAATGTGCACGTTGAAATAGAAGTGTTCTACTAGGCTTTGCTCTATTGTTAGGGGAGAATGTGCACGTGGAAATAGAAGTGTTCTACTAGATCTCGCCTTATTGTTAGCGGAGAATGTGCAAATGGAAATAGAAGTGTTCTACTAGATCTCGCTCTATTGTTAGGGGAGAATATGTACATGGAAATAGAAGTGTTCTACTAGATCTCGCTCTATTTTTAGGGGAGAATGTACACGTGGAAATAGAAGTGTTTTACTAGATCTCGCTCTATTGTTAGGGAAGATTGTACACATGGAAATAGAAGTGTTCTACTAGATCTCGCTCTATTGTTAGGGGAGAATGTACACATGGAAATAGAAGTGTTCTACCAGATCTCGCTTTATTGTTAGGGGAGAATGTGCACATGGAAATAGAAGTGTTCTACTAGATCTCGCTCTATTGTTAGGGAAGAATGTACACATGGAAATAGAAGTGTTCTACTTGATCTCGCTCTATTGTTAGGGGAGAATGTACACATGGAAATAGAAGTGTTCTACTAGATCTCGCTTTATTGTTAGGGGAGAATGTGCACACGGAAATATAAGTGTTCTACTAGATCTTGCTCTATTGTTAGGGGAGAATGTACACATGGAATAGAAGTGTTCTACTAGATCTCGCTCTGTTGTTATTGGAGAATGTGAACGTGGAAATAGAAGTGTTCTACTAGATGTCGCTCTATTGTTAGGGGAGAATGTACACATGGAAACAGAAGTGTTCTACTAGATCTCGCTCTATTGTTAGGGGAGAATGTGCACATGGAAACAGAAGTGTTCTACTAGATCTCGCTTTATTGTTAGGGGAGAATGTACACATGGAAACAGAAGTGTTCTACTAGATCTCGCTCTATTGTTAGGGGAGAATGTGCACATGGAAACAGAAGTGTTCTACTAGATCTCGCTCTATTGTTAGGGGAGAATGTACACATGGAAATAGAAGTGTTCTACTAGATCTCGCTCTAATGTTAGGGGAGAATGTGCACACTGAAATAGAAGTGTTCTACTAGATCTCGCTCTATTGTTAGGGGAGAATGTGCACATGGAAACAGAAGTGTTCTACTAGATCTCGCTTTATTGTTAGGGGAGAATGTGCACATGGAAACAGAAGTGTTCTACTAGATCTCGCTTTATTGTTAGGGGAGAATGTGCACATGGAAACAGAAGTGTTCTACTAGATCTCGCTTTATTGTTAGGGGAGAATGTGCACATGGAAACAGAAGTGTTCTACTATATCTCGCTCTATTGTTAGGGGAGAATGTGCACATGGAAACAGAAGTGTTCTACTAGATCTCGCTTTATTGTTAGGGGAGAATGTGCACATGGAAACAGAAGTGTTCTACTAGATCTCGCTTTATTGTTAGGGGAGAATGTGCACATGGAAATAGAAGTGTTCTACTAGATCTCGCTTTATTGTTAGGGGAGAATGTGCACATGGAAATAGAAGTGTTCTACTAGATCTCGCTTTATTGTTAGGGGAGAATGTGCACATGGAAATAGAAATGTTCTACTAGATCTCGCTTTATTGTTAGGGGAGAATGTGCACATGGAAACAGAAGTGTTCTACTAGATCTCGCTTTATTGTTAGGGGAGAATGTGCACATGGAAACAGAAGTGTTCTACTAGATTTCGCTCTATTGTTAGGGGAGAATGTGCACATGGAAACAGAAGTGTTCTACTAGATTTCGCTCTATTGTTAGGGGAGAATGTGCACATGGAAACAGAAGTGTTCTACTAGATTTCGCTCTATTGTTAGGCGAGACACGCAAGTTATAAGATTTTTGATTCATTTGGGGAAAAGCAAGAAGTCTGCCAACATTTGAGGCTGAATCGAGGGCTCAAAGTTAATCGATTTTCTTGTCGCCCTTTCCGAGTGAGCGATATGCTGTCATCTTTACTAGTTGAATTTCCCCGAGTCACGAACGTATTTCCTTTTTTAGACCTTTGATTGCGTTGTCTAATCTACTGTTTGTGCTGTCTGACTTTTTAGTTCGAACTTTTCTTATACATTTATCTTGCTAGTTTTCTTCTCATGTGAGTACTGGTTATACACTCCCGTTATGTGGGTTATATTAGTCATCGTCCCTTCTTATTCAGTAAGGACATATTTCATCATCATCATGTGCCGTACCGGTTGGCGTTGGCGATCATGTCCTTCCACAATATTCTATCCACAGTGCATCGTTTGAGTTCTGTTGTTGACTGTTTTCCATGCCATGACACCAAACTATCTAGTATTTTCTCTTTTTGTCGTCCGCGATCTCTCTTTCCTTTATTTTGCCAGTTGTAACCAAGTATTCCAACTTACCTCTTCTCATGATGTGCCCAAAAAATGTTTTTTGCTTCTTTCTGATGTTTTTTAAGAGCTCCCTATTTATGTTGGCCTCTTTGAGAACTTCCTCATTGGTCTTTTTAGCCAGGGAACTTTCAACATAAGTACATAATTACCGTCCTATTTTACATTAATAAAATAATTGTTACTTCATGCAGGTTTAGTAACTGAATTATTCCTCTTTACTCTTTTCTTTGGGAGATTTAACTCTTTCAGTACGGGATATTTTTATCGGTTTACTGTTAGAGATTTCAGAGACAAAATGTTTCATGTTTATAAATATTAATCTACATGTTTATATTTATCTACCGCTTAACGTATATACATTTTTAGATAATTAAACATGGAATTATATTTGGCCAATCCCAAGATGAGTTTGATTAACTCCAGTGTTAAGTCAGTCCTATTATATGGCTGTGAAACATGGAGAACAACAAAATTGACAATCATGAAGATACAGACTTTCATTAATGGATACTTACGCAGAATAAAAGGATGGAAATGGCAGGACAAAATCACTAACATAGAATTATGGAAATGTACCGGTCAAACACCAGTGAATAAAGAGATACAGCGAAGACGATGGCGCTGGATAGGACACACACTGCGGAAGCCAACTGAGAGTATTACACAACAGGCCCTTTTTTGGAATCCCCAGGGGAAAAGACAAAGAGGAAGACCAAGGAATTCTTTGAGAAGACAGATAGAAGCAGAGATGAAGATGATGGGGAAGATATGGAATGATCTTAAAGGAATGGCAAGAAACAGAACGACTTGGAAAGTGTTTGTTGAAGACCTATGCTCCACAGGGAGCTGAAAGGTAGAAGAAGAAGAAGAATACCAAGATAATACAAGACATAAAAAGCATATTGTTTGATGACATTTTACACTATCAAATTGAGAGTGACGCATTGTGCGTCGAAACGTACGGAAAGATTTAACTTCTTGCTTTGAATAAAAATGGGAGACTGGGTGGTCGAGAGAGGTAAGACGTTGACCACTGACCTGAAAAGTTCTGAGTTTCAGTTCGGCGGTAGGAAATTTTTACTTCGAATCTGTGGTTTCCCCATGGGTTTACCCAACCCTGATCTTTGGTAGTGAGATCTGATGTCCAGCCCTCTTGGAAATAGGCGAGAAACAGGAGGTCCCGTGTTCACTTGCACAACCTGTAGCAGAACCTTAAAGAACCTTTAGGAGTTAAATGTCGAAAATCATCATCATCATCATCGAGTGCCGTCTCCGCAACGAAGGTTGGTTACCATCGAGCGCCATTCTGCTCTGTCTCTTGCTTTGATGGTGCAGGTTGTCATAGGCTGATTTGTCCATCTTTTGATGTTACTCGTCCATGTTAGTCTTGGTCTGCCTCTGCCTCTTTTACCTTGTATTTTCCCCTCCATGATTACTTTTAGTAGGCTGTTGTGTCTTTTAACATGGCCCAAAAATCGCATTTGTCTTGTTTGAATTGTGCTTAGTAGTTCTCTTTTCATTTGTTTTAAGACTTCATCGTTTTTCTTTTCCTTCCACCCAATTCTACCTATTCTTCTATATATCCACGTTTCAAAGGCTTCAATTCTCTGTTCTGTTTTCTTGTCTAATGTCCATGTTTCTGCACCATATAGGAATATTGAGAAGATGTAAAATTTTGCTATTCTTAGTTTTAGCCCTGGTAATGTCGAAAGTAGTAAGCCAAAGATGGCCGCTGCCGGATCAACAATTATTAAGGAAATCTACTCATACCGAGGACAGAAGTGTCGGGACAAAAGACGCAAATGTAGCGACTTTGTCGTAAACTAGCGACACTTCGCATCCATGTCCACTTAACGGGTGAAAGCTAAGAGGAGAGAGAGAGAGAGAGAGAGAGAGAGAGAGAAAGAGAGAGAGAGAGAGAGAAATAAAATTACTATAACTTTTAGCCTTGTTAGAAATGGTGGTATAGATGTTCTACTCTAAGTTGTGCTTGTTCTAATCTAAGTTGTGCTTGTTCTAATCTAAGTTGTGCTTGTTCTACTCTAAGTTGTGCTTGTTCTACTCTAAGTTGTGCTTGTTCTAATCTAAGTTGTGCTTGTTCTACTCTAAATTGTGCTTGTTCTACTCTAAGTTGTGTTTGTTCTACTCTAAGTTGTGCTTGTTCTGCTCTAAGTTGTGCTTGTTCTGCTCTAAGTTGTGCTTGTTCTGCTCAAAGTTATGCTTGTTCTAATCTAATTTGTGCTTGTTCTACTCTAAGTTGTGCTTGTTCCAATATACGTTGTGCTTGTTCTACTCTAAGTTGTGTTTGCTCTACTCTAAGTGGTGCTTGTTCTACTCAAAGTTGTGTTTGCTCTACTCTAAGTGGTGCTTGTTCTGCTCTAAGTTGTGTTTGTTATACTACTCAAACATTGTTGTTGTTATGGATCTAATGTGGATCTATTCTCAGTTAGTTGTCTTACGGAACTAGTGAAGAAAAGAGCCCTGTAACGTTTATCGTACATGTTGTCAATGCCCTTCTCTTTTTTATCCTTTACCAACACATTTTGGAACAAATGTTGTCTCTTTACGCCCGTGCTATTACTTAACTTTTACAAAAAATAATGTAAATAAAAAATTCAGTTCCCATGCAAGGCTGGGTGATCTTGTTCGCCAGCTTTGACAGCTGAATTTTGCGTGTTAATCCATGTTTCCCTGGCAACCGTGTGCACAGGGTACCTCGCTGCACAGGCAGATTAACTCCATCATCGGAGGTACTCATATTTTTTTTCCGTCCATGAGTAATTGATGTTTCAAGCCGGGCCTCGCTGCTGAGACCATGGGTGGTTGCCGCAGAGAGAGAAATCATAAATAAAAATCCCAACCGGTGAAGCCGAGATTTGAACCCACAGCCTCTCTGTTTCAAGGCCGGCGTCTTGCCGCGACACCAACCGTAACAGTTTTTAAATACGCACAGCCTTCGTTGACAATCTCTCAAACAGGGAGGAAGACAAAAAATCGATTCTTTTGGGACAAATTGTTATAGAAAAATAATGAAGATAGCTTTGGTATTAACAAAAGAGTAATGAGGACTTATTAAAAGATTCGTGCTGAAGTCGGATGTGTTGGGCCGAAAAGCTCAAATATAACATTTATACTGCAAACCACCACACAACGCAGACACGCCCACTTAACGTCCTTTTAAGGACGGATGACGAAGAGGAATTCTACAGTCTACGAATACTCTAAACATTAAAAAGAAATGGCTTATAAACACCATTCTACAGAGAAAATAAAAATACCATGACTACGTCAAAAGACAGCGGGCTGGAAAGAACAACAATGGAGGGCATGGTTTCTGGGCGACGCATTAGGGGCAGACCAAGAAGAAGGTGGTTTTAGGATATCAATGAGACCTTGACCATGACAACAGAAGAGGGAGACTTGGCTAGATAGAGACAGAGATTCATTCAGACAGGCTGTGATGAATGCAACGCTCTGCAAAAGACAAGGGACCTGATGATGATGATGATACCATTCGTTGTCTGAAAGAACGGACACTGAGTACCTAAGAGTGCGCTTGTAGTGCTAATTATTCTTAATAAATCATTGACGCCTTTCTTTAATAAAAACACAAAAGTGAACACCTCATGACGACTGCACTAGACAAGCGGCCGTTATTCTCCGATCCTTTAATAACACCCCGGCAGATCCCAGAAACATGATAATGTCGTAAAGATGGTTTATTTTTCTTAATCGCGCCTTTCAAATAAATCATGCACTCACGTCAATAACCGGATTAATATCCTAATTATATTGGCAACTACATTAGCAAGACTAAAGATAGCATGATGGGATACATCAATCTAACCTAAAGTAAGTTATTATATTACTACACACACTGGTACTATCATTATTCTAATATCCATACGATACATAAGAAATGAAGAATTATAGACAATGCAAACAATAGAATGGAGGGGAAAAAAACAGAAAAAAGAAAGAGCGCACGTCACACCACGTGTCGTTTAGGGAATGGTGTGTTATCGCCCATATCTTTTTATAGACCTTCCGCATATTATTCTTTGGGGAAATGTTGTCAGTATTACGCTCGTGCCGATTTTCTTTCTAAGAAAATATGTGCTCATTTAAGGCTGGGTAAACCTGGAAACCCTTCGATCAGGATCGAACCCAACCTCTTGTCTTGTTAGGCCCCAGTTCGCTCACTAACCACTGAGGCAGCAGTAGAAATGAGGCGTTTCTCGGGGAAATTCGGAACCTCACATGGATCACATTCCAAACCACAACCAAAAATACAGGAGCACATAAACAGCTAGGAGCCGTGATAGCTCAGTGGTTAGTGAACTGGACTACAAAGGATAAGGGGTAGAGTTCGATCCCAACTGTGACGGCTTCTTGGTTCACCCAGTCTTAAATGGGTACCGGATATTTTTCTTGGAAAGTAAAACGCCACGGGCGTAATACCGACCAAAAATCATGCCCTGAGGTCTGTAAAATGTATGGTCCATATCACCATACGCCACTTGGCGTGACGGGGGCACTTTACTTTTTTTTTTTTTTTTTTTTCCTTCACATAAACAGCTTCTTACATCTTATACGGATACGAGAATGTCACAAGATCTAACGGCGCTGACAAGAATGTTTTACAGAGTACAGTGAAAATAATAGACGTAAGATGGCGAGGAAGGCAAAGGAGAAAGTGGATTGAGGACATTAAAGATTGGACAACGAAAAACGTTTAAATCAGTCTAGGCAGACAACAAATAGAGACAGGTTTTGAACAGTCAGAAGACGTTGTCCTGTTGGCGCTTTAAAGACTCCATTGGAGGAATAATATTTTCCCTCTTCCTCTCTTCTTTTCTTTCGCTTTTCCCCCCTTTCTTTTTTATTTATTTACTCTTTCTTTCTTCCTTTCTTCCTTTTTTTCTTTCTTTCTTTCTTTCTTTCTTTCTTTCTTCCTCTTACTTTTCTTCTTCTTCGTCTAATTTACACATTTTGTTATTCACACCGGTCAGACAAGTTCATGTGATCAATGTCGTGAGCTTCTAGTTAGCTGTACGAAGCTTTGAGACAAAAAGGTTGTGGGTTCAAATCCCGGCTATTTGGGATTTTTATTTATGATTTCTCTCTCTGCGGCAACCGCCTCTGGTCGCGAGGCCCGACTTGAAACGTCAATTACTCATGGACGGAACAAAAATATGAGTACCTCCGAAGACGGAGTTATCTGCCTGTGCTGCGAAGGACCCCTGTGCAAACTGCTGCCAGGGAAAAACAGATTAACACGCAAAATTCAGTTCCTAGTCTCTAGGGACTTCGTCAGAGGTAAAAGCTGGCGAACGCATATATATATATAGGTCATATATAAAGTAATCCGGTACTGGAATATATATTCCACAATTTATAGTTGCCAGTGAATGCTAAGTGGGTGCATCTGACATCAGAGGTTGGTGGGAGGGGAGGCCATGTTAGGTATAATGCGTAATTTAAGACATCCGAAGCCTTGAAGTCACTCACACTCAAGTCGACCATACCTGTAGATGGTGAGCCCAGGGGTCAATCTGAAGGCTGGGCGGGGTAATAGACGAGATTCACACACTATCAAATTCTTTCTTTCCTCCCTCCCTCCCTCCCTCCCTCCCTCCCTCCCTCCCTCCCTCACTCACTCACTCACTCACTCTTATTTCTAATCTTGTATATTGTCAAGAAGTGCCAGAAAACATTCTGAGAAGACTGTTACGCACCCAACACTACAATGCAGAACCCAGGAGGCAATATAAGCAATCTTCATTATTCCCAAAACCATTTTCATGGAGTCACGGACAGTAGATAAACAAATAAAACGACGATAGAGTCATCAGTGATGGGATGTCTTAAAAGAATATTGGGAGTACCCTGGAGAGCTAAAAAGACCAAAACAGAAATTCGCTGAGGGCAGCAAAAAAGAGTGCTCATAAAAAAACCATAAGAAATAAATTTAAAGAAATTGACATTTTTATGTACATCATGAGAAAAGAAAAGATAGAATACTTGGTTACAACTGACAAAATACACGAAAAGAGAGATCACAGACGACAAAGAGATAAGATGCTAGATAGCTTGGCGTCGTGGAAAGTTAAACAATCAACAAGAAAATTGATATGATGAACTGTGGACAGAGAATTATGGAAGGATATGAGCCCCTACGCCAACCGGTATGGCACTTGATGATGAACCATTTTCATGCACTTTACTCCAACTCCAACCTCCGTCATTTCAATAAGAGTTGCTCGATCGAATTTCCAGCGAGATAAATATTTGGTAACAATGTGCAGCTGGAGTGTGAGATGGGAGATATCATTTATAACAACTTTAATTTTAGCGCTGAGACAAGCTATAGTAATTTTCAATGAATTCAAATTTGAAAAAAAAGAGAAGAAAAAAAATGGTATAGTTACAGTTTTACGTGTGAGTTGCATTAGCTCTGTGGTTAGTGAACTGGACTACAAAGGATAAGACGTCGGGTTCGATCCTTATCGACGGCTTCCGGGTTCACCCAGCTTTAAATGGGTACCGGGTTTTTTTTCTAGGTAAGTAAAGCGGCACGGACGTAATACCGACCACATTACCCCAATAATCACGCGCCGAAGGTCTGTAAAATTTATGGTCACTAACACCATATTCCCTATACGCCACTTAGCGTGACGGGGCCTCTTTACTTTTTTTACAACTTTACGTAGGCGAGGGACAACACAATAACAAAACGACGTTTCGGCTTAGTAGGGCTTCAGTTCAAACAAATTTCACTTTTAATTTCTTAATTTTCACAATTCTTTTCCTTCGGATGAAAGAGATGGGAGTTAAGATAGGCACAACCAGAAATAAGAAACTTAGTGGCCGTGTAAGAAGACTAATCAATCAGCACAGAACTGGAGTGGTCAGTCACAGGACACTGCGGAACTTGCTGAGGAGGGGATCTGAGCACCTATGGACATGTTCGGAGTGCAATAATGATGAAAAATAACAAATAACTCAATTTTCACAATCATCTGTGACTTTGAAGATCACAAAATACTTAATATGTTTAATTGACAACTGTTTTGTTCATCATATTGTAACTATCAACGTACATACCTAGGGTATATGTGGTCTATATTTGTTCTATATAGGTAGGAGACAAGTCTACCTACATACCTATATGTATGTCGCCAGTATAAACCACTGGGAACTACTACTCGTGCTGCTTCGTCATAAATGTTTGTCTACAACGTTTCCTACCCTATCCGGGAGATACTTGTCTTAATAGGAAAAATACAGATACACAATTTATTTCCGAGCTGTGATCACAGCTCTATGCTATAGTCATGAGAACACCTGCGTGAAAGACATCGCCAATGATGGCTTTTTTTTAAGTTAGCCGAGTTGGCAGTGTTCTCTAGCGTTTGACTTTTCGTGGCAAGGCGCTGTACCAAGAAGTACGGGTTCGGTCCTGCTTCAGACCATATGTTGTTCTTTGTTTTCTTTCTGTTGTTGATTATTTGTCATTTTTTCCGAGTGCTGTAAACATACCTCTTCCTCTGAATTGATTCGCATACACATAGGTAGTCTGCTTTGAGTACAGCAAGGTTGATTCCAGCAACTGGTAAAACATTTCCGTTTTTTGAATTAGCCCGCATTATTTCCCGCATTTTGATTGGCTAGCAGGAATCCCTAGTTTAGTTATAGCTTAACTTACTGAAGTCTGCTGCGCTGAAATGTTTCACTATTTGCTGGATGTAGCTATTTCCCCCGCTTGACACAGGCAATCTGCGGCAGCACAGACAATTTCAGGTGTCAACCAAATGTAGTAATAACAACTTGTGCTCTGGTTTGGCTCACGAGTCGTGGTTTAATGACGCACTTGTGATTACGTAAGCTTCAAATAGGAACACATTATGCAGTCATGCACACATCCGTGTGGCTCAAATTGTTAGCTTGCAAGTGGCCTTATATTTGTCTTTATTTTTCTGTGTAGGCTTCTGAACGTATGGTGTGTTAATAGTTTGTCCGACAAAACTCTGTTATGATTATCGTATTCGATGTTGTTTGCTGTAGGTCATTACTGCACTTTTACAAATCTCTGTGACTAGTGATGTCTAACAGATGCTTTCCTTCATGTCATCATACACGGTTATCAATGTTTTCCATCCATCTGTCCATCCATTCATGTTTTTAGCATCTGTCCATCCATTCATGTTCATCCATCCATCCATCAACTCACTGGCTATCAGCCACTTTTTTTGTCTGCCTTTTTATGTCTGCCTCTCCCCCCACCCCCGCCCTCTCTCTCTCTCTCCATCTTACATTCTCTGCCTGCCTGTCTCTGCCCGTATAACTCTTTAGATTCTCTCAACGAAACAAAACAAAAGAGACAGTTTGTGTTTAACTAACCAATCAACGAAATGAGCATTGATTGTGTATGAATTTACACATCCATACATTTTAAGACTGTGAAAATATAACATTCAAACAACCGCTCTTATTAGTACTCAAATGAGAAGAATGAGGGGGAAAAAAATCCCAATTATTCCATTGGTCCATCCCATGGGGCTCCCTTTGTAACTAAGTGGCAATGCAAGACACGATCTTTATTAACCTCCAACTCCACAACAGGCCCAGCGTGCGGTGGCGTCCATTATTTCAGTAATAACTGTCCTTAATACACTGCCGTTGTCAGTCACGTTTTCCAGGAATCTCATTTTTTTCTTGTATTTGTTCTAAGCTTTTTCTGCATTTGTGTCCACAAATGAATTATTTCTTCTTTCCTAAATGTGTGACGGGTTCTCTGTGATGCGTGATTTTCTATTATCGCATTTTATTAGTTTTCTTGACGGCCCATTTGATTATGAATATTATTTTTGTCAGTATAACAGATAACTGATATGATCAACTTCCGGCCCGCGAGCCTCATGCGGCTGTTTGGTGGTTTTAGTTCGGGGAGAAGAAACACAATTAACGGATTATATAGGGGATAGGTGCGGTGAGAAGAAGCACAATTAACGGATTATATAGGGGATAAGTGCGGTGAGAAGAAACACAATTAACGGATTATATAGGGGATAGGTGCGGTGAGAAGAAACACAATTAACGGATTATATAGGGGATAGGTGCGGTGAGAAGAAGCACAATTAACGGATTATATAGGGGATAGATGCGGTGAGAAGAAGCCCACTTAACGGATTATATAGGGGATAGGTGCGGTGAGAAGAAACACAATTAACGGATTATATAGGGGATAGGTGCGGTGAGAAGAAGCCCACTTAACGGATTATATAGGGGATAGGTGCGGTGAGAAGAAGCCCACTTAACGGATTATATAGGGGATAGGTGCGGTGAAAAGAAGCACAATTAACGGATTATATAGGGGATAGGTGCGGTGAGAAGAAACACAATTAACGGATTATATAGGGGATAGGTGCGGTGAGAAGAAACACAATTAACGGATTATATAGGGGATAGGTGCGGTGAGAAGAAACACAATTAACGGATTATATAGGGGATAGGTGCGGTGAGAAGAAGCCCACTTAACGGATTATATAGGGGATAGGTGCGGTGAGAAGAAGCCCACTTAACGGATTATATAGGGGTAGGTGCGGTGAGAAGAAGCCCACTTAACGGATTATATAGGGGATAGATGCGGTGAGAAGAAGCACACTTAACGGATTATATAGCGGACAGGTGCGGTGAGAAGAAGCCCACTTAACTGGGTATATAGGGGATAGATGCGGCGAGAAGAAGCACAATTAACGGATTATATAGGGGATAGGTGCGGTGAGAAGAAGCACACTTAACGGATTATATAGCGGATAGGTGCGGTGAGAAGAAGCCCACTTAACTGGGTATATAGGGGATAGATGCGGCGAGAAGAAGCACAATTAACGGATTATATAGGGGATAGATGCGGTGAGAAGAAGCCCACTTAACGGATTATATAAGGGATAGGTGCGGTGAGAAGAAGAACAATTAACGGATTATATAGGGGATAGATGCGGTGAGAAGAAGCCCACTTAACTGGGTATATAGGGGATAGATGCGGTGAGAAGAAGCACAATTAACTGGGTATATAGGGGATAGGTGCGGTGAGAAGAAGCACAATTAACGGATTATATAGGGGATAGATGCGGTGAGAAGAAGCACAATTAACGGATTATATAGGGGATAGATGCGGTGAGAAGAAGCACAATTAACGGATTATATAGGGGATAGGTGCGGTGAGAAAAAGCCCACTTAACTGAGTATATAGGGGATAGGTGCGGTGAGAACAAAGCCCACTTAACTGGGTATATAGGGGATAGCTTTTAAACTCTTATGGATTGACTTAAGTATGGCTGAATGGATATGTGACTCAGTGAAGAAATTGAGAAATATATGTAATCACCAAGCTAACAAAGCCAATTCTTGTATTATCATTTGAAAGCGACTCGGTATACGTCTATCTGCCCAGAGCGCGCAACATCGATTAATCAGTTCACTTGATACAATGCTGTATAATCTTTCATAATTAAAAGTGAACACAGTTCAGGTATAAGATGATTATTGTGATGTCATGATGGCTGACTATTTCTCCCTCTCTTTCTCTCTCTTCACCCTCTCTCTCCTAATGACACAAAGTCGAGTTGTTTCTTAGACCGATAATGGCGAAGAACAGGCTGCAATTATGTTCTTGAATTCCCGGGTTCTCCTGTAGCTTGTCCTGTCTGATGTTCATCTATATCAACGGACCTTACCACTGCGGTTATCATATCAATTTTAACCAGATTGTTTTGATACATGCTGTTATCAAGGAGACCATCTATTGGGTCTCGGTCAGCTGGTGGGCAGCTGACTCTGAACTTCCCGGCAGGTCATCTAAGAACTGATACTCCAATGAAAACAACAAATGCTGCCTTGCAGGAGAACGACAGTCAAATGCAAAGGAATCTACAGACAAAACTATATGGGCCACTGCAAGAATTACAAAAGACAGTAACATTTATAACAGGAAACGACATTGCAGATATAGACAATACTTCAGGTGAACGAAAGATAGATAGATGCAAAGGATTGCAAACGGAAACAAAATACTAACACAGAATATGATACACAGAGTTGGGGTATGACCTGTACTTCATATACGTATAGAAGACTTTCACGAACATGAAGATCCAAGTAGCCCTTGACATTGCTACGTAGTTTGTCTTTTGTGTTGAACATTTTTCTGTACTACCCGGAAAGAGGTGGGAACACTGGTCATATATAAAGGTACTGGCCATATGTACTGGTCAGGAAATGGAGGTGGTCATATATATAATAAAAGCTAGTTATAAGGTATCGTTATTGGCTGTCCAACTAGTTATTTCTTACTTTACTGTGTATTCCTACCGCTATGTCGATCATATTATAACTACTGTATACCCCACCTTATTTTTGTTTCTTCGGAATGTGTGTTCCAATCACAGTTATCGAATCTGTTATCATTTTCTTCAAGGCTACTTTCCTTTAATGTCTTCTCTTCAGGTGATTCCCCCCGAAGTGTTACTAATATATGTTTCTGGACTTTGTAAGTCCCCTAACTCTTTCCTCTTAGTGATTTATCTGGCCTCTTGTTAAACCCCTACCCTACTACATCGTTACATGTAAAAGATTGATTATTTCCCATTCAGTGTTGCACTCCGTTCCTTCAATGTAATTGGAATTTATCTTGTTAAAAGATAAAGGTAAAGTACGAGACTTGAATCAGCGTTTTAGCACGCGAGTTTGCACACATATGTGTTCGGCCACCTATCCAGAAGTGTTCGAAGACTTCTTTTGTCGCTTCAAGCATCGAAACTCACGATGCGAGGCGGCATTCCTCACCTTCCCATAGTACTACCCTGGTACCCATTTCTGCCAGAGGTTGGGACTACCGCGGGGTATTTTTTTTTCCAACCACGAGCACAACTCACACTGCATCCAGCGGGAATCGAACACTGGTTGTCCGAATGTCGGTATCCCAGCCTGGTGATTTTCCCAATAGGCTACCGAGGTCCCCGTTAATTGTGTGTTTACGTTAAATAAGCACCTCAACGAAGTCAGCGTCCTGCACGGGTTGCAGCAGTAACCACATGCTCACCTCAGGACGCTTCCAACGAGAGCTTTTGCTACGAAAAAATTCTGTTAACGTTTTCATTACTTTCTATGCCTTTAGGCAGGGTCAGATTTAGGCATAATGTGAATAATAACCTGTAGCTTAGGGCCGCACGATGCGAGGGGCCTCAAAGAGTTGTCAGAAATTGTTTATTTATTTTGAAACTACACTTTTTTTTACAACTGAATTGGTTTTCCCGTTAACTTTTAAAATGGTGATGTGTGTTTGTGTAAAGGGGGGGGGGGGGGTGGGGTGTGTGTGTGTGTGTGTTTCATTTTGTTTTTGGGCCTTACCAAATCTAAAATCTGACCCTGCCTATAGTATCTTGTTAGTTGCTGTACTGCCCTGCGCCCCCCCCCCCCGATGAAGACATTTAGTTTTCCTTGCCTTGGCCCACCATGCTCGTATACCCTTCTTTTTAAGAATCTCCCATCTTTCTCTTGTGAAATAAAATAAAATAAATCTCGTCCTCTTTAAATGGAATTGAAGACATTAAGATTTAGCTTTTCTTTCCTTTTTAGTTTTAACATCTTCTTTCCAATATTCAAATAATTTTCCTTCCCCGGTTTTTGTTGTTGTTGAAATAATAAAAATAAAATTCATTTGCTTCCATGAAAAAAAAAAAATGTCGGTGTTAAAAAGTGTGTTCGGTATAATAGGGGCACTTGTGATCTCCTGCTGACGTGGTTTTGTTCATGCCCACAGCTTATTTCATTGTTATAACTTGCTGGGCACATGAACGCAGAATAGGAAAATGCAGAAGGAAGGGTAGGAAAAAAGGAGGAGTAGAAGAGGAATATGACAACTGCTTTAAATAAAAATGTGAACACTTTTACATTGAAGATGTCGCGGCCGTTTCCATTTGAATTAATTTTCTAAATGGCTTTCACTAAATCTGTTAGATAAGGTAAAGATTCTTTCTTTCTTTCTTTCTTTCTTTCTTTCTTTCCCTTCCTCCCTCCTTCCTTTCTTCCTGTCTCTATCTCGCGAACCGATAAAACTAGTCGTGTGTTGTTTCGCTGTTCAAGGAATAAATCCCTATTCCAGACTTTTGTCAATATGCTAACCTACCTTCATTATTCGCATGTATACCTTTCCGAGGGTTAACACTAAACCTGTCTACGTGTGTACTGGAAAATAGATGAGAAGATGTAGATTAAAAAAAAAAACCGACTTGATTGTAGAGCAAATCACATTAGCGCAGATGATTATATTAAACGAGACTGCACCAAGGGCATACATGTTGCATGCACTATTTCTCGTTTCTGAGCATAATCAAAGAAGCACACAGAGGATCTTCAAACGCACTCCACACATTTTTCTTGATTAATTTAATTTACCAAGATATTCAAGGATGCTTATTATAACCTAGAAGGAAGTTAAATCGGTTGTGTCTCGCTAAGAAAATAGCAAAATAAAATAAATAATAACCAAGGACAACCACTTAGCCTTGACCAGACAGGAGGGTCTCCCATCAGTGCGCGGAACCTGTAGCATCGACAGCTAGTCAGTCCCGTGGGTCAAGCTGGTTCATGTTTAAAACAATCTTTATAATATTGACCACCTTCCCTCAGAATATAGTGGGCGAAAAGGGCGTGAAAGTGGGGGTTATAGTGCCTGAGATTAGGGGTCGCATGCCCAATTGAGACGCAACGAGGTATTCAGGTCATCATCATAATCATCATGTGCCACAAAGGTTAGCGTAGGCTATCATGTCCTTCCACAATCTCCTATCTACAGCGCATCGTGTCAATTCTCTTGTTGACCGCCCTCCATGCCTTGATACCAAGCCATCCAGCATTTTCTCTCTTTGTCGTCCGCGATCTCTCTTTCCTTGTATTTTGCCAGTTGTAATCAAGTATTCCAACTTTCCTCTTCTCATGATGTGCCCAAAAATGTTGATTGTTTCTTTCTGATATTTTTTAGTAGCTCCCTTTTAGTGTTGGCTTCTTTGAGAATTTCCTCATTGGTCTTTTTAGCTGTCCAGGAAACTTTCAACATTCTTCTGAGAAACCCCATCTCTGTGGCCTCTAATCGTCTTTCATTTATTTGTCTACTGTCCATGATTCACTTCCATAGGTCAGAATTGGTTCTATATAGCACCGGTGAACACTCATTCTCATTTCTATTGACATAGATTTGTTGCATAAGATATTTTTCATTTTCTGAAATGCTATTTTGGCCTGAGCTATTCTGCTTTTTATTTCTGTGGGTCATCTTCCATCTGATGTTATTATTGTGCCCAAGTATTTGAAACATTGCACTTGTTTCAGATTTGTCCTGTTTATTTTTATGCTGCATGATGGTGATGATTGTTTCTTCGATATAACCATTATTTCTGTTTTCTTACTATTCAGACTGAGACCTTTCTTCTTGCTTTCTTGTACTATTATGTCTATCATTTCTTGTAGTTCATTCTCTGTCTCTGCTATTAAAACTGTGTCATCTGCATATCGCAAATTATTTATGTTGTAACCGTTGACTTCAATCCTTTTTTTGTCTCCTATAGATTTCAAAATGTTTTCGCTGTAAAGTGAAAACATATCCGGCGACAGAACACAGCCTTGTCTTACTCCTTGTTTTATATATTGGAATTGTCCTGTTTTGTTGCTAATTCTTATAGCTGCTGTTTGTTGCCAGTACATGTTGTTTATGATTCTCATATTTTTGCCATCAATGTTTAATTTCTCCAGCATATTGATTATTTCTACATGCTTTACTTAGTCAAATGCTTTTGTGTAGTCTATATAAAACACATGCACGCACGCACACACACACACACACACACACATATATATATATATATATCTTTCTTTACCTCTATAGCTCTTTCTATCATTGTTCTTAAGATGAACATTGCATTATTGGTGCCCTTTCCTTCCACAAATCCAGGTCAGATTTTGTATTTATTTAAATTTTGTTTTTCTCTTTCATTTTCCTGTGTGATCAGCAGTTTGCACAAAAAGATGTGCCGTCTCAATGTAGCTGTCTATCTTGAAGTCTGAAATCAGTTCTTAGCTCTCTGCTTAGTTCATCCATTTAAATCACATCTGATCAGGCCTGAATTCAGTTCTTAGCTCTCTGCCTAGTTCACCCATTTAAATCACATCTTCTGATCAGGCCGTAATTCAGTTTTTAGCTCTCTGCCTAGTTCACCCATTTAAATCACATCTGATCAGGTCTGAATTCAGTTTTTAGCTCTCTGCCTAGTTCACCCATTTAAATCACATCTTCTGATCAAGCCTGAATTCAGTTCTTAGCTCTCTGCTTAGTTCACCCATTTAAATCACATCTTCTGATCAAGCCTGAATTCAGTTCTTAGCTCTCTGCTTAGTTCACCCATTTAAATCACATCTTCTGATCAAGCCTGAATTCAGTTCTTAGCTCTCTGCTTAGTTCACCCATTTAAATCACATCTTCTGAACAAGCCTGAATTCAGTTCTTAGCTCTCTGCCTAGTTCACCCATTTAAATCACATCTTCTGATCAGGCCTGAATTCAGTTTTTAGCTCTCTGCCTAGTTCACCCATTTAAATCACATCTTCTGATCAAGCCTGAATTCAGTTCTTAGCTCTCTGCTTAGTTCACCCATTTAAATCACATCTTCTGATCAGGCCTGAATTCAGTTCTTAGCTCTCTGCTTAGCTCACCCATTTAAATCACATCTTCTGGAATATTCTGACAGATAGTACTAATAGCTCCACCGAGCGTATTCATGAATTGTTTAGTGGGTACATGCCCCAATTCCATTACTGGATGTCCTCGCCGATCAGGCTGACGTGATTCCGCATTCAGATGAGGAAGTTAAGCTCGTTTTATATCCGTGACGGCTTTTCAGATCTTCTTTTCTTAAGGACTCTGTGAGTGGTCATTGTTGCGCTTAGATAGTGGTGTGATCATGTGACTGTTTTTATGTTGATCTTCATACGGTTGTGCCCGCTAACTGGAGCTGGATGATTCTTTGTTTTCCAAATTGTTTTATGTGTGTTTTGTATGAGAAGTATCGTTGAAGTCGATCACTGACGTATTCTCTCGTTAAAGCCGACTATTGGCGTATTCTCGTTAAAGCCGACTGCTGACGTATTCTCGTTTAAGTCGACCACTGACGTATTCTCTCGTTAAAGCCGACTATTGGCGTATTCTCGTTGAAGTCGACCACTGACGTATTCTCGTTGAAGTCGACCACTGATGTATTCTCACGTTGATGCCGACTACTAACGTATTCTCGTTGAATCCGACTTTTGACGTATTCTCGATTGCTCTCTGTTTACTTCATTCTTCGAGAAAATTCGACAAATCTTATTGAAAACAAACACATTTAGTTATCAGGACTTCTAAATTAAGTCAAATTCCTACATCATCTTCACTTGCTTATCTGGGGAGCAGGATCTTCAACCAGATAGGACTGTTCATATACGTCTATGCACTCACCAATCTCCTCATACATCTTTCCCAGAGAGCATATGTGGATAATAAAAGTAGTGGACACTCCTTTAAAACTTCGCAAGGAGCACTTTCCCTGGGAGCACGCACGGATAATAAAAGCAGATAAAAGTAAAGTACCCCCGTCAAGTGGCGTATAGGGAATATGGTGTTAGTGACCATAAATTTTACAGACCTTCGGCACATGATTTTTGGGGTAATGAGGTCGGTATTACGCCAGTGCTGCTTTACTTTCCCAGAAAAAAATCCGGTACCCATTAAAGGCTGGGTGAACCATAAGCCGTCGGTTGGGATCGAACCCTAACTTTTGTCCTTTGTAGTCCAGTTCACTAACCACTGAGCTATCGCGGTTCCCAAAGCAGATAATACTCTCTACAAACCTCGGATGTCTTGCGGGTTCACTTCGAGTCTACAGGAAAAAAAACCAGTTTATTTCAAACCCGACAGAAAGGAGGAAAAAGAAACGTTTTTACTTAACCGTGACTCTAACCCACCTCTACTTGATTTAGAGAGCGCCAGTGGGTGTATAATATATTGTATAATATAAATAATATATCAATGATGGTAGAAATATTGTTGCTTTTACTTTTGGAATGTAACCCTAGTAGCAGCGTACAGCTTGCCAAGCTTGAACTCGACACCCACCGTGTATCGTCCGTGTCAGGTAGAACTAAGCACTTGATATGACCTACTTTGAAATAAGTTGCAATTGCGAAAGGAAAATATAAAACAACTCGATCGCTGCACATGAGAGTGAAACCAGATATTTTTTTTAACTTGAGGCGAGCATCCTAACTTCACCGCTACACTGATTCGGTATATGAAATCAGAAAATATATGATCTTTTTGCCTCCCCATATACTGCTGGTCACATGGCAAGAGATCCATAGGTAATTATTGTAATATATGCATACAAGCAATTAGGAGTTATATTTCTGTCCGCTAGGCGCACAACCTGGTGGATACATAAGAACACCTTCGAGATTGCACTGGGTTGTAATGAATAGGGTTCATGGATAGGACGTTCGAAGAGGTAGGTTATAATGGTTCTTTTAGAGTTGTTTGCTTGTTTATTCACCAGATCACTGGTTGCTATCATTAGGTTCAATACCAAATCATATTTACAAGCGTGCGTGGGTTGTTGTTTTATTTCAAATAGAGGTGCTTGGATGGGTCAGTTTATCGCATTTTTTTTCTCACAAAAATTAGGCTTCTTCTTAAGTCTGTGCAAACCTAGAAACCGTAAATCGAACCTGACCTGTTATTTTCTGTAGAAAAAAAATATGGGAAAAACGTGGTCTAGTTAGAGGTAGGTGAGGAGCAAAATAAAACCAAATGTCAGACGTCAGTGTGTGTTGTCCATTGTTTCTGCCCAAGGCGTACTGAGTCGCAACGTCGTTTCATTTTGTGTTGTCCTTTACCTACATAGAGCTGTAACCATACTACTTTTTTTCTTTATTTCAGTTCACCTTTATCATCAGCTCTACAGAGCTTCGCATTATTATTATTTTATTACATTCTGTACTTTTACCTTCAGTATAGCAGTTCGCTCAGCGCTGCTCTATCGTGACTTTCTAATTGTTAATTGCTCTCTATGCACACATTTATTTGTTCTTATAGACTTGTTCAACTCAAGCCACAACAGTTTATGCGTTCCAGAAGTGCATTATTATTCATGCCTGCATCTAAAAGTTTTTGGAGCGTTTCCTCCACCCACACCGCACAGGCCCACCGTGATATGCTATAGGCGGCTTGGATTTACGTACATAACGACAATATCAGCGTGTTTCTGCCTCTGCCTACTCTTCCTGAATCAGATAGCATACCAATAGAAATAATAGCAGCAGCAGGAGAAACAGGAGTGACATGGCTACACCGAATATTTAATGCAGCATGGTGATAGAATAAACAGAGAACAACTGTGGGAGATAATAACAACATATGGAGTACGCCAACGTCTAACCAAACTAATTAAAAGTCTCTACATCAACAGTAGCTGCAGGGTCAGAACAGCAGCAAGCTACACATACCACTTCGAAGTTATATCCATTTTTCTTGAGCCGTTGGTGTAATAGTTCACAAACAGCAGAACTAGAGTCAAGATGCAACAAGGCTTGTCATATCATTGGGCAGCTATCACCTGAGAGCAGTATAAGACATAAGCCTTAGAGATAAGAGTAGAAATGAACTATTGTCCTAAAAGGAAATGACTTTAGAGACAAAACGGGCAGTCTACAATACAATCTTCTTCCCAACGTTGGGCTTACCAATGCCAGTCCTGGAACCTAGATGCAAGAACAATAAGGAAAAAAAAATAACCTCTACTGAGATAAAACGTGTTAGACGAATGACAGCAAACAGATACGATTAGAAATCTTCTTCTGCGATCATGGATCATTCAGACTAGGACTCCAGACTCTCTTATGAAGGCAGCTGTCTGTTTAAGTTATTCGGTTGCCCTGTATAGTTTCTCTTCCAGGGTGGTGGGTGTGGACCACATTGTCCTTCTCAGGTCTGTGTACTGGGGGCAATCCTGTAGAACATGTATTGTTGTCATGTTATCCAGGGTACAGTGGCATTGGCTGGTAGTTCCTATTTTGAGTTTGGTGAACATGTGGTTTCTCATTCTGTTGTGGCCAGTTTGTAGGCAAAGTATGATGACTTGATGCATCCTTGATAGTTGGAGGTATCCGTCACTCTCGTTATACTTTGGGTGTTCTTGTTTCCATTGTTCATTGTACTGGCCTTTGATGATGGACTTGGCTTCATCGTAACTGACTAGATGGTTCTCTTGTGGTAATCTCCCTCCCTCCTTAGCTAGCTTGTCTGCGTAGGGGTTCATGTCTCTCCACAACTTTCGATCTCGACAGTTATTTATCATTTTTGTTGTTGACCTTCTGCCACGTCATTCTCTTAAGCTGTCTGGTATCTTTTCTCTTTGATCTCCACAACAGTAAACATTTAACAGGCTACCATGTAACTAAGCACAAACCGCCACAACTAAACACAGGCCACCACGTAACTAAACACAAGCAGTCACGTAACTAAGCACATGCCACCACGTAACTAAACACAAGCAGTCACGTAACTAAACACAGGCCACCATGCAACTAAACACAAATCGACACGCAACTGAACACAGGCCACCGTGTAACTAAACACAAACCGACACGCAACTAGACACAGGCCACCATGCAACTAAACACAACCCGCCACGCAACTAAACACAGGCCACCATGCAACTAAACACAACCCACCACGCAACTAAATACAGGCCACCATGTAACTAAATACAACCCGCCACGCAACTAGACACAGGTTACCGTGTAACTAAACACAGGCCGCCACACAACTAGACACAGGTCACCGTGTAACTAAACACAGGCCGCCACACAACTAGACACAGGTCACCGTGTAACTAAACACAGGCCGCCACACAACTAGACACATGTCACCGTGTAACTAAACACAGGCCGCCACACAACTAGACACAGGTCACCGTGTAACTAAACACAACCCACCACGCAACTAAACACAACCCGCCACGCAACTAAACAAAAGCCGCCACGTAACTAAACACAACACGTCACGTAACTAAACACAGGCCACCATGTGAATGATAAGTAGAACTTAGTACTTGTTTGTTGAAACTCTACAGCTGATATGTAAACAGCATCAATTAAGAACAGTCTCTAATTATAAGCATTAGTTATAGACATGTTTTAGACACTGATTGCCAGTTATATTATAGGAACTTACTATAGTCATTTACATAACATAACGCTAAGTAGTAACACATTTACATAACGTACGCTAAGTAGTAACACATTTACATAACGTACGCTAAGTAGCAATACATTTACATAACGTACGCTAAGTAGCAATACATTTACATAGCGTACGCTAAGTAGTAACACATTTACATAACGTACGCTAAGTAGTAACACATTTACATAACATACAATAAGTATCAACACATTTACATAGTTATAGCGAATCGTAATTGTCTACATATTTATATTATTATTAAAAATCTCCATTTGCTTATATACATTTTAACAAACCTCTAATGGGCTATACACGTACACTATTATAACAAACCTCTAATGGGCTATACACGTACGCTATTATAACAAACCTCTAATGGCTATACACGTACACTATTATAACAAACCTCTAATGGCTATACACGCACACTATTATAACAAACCTCTAATGGCTATACATGTACACTATTATAACAAACCTCTAATGGCTATACATGTACACTATTATAACAAACCTCTAATGGCTATACACGTACACTATTATAACAAACATCTAATGGCTGTACACGTACACTATTATAACAAACATCTAATGGCTATACACGTACACTATTATAACAAACATCTAATGGCTATACACGTACACTATTATAACAAACATCTAATGGTTATACACGTACACTATTATAACGAACATCTAATGCTTTACACGTACACTATTATAACAAACAACTAATGGCTATACACGTATACTATTATAACAACAAACTCATAAATTCATTTAAACAACTTACATAATTATAACAAACCCACAGTTGCCTACAGCCTAACATATTTATAACAAATATCATAAATATAATAAATAACAACTGCCTCCACATTGAAGGAATTATAACCAACGGGAATTGCATTCAGACTATTAACATTGTCATGACAGATTTCGCAAGTAGATACTCAAAGAAATACCTGTATTGCAGCCATCACTGAAAAGAACGACCGTCGCATGCGTTCACGACCTACCACCGAGCAAACATCAGCACAGAACGTTTCACAGACAGACTGATCCCCACATGCACTCGTTTTTGACACCTGAGATCCGGCCGAGGCGCAGGCGAGTGACCAGGGTTCATTGCGCAATCTGGGGGAACTGTCAGGACAGACCAACGCAAGAATGGATCACTCGTCACCTTAACGATCTTCCCAGTCTCGGGAAATGGCCGCGAGATTGTCGCTATTTTGTAAGAGGCGCAGCTACAAGTAAAAAAAAAAAAAAATCCAGTAAAATATTGTCCTTTAACACTCATGGAGGTTATTTAGCTCGCTAGTTTGCTCGCTATAATCTGTTTCAAAACTTGCACCCACAAAACTTTATCTAATAGCTCGAAAACCCAGTACGGATTGCCAAGACATTTTGCGCGCGGATTTACACTTTTCTCGACATTGTGATTTTATAATTTAAAATAGGCAGGTAATACGGGTTCATTAAAGCAGCAATTTTCCTTGATCCTTGTCGACTTAGTAATTATTGTGTCCCTAAACATATATTTTTTTTTTTTAGTAATTTAACATTTTGCAGACTTTTGGAGCCTTAGGCGTATCATAAAATTTGTGTTTGGGGAAACTTTATAAATAGTTCTGATTAATATGTTTTGATTTCATCTTGTCCGTATTTTTATAAGACAGTTATCAATGTTAGATGGGACCTAGTAAGTGAATGAGTCAGTACTAAAAGTAGAAATAGTAGATAGTGATTGTTTCACATGCAAAAAGTGGTCCTGAAAAAAAGCCTTGTTTTACAACATAATGGCAGAATTTGTTGTTATTACGTCATGCCAATAAACAATTTACATGCAAAATCTCAACAAATGAAAACGAGACGGTCATTAAGTTAGTATTTTGAAGAGGGGCACGATTTTTTAAACGGACTATAGCCAGTCATTTAGTAGGTTAGTTAAACTAGCTAGCAAAATAGTTAGCTAATAAGTTGTTAGTTAGTTCATTGTATTATATTCATCGAGTGTAGTCTCCGCATCGAAGGTTGGCTACCATGGAACGCCATTCCGCTCTGTCTCTTGTTTTGATGGTGCAGGTTGTCATAGGCTGACTTGTCCATCTGTTGGTGTTACTCGTCCATGTTAGTCTTGGTCTGTCTCTGTCTCTTGTTTTGATGGTGCAGGTTGTCATAGGCTGACTTGTCCATCTGTTGGTGTTACTCGTCCATGTTAGTCTTGGTCTGTCTCTATCTCTTGTTTTGATGGTGCAGGTTGTCATAGGCTGACTTGTCCATCTTTTGGTGTTACTCGTCCATGTTAGTCTTGGTCTGTCTCTGTCTCTTGTTTTGATGGTGCAGGTTGTCATAGGCTGACTTGTTCACCTTTTGGTGTTACTCGTCCATGTTAGTCTTGGTCTGTCTCTGTCTCTTTTACCTTGTATTTTAGTTGGTTAGTCAGTCAGTCAGATCCTTTTGGAGCAAAAAGATGGCACATAATGGCAGAAATCTTGACTCTCTATGTCTGATTCAGTATCATGTTTGGTAGATCTTGTTTTGTTCTTGATCCCATAGTTGAAACCTCTCCATTAATTGTCTTACGTAGAGTTTCTTCTGGTCTTTCTCGTTTTCTTTTACCGCCAGGAGTCCCTATAAAGATTTGGTGTGGGAGATAAGAAAACTTTCTTTACGACATTGGGGTCAACGCTGGGATCTACTGAAGGGCACATTCCGGTGTGAGAGATAAAGTAAAATATCTTTACGGCTTTGGGGTCTGCTGAAAGGCACATTTAGATGTAGGAGATAAAAAAAAAAAAAACTATCTTTACTGCATTGGGGTCTGCCGGGGGCACCTTTATATATTAGGGATAAAGAAAACTATCTTTACAGCATTGGGGCCATCACTGGGATCTGCCGGGGACACATTTAGGTGTGGGAGATAAAGAAAACTATCTTTACGTCATTGGGGTCTGCCAGGGACACATTTATATATGGTGGATAAAGAAAACTATCTTTACGGCATTGGGGCCATCACTGGGATCTGCCGTGGTCACATTTAGGTGTGGGAGATAAAGAAAACTATCTTTACGTCATTGGGTCTGCCAGGGACACATTTATATATGGTGGATAAAGAAAACTATCTTTACGGCATTGGGGCCATCACTGGGATCTGCCGTGGTCACATTTAGGTGTGGGAGATAAAGAAAACTATCTTTACGTCATTGGGGTCTGCCAGGGACACATTTATATATGGTGGATAAAGAAAACTATCTTTACGGCATTGGGGCCATCACTGGGATCTGCCGTGGTCACATTTAGGTGTGGGAGATAAAGAAAACTATCTTTACGGCATTGGGGCCATCACTGGGATCTGCCGTGGTCACATTTAGGTGTGGGAGATAAAGAAAACTATCTTTACGTCATTGGGGTCTGCCAGGGACACATTTATATATGGTGGATAAAGAAAACTATCTTTACGGCATTGGGGCCATCACTGGGATCTGCCGTGGTCACATTTAGGTGTGGGAGATAAAGAAAACTATCTTTACGTCATTGGGGTCTGCCAGGGGCACCTTTATATATGGTGGATAAAGAAAACTATCTTTACGGCATTGGGGTCTGCCGGAGGCACATTTACGTGTGAGAGATGATGGGCTTGCAGTGATGCTTCAACACGGACAGTGGAAAAGATAAAAATATATATAAACATTGTTTTTTTTACAGCGGGAATATATGGCGTTACAAAACAATATTCGACTTTGGGACCGTAGTTACTGCGGTTGCATTAAAATATACAGACACACCTATAGTCCGTCCCCTCTTCAAAATTGTATAACTTAATAAGTTTCTGTTTCTATCCATCCACCCATCCATCTAACTATCCATGCATCCATCCATCTATCCATCCATCTAACTATCCATGTATCCATCCATCTATCCATCCATCCGTCCGTCCGTCCATCTAACTATCCACCCATCCATCTAACTATCCATGCATGCATCCATCCATCCATCTAACTATCCATCCAACTATCCATCCATCTAACTATCCATGCATCCATCCATCCATCTAGCTATCCATCCATCCATCTAACTATCCATCTAACTATCCATCCATCCACCCATCCATCTAACTATCCATCCATCTAACTATCCATCCATCCATCTTTCGTTACTTGTGTATGAGCTTAGAAAAGAAGACGCGAGGAAAATAAAACAAAATAGTAACGGTAATGAGAAGGGAAACATATCAAGAGCAAGGAACGCAAAACAGAGATAAGATATAGGACGAAGGGTCAAAGTGTTCTGGAAAATAGAGTGATTCGATTTCGTAGATCGTGCTGAAAAGAGAGAATTTGATGTGTTTTGTTGCAGTTTATAGAAAATAGCATATTCTCAAAAAGGCCAACACAAAAAGGGGACCCCTAAATAACATCAGAAAGAAACAATCAACATTTTTCGTGCACATCATGAGAAGAGGAAAGTTGGAATACTTGGTTACAACTGGCAAAATACAAGGAAAGAGATATCGCGGACGACAAAGAGAGAAAATGCTGGATGGTTTGGTGTCATGGCATTGAAAACAGTCAACAACAGAACTGATACGATGCACTGTAGATAGAAGATTGTGGAGGGACATGATCGCCTACGCCAACCGGTATGGAACATGATGATGATGATAGTAGCCTCGGTGTTACTGTTTTCGGCCCGATGCAAACGACTTCATCACAAAATATTGCGACTGCTTTAACATTCCTTTATCGATCGTTCCTCACTTAGTCTAGTTTGCCTGTTTCTACAATAGAATCGTAATCTTTGTTTAATGCATTTCACCGACGTCAGCAGTCGCGTACTTCTGTACTGTCTACACGTCATTGGCTGAAATGAACCTATTATATGTAATGAAAGGACGGATAGTTGCGGAAACGATGGTTAGAGCGCCTTAGGACATAGCACTTAGTGATAAATAAGTGTGATTGTGTCCCTCCAAGTTGCTCGGAGACGTGAAGAGTTATAATCCAGGGCGTAGTCACTCGTGGCGATGGAAAGATTTAAGTGATGCTCGATGTTGTGTTTTTTATCGTCACCATTTTGAAATGTAATTATAACCGCCAATCAAATAGCAGGAACATAGCCTGTACGTTTTGTTGTCTAATTTGGTTAGAAGAAAGCGTGTTGGTCATGGTAATTGGGTTGTTATCTGTTTGGAGTCAGACGTCAGACAACGCATGGGCTGAGAGTCTGTTGTTGATTATTTGTCATTTTTTCCGAGTGCTGTAAACATACCTCTTCCTCTGAATTAATTCACTGAGAGTGTTGACCAACTCATAGCTGACTACTGGCGTCAGGATCAGCGCGTCAGAAGTTATCATTGTTGTTGTTGTTGACGTCATGCCAAGAGTTGGTACAAGCAGACGCTCTTTGACTTATATAGAATGTAGCGGTTCGTAATGGCTTATAGAGTGTAGCAGGTCATAATGGCTTATAGAGTGTGGCGGGTCGTAATGGCTTATAGAGTGTAGCGGGTTGTAATGGCTTATAAAGTGTAGCGGGTCATAATGGCTTATAGAGTGTAGCGGGTTGTAATGGCTTATAAAGTGTAGCGGGTCATAATGGCTTATAGAGTGTAGCGGGTCGTAATGGCTTATAGAGTGTAGCGGGTCATAATGGCTTATAGAGTGTAGCGGGTCATAATGGCTTATAAAGTGTAGCGGGTCGTAATGGCTTATAGAGTGTGGCGGGTCGTAATGGCTTATAGAGTGTAGCGGGTCGTAATGGCTTATAGAGCGTAGCGGGTCGTAATGGCTTATAGAGTGTAGCGGGTCGTAATGGCTTATAGAGTGTGTCGGGTCGTAACGGCTTATAGAGTGTCATCATCATCATCGAGTGCCTTCTCCGCAACGAAGGTTGGCTACCATGGATCGCCATTCTACTCTGTTTCTTGCTTTGATGGTGCAGGCTATCATAGATTGACTTGTCCATCTTTTGATGTTTCTCGTCTATGTTAGTCTTGGTCTGCCTCTGCCACCTTGTATTTTCCCTTCCAATATTACTTTTAGTAGGCTGTTGTGTCTTTTAACATACCCCAAAAATTTCATTTGTCTTGTCTTAATTGTATTTAGTAGTTCTCTTTTTATTTTCAGTTGTTTTAAAACTTCATCGTTTGTTATCTTTTCCTTCCATCCAATTCTACCTATTCTTCTATATATCCACATTTCAAAGGCTTAAATTGTCTGTTCTGTTTTCGTATCTAATGTCCATGTTTCTGCACCATCCAAGAATATTGAGAAGATGTAACATTTTGCCATTCTTAGTTTCAGCCCTGTTGATATTTGTTTTGTTGTTAGTATATTTTTCATGGCATTAAAATTACTTTTTGCCAAATCTATTCTTTTGTTTATTTCAATTTTACATTTTCCATCATTGGTTATAGTATGTCCCAGGTAGTTGTAGCTCTGGACTATCTCCAGATGTATTCCTTCAACTTTGATATTTATTTGTAGGTCTTGAGAATTTTCTTTCTTTATGGTCATAGTTTTAATCTTTTTGATATTCATATCTAGTCCATATTTTTTGCTTGTTATGTTTATCACATTAAGCAATTGTTGTCGGTTTTTAGGATTTTCTGCTAGTAGAACAATGTCATCGGCATATCTTAGGTTATTGATTATCTTTCCATTAATGTTTAGGCCTGGCATCTCGGAGATGTTTTTAAAGATTTGCTCAGTGTATAGATTGAACAAGCTTGGTGATAGGATGCATCCTTGTCTTACTCCTCTTTTTATGTTCATAGGTGTAGAGTTCTCCTTGTTATATTTTATTATTGCTGTTTGCTATCAGTACAAATTACATATTAGTCGTATGTCTGTGTCTTCTAGATTTATATATACTTTAGGCAGTCTATAAGTTGGTTATAATGTATTCTATCGAAAGCTTTGGTGTAGTCTATAAAGCAGGCATATATTGGTTTGTTTACTTCTGTGTACTTTTCAATCAATGTTCTCATGCTAAATATGTCTTCTTTTGTCCCACTGTTTTTCCTGAATCCAAATTGTTGCTCGTCTAATTCAGTATTGATTTTATTCTGAATCCTTCCATGTATAACTTTTAGTAAAATGTTTGTTACCTGGCTCATTAGGCTTATTGTTCTGAAATCACTGCATTCAACTGCACCATTCTTTTTAGGCAATTCAATGAAAATTGATGTTTTTAGATCGTTTGGTATGTATCCTGTATGGTATATGTCATTGCATATGTCTGTGATCACTTCGATGCCAAAATCTTCTAGAGCCTGTATCTTCTCTATCTGTATATTGTCAGGTCCTGCTGCTTTTTCCTTTTTCATTGTTTTTATATCTTTTTCTACTTCAGATTTCAGGATTTTATAGTTGTATGTACATTTTATGTCTGGCTTTTTGTCCCTTTCGTCATGAAATAATTCTGTTATATATTCTTGCCATCTATCTATTATATCTTTGTTGTCTGTTAGCATTCTTCCCTCTTTGTTTGCAATACATCCGTTTCCTGCAGCTTTTTTGTCTTTGCTAGTCATTCTCTTTATTTCTGTGTGCATTTCTCTTAAGTTTTGTTTACTTTCCATAGTTTCGACTTCTAGACATCTTTGGTTGAGCCAGTCTTCTTTTGCCATTTTGCACATTCTCCGTATTTCATTGTCTATATCCTTGTATCTGGCAGTGTTTTTCTCTTGTCTTCTTTCTTCCATTGTTTTCTAAGATTTTGTCATTTATCCATTTTTGTTTTTTGTTACTTTCCTTTTTGGGCAAGGTGTTGCAGGATTCTTGCATACTGTTTTTATACATTGCCATTTTGTTGTGATTTTTTCCTCAGGATTTTCTCTTCTGTACTGCTCAATCCCCTCTTCTAGCAGCTTCTGATATGTGTTCTTTACTTGTACAGTATAAGTTTCTTTTACATCTTTCTGGTTTAAAGCTGTTATATCTATTGGTGTTGCTGAATTATCTGAACTATATAGAGTGTAGCGTGTCGTAATGGCTTATAGAGTGTAGCGGGTCGTAATGGCTTATAGAGTGTAGCGGGTCGTAATGACTTATAGAGTGTAGCGGGTCGTAATGGCTTATAGAGTGTAGCGGGTCGTAATGGATTTCTTGGCATTCCGGCTTTTACTGAAGTTGGAGTTCGATTAGTTCCAGGCTGTGGCTGAAGAACTGGCTTTTACTTACTAGAGGTACTGTAATACTAGGTCTTCCTTCCATAAGAACTTCCACTACAGGGAACACGATAATACTAGCTTCTGTTAACTAGCCTGTTTTGACGAGGTCTGTTAACAGAGGAGACCGATTACGAAATTTAGGCTAGGTCTTGGTCAGCTGATCAGTCACAGGTCCTGCTGTTGCGACTTTGGTCGCAGGATGTCATGAAGATCACAAGATTCGTTCGTTCGTTCGCTTTCGTCAGCTTTGACCTCTGACGAAGTCCCACCCACTCAATTTTGTGGGACTGAATTTTGCGTGTAAAGTCTGTTTTATCCCATTACAGGATGCCCCTCGCCATGCAGGCAGATTTACTCCGACTTCAGAGGTACTAATTTTTAGGGAATTAGTAAAACCCAGGTGTCCTCGCCAGGGTACGAACCCCGGCTGTTGCCGTGGTAAGCCAACCGCCTATTGATTGCGCTAACCGGACACCCCTACAAGATTCTAATATACCTCTCTCTGTCATGACCGTGAAAAACTAAATATCAGGTCTGGTCGAGAGAGAAAAGGGAACTTGAACGGTACCAAAAAGGTCATTCTGAAATCGGATGTGATGGGCCGAAAGGAATAGTATTAGCAGTTTGTTGTAAACCACGACACAGTGCAAATTACTTCCACTTAACTTTCTTTAAGAGCGAACGATGAAAACAGGTAATCGTTGTGTGAACGCATAAAGTGAAGAAAGTTATTTGTTCACAATTCCTTCTGGTGAATATTTTGTTATTTTTTTTTGGTCATATTGTTAGAATGCATGTTTTATGTTTTGTTACTTTATTTTGGTCATATTGTTAGAATGCATGTTTTATGTTTTGTTATTTTATTTTGGTCATATTGTTAGAATGCATGTTTTATATTTTATTACTTTGTTTTGGTTATATTGTTAGAATGCATGTTTTATAGTTTGTAACTTTATTTTGGTCACATTGTTAGAATGCATGTTTTATATTTTGTTACTTTGTTTTGGTTACACTGTTAGAATGCATGTTTTATGTTTTGTTACTTTATTTTGATCACATTGTTAGAATGCATGTTTTATATTTTGTTACTTTGTTTTGGTCATATTGTTAGAATGCATGTTTTATTGTTTGTTACTTTGTTTTGGTCACATTGTTAGAATGCATGTTTTATATTTTGTTACTTTATTTTGGTTACACTGTTAGAATGCATGTTTTATGTTTTGTTACTTTATTTTGGTCACATTATGGAGAGGTTAATCAATATAATTTGGTAAAGCCAACAGATTTACATTTCTTTCTAGATGGACAGAATCTTCAGAGAAATCTGATTGTCTGTCCGTTTATTACCTTAGCATTTTATGTGGTAGGGGAATGACGCATGAACCTTCTTGAAGTAAGGATGTATGTTCTCTTTTGGCTCAGTTATATCAGATAACTACCATTACCAACGCCGTTAAAGCTATAACCAGCAAATCCCCACCATAATCAACATTGCATGAAGACATAAAACAACTATAACCAACAAATTCGGCCATAACAATCATTGCATGGAGACATCAAACAGCCAAAAATAACAATTCCCACCATAACCAACATTGCATGGAGACATCAAACAGCCACAACTAACAATTCCCACCATAACCAACATTGCATGGAGACATCAAACAGCCACAACTAATAATTGCCACCATAACCAACATTGCATGGAGACATCAAACAGCCACAACTAACAATTGCCACCATAACCAACATTGCATGGAGACATCAAACAGCCACAACTAATAATTGAAAACAAAACCAACATTGCATGGAGACATCAAACAGCCACAACTAACAATTCTCACCATAACCAACATTGCATGAAGACATCAAACAGCCACAACTAACTATTCCACCATAACCAACATTGCATGAAGACATCAAACAGCCACAACTAACAATTCTCACCATATCCAACATTACATGAAGACATCAAACAGCCACAACTAACAATTCTCACCATAACCAACATTGCATGAAGACATCAAACAGCCACAACTAACAATTCCCACCATAACCAACATTGCATGAAGACATCAAACAGCCACAACTAACAATTCCCACCATAACCAACATTACATGAAGACATCAAACAGCCACAACTAACAATTCTCACCATCACTTACACTTTATTGGAAAGAAACACACACAAACTGGCACCAACAAATCCCTTATAAATGAGACTCTGTACAGAAACAACCGTCAACTACAACCAAGAAATCCCTCACTCACGTACAGAGGTAACCAAACAACATGCATCATCACCCATTGTCAACAACCTTTAAGGAAACACCTACAAATCGAGCCTCTGGGGCGAGCATTCCCAACTTAAAGTGGAGTCAAATAATACAACTTTGAATCTCGCCAAAAAGAAAAGTTGAAAAAAATAAACAGTAAAAAAACATCGAACCTCATTTCTCAGCCCTACCTCAGAGATAATGTTAACATTGTTCTCAAATATAAATAATCAGGGTCACTGTGATCTTTATTCCCTGTATTCGAATGTTCAAATAGTACATTAAGAATTTAACAAAACAAAAAAAAAACAAAAAAAAAAAACCAACAACATACAAGCCATTTAATTTATAGCAAGTTCCCTAGGGTACTTTCTTATCCTGCGCTACTTGCATGTCGTTAAACAGTCTAGTTTTTGTGCTGTGGGAACAGAGTGCAGTTTCGTGATTGCTTCATATTAATCCGCATTTGACGCGCCTGGTATCGTCTACGCTGTAAATTGTGTAGTTGTTCTTGCTGATTCTATTATTTCTCTTTGTCGGGACAAACAAATTGTATTTTACTGCTGTACGGCTTGTGAAAAAAAGCTAAATAAGCAACGATTCGACTAAAGTTCTTCATTAGGGGACATACTAAAAATAGAAGGGATTACAAACTAACAACTATAGCGTTTATAATATATATATATATATATATATATATATATATATATATATATATATATATATATATATATATACAATTAAATCAAATGTGCTACTGACAAATGTGCAGAGAAACAAACAATATTTTACAGCAGCGTGTGACAGCGGTTTGAATATACCAATATGCATTAACTCACGTAGAGTCATGCAGAGTCACGTAGAGTCATGCAGAGTCACGTAGAGTCATGCAGAGCCACGGCATTTGAGGTCGAAACGGCGGCTGTTTAGTTTTATCGTTTATTCAGACTCATCATAACCCTCATTAACCACAGTACCAAAATCATCATAACGCTCATTAACCACAGTACCAAAATCATCATAACGCTCATTAGCCACAGTACCAAAATCATCATAACGCTCATTAACCACAGTACCAAAATCATCATAACCCTCATTAACCACAGTACCAAAATCATCACAACCCTCATTAACCAAAGTACCAAAATCATCACAACCCTCATTAACCACAGTACCAAAATCATCACAACCCTCATTAACCAAAGTACCAAAATCATCACAACCCTCATTAACCACAGTACCAAAATCATCACAACCCTCATTAACCACAGTACCAAAATCATCACAACCCTCATTAACCACAGTACCAAAATCATCACAACCCTCATTAACCACAGTACCAAAATCATCACAACCCTCATTAACCACAGTACCAAAATCATCACAACCCTCATTAACCACAGTAACAAAATCATCATAACACTCATTAACCACAGTACCAAAATCATCAAAACGCTGGTTACCAACAACGAAAATCAATCATCACTCTTTTAATTCCCATTTGAAGAAGCTTTTGGTCGTGTTAAGCCTTTTCCCTCCTTCCCGAGACAAATCTCACAATCCTGTCTCAGGCTTCATTATCTTCTCCCCACAATGTTTGTCTATGTCGTTGGACCAGTTTCCACGTCGATGTTCACCATAGTTGCTCTACAAATGAAGAATGTGTTCCGGAGTCAGCTTCCCTTTTCTGTGGTGGAATTAATCAGTGTGGGTCGTTCCAAGACGATAAAAGTGGCTCTCCACACGGGCCTTGTTTCCTATATAACAATGGCTACCTTAAGTTGAGAATGAAAGTTTTTGATGAGTGTTCTTAACATCACTGTACATGTAATTTTCATATCATCTTCTTTTAATTTTGGATTTACACAGCTCAACCATTATATTTATGGATGGCACTGACTAAAATGTATGAATATGTTTACTTTTGTTATTATTTAATTTTTGTTTGAAGGATAACCCTGCTAGCACTTTGCGACGTAGATTATTACGCGATTCGTGGCGATTTTCCGGGGGAAAAGGAGGGGGGGGGGGGTTGTCGTCCGAAATGTCGTTTAAACCGACATAAAATTCCTTATATTTCCCTTATTCTTTGTCTAATTGTATGTTTGGCTTTTCTAACAAGAAAAAAACCTATCTAATAATTGAATACCGTTGATGGTTGTGTGAAGTTTCACCGCGGATAGATACTCATTTAGGTTAAGGAAACACACGTTTCAAACAAGACCCCATCGATCGCGGATGTTGCCGGTAAAAGGTCAGAGTGACCTTGATATTTAAACATGATTATGAGAAAACTACATTGAAATGGTGTCTCGCTGCCACGTAGTTTATTTATTTTTTTAGCATTAATTATTGCTTCCAATAACACAGTATAGGAACACTAGATATCTAGGTCGGGTTAACTGTGCGCAATGCCAAAATTACAGATCAGCTGCCCTCAAAAAATGGCTTTTATTATTATTCCACATTTGGAATCTTCTTCGCTATTCTATTGAAACATGCATTCTCAAATACGAAAGATGGAGTGTATCTTCAGACTAGATCTGATGGTCGCTTGTTCAATCTCACAAGACTAAAGGCAAGGTCCAAAATCAGACACATCACTATTATTATATAATAACATAACACTATTATTATTGTTATCTGCTGACGACGCTGGCACTTGTCATGCAAAGTCATGAAGAACTCTAGAGCGTTGTACATCGCTCTTCGTATGTCAGCAGAGACTTCGGTCTAACAATAAGTTTGCTGAAAACTAATATACTCGGTCAGGACGTCGAAGCAACACCTGCAAATTGTTTATTGACAAGTACAAACTCAATGTCGAGCGGCAGTATAACTACCTGAGGTCCATCATCAGCGACAAACTATCTTTAGATACAGAAATTGACACCCGCATTGGTAAAGCTGCTACCACTTTCGCCCGTCTTTCTATGCGCGTTTGGCAAAACAGCAAACTGACAATTAAAACAAGGGTCGCCGTTTACAATGCCTGCATCATTAGTATCCTCCTGTATGGCACTGAATCATGGACAACCTATGCAAAGCAGAAGATAAGGCTAAATGCATTCCATTTTCGATGTCTGCACCGTATTCTTAATATGACCTGGAAGGACAAAGTGACAAACGTGGAGGTCCTCACTCACACAAGCCAAGCACTCCTACGTAGGTTACGCTGGTTTGGCCAGGTACACAGTATGAAAGATGGTCGCGTACCAAAATGTATACTCTATGGACAACTAGCAGATGGCAAAAGAACTGGGGGCCTCCAAAATATTTCCATTTGTAGACGTGTGTAAACGTGACATGAAGACTCGAAACATAAACCCTGCAGCCTGGGAATAAATAGCTGCAGACCGCAATCTTTGGAAACACACACTAAAGCTCCCAACTCAAACAAGAAGGAGACAAATTCAAAGAAAAAGAGAATACAGGGCGAAAGAAAATAAAAAAAATATTTCTAGGGACACTACAAAATCCTTAGTCAGCTACGACTGACGGAAGCTACTACTATACTAACATAACATTGTCAAGTTAATATTATTAAATTCTGTTTGGAGGCGAAGGCGCGCCTACCAGCACAAGAGCTGGAAGTTGTCAGCGACCCACAGCTGATGGCTTGCGCAAGGATCGGTGAACCAAAACCATCCAGACCCTGCTCCACCTCTCCGTCGTGCCTCCAGTAACAGACTAACCTGTCTAGTCTGGCCAAGCGTGCAGGGATCGAAGAGGGAAGACAACCCGGTACTCTAAAAATATCGTGCTGAAGTCGGATGTTTTGGGCCGAAAGGCGAAATATAACAGTTATACTGTAAACCATAACGCAACGCAGACACGTCCACTACGTCCTTGTAAGGGTGGATGATGAAGAGGAATATTCTAGTCTACCACGATATTCTAGAATACTTTAGTCATCGGGCGAATGCAACCAACCACCACCACCAAATTCTGTTTGAGGTGCTTGCACAAGATGTATTTAAAAAAAAAAACAATTAGGAGCTATATTTTACCGAGGTATATATAACGAGGGAGCCGCGATAGCTCAGTGGTTAGTGAACTGGACTACAAAGGACAAGAGGTAGGGTTCGATCCCAACCGACGGCTTTCGGGTTCACCCAGCCTTTAATGGGTACCTGATTTTTTTTCAGGGAAAGTAAAGCGGTACGGGCGTAATACCGACCACAATACCCCAAAAATCATGTGCCGAAGGTCTGTAAAATATATGGTCACTAACACCATATTCCCTGTACGCCTCTGGGTGGGACAGGGGTACTTTACTTACTTTTTAAAAAAATATATAACGACCTATGATCATCTGTTCACTGCGCTAAAACAAGGGACACAACTAAAAGTTTGGTAGCAAAGCAGCATGAGAAGTCTGCGCAGGCCTGTTCTGAGATAGGGAGAATATGATGGTCTAAGCTTGTCGTGGCACCAGGTATATGGGATTCAGAATGCCAACAATGTATTTGTAATCTATATTGATTGTGTTTATTCATGGGCCTTATATAAAGGAATCTACATTGGTTGTATTTATCAATGGACCTTATATAAATGAATCTACATTGGTTGTATTTATCCATGGGCCTTATATAAATGAATCTACATTGGTTGTATTTATCCATGGGCCTTATATAAATGAATCTACATTGGTTGTATTTATCCATGGGCCTTATATAAATAAATCTACATTGGTTGTATTCATCCATGGGCCTTATATAAATGAATCTACATTGGTTGTATTTATCCATGGACCTTATATAATGAATCTACATTGGTTGTTTGTATACTTTAACCCTATATAAAGAATCTACAATTGTTGTGTGTATACTTTAACCCTATATAATGAACCTACATTGGTTGTATTTATTCATGGACCCTATATTAATGGCTGAGTGGTTAGTGTGCTCGCTTCATGACCAAAAGGGTCCGGGTTCGATTCCCAGCACTGGCGGATTTTTTTTTCTGACAGACAAGGCTTCGGGGTTCACCCAGCGTCTACAAATTTGTACCAGAAATTTTTTTACAGTAAAGTAAAGCGGTCTGTCGTGATACCGACCACATCACCCAAAAATGTGCCGTGGTCATAGAAAAATATGTTCTCTAACACCATATTCCCCATACGACTAGCGAGGCGTGGAGGGAACCTGTTACTTTTATATTAATTAATCTACATTGGTTGTGTTTATCCACTGACCCAATACAATGCATCTACATTGGTTGCGTTTATCCATGCACCGTATATAATGAATCTACATTGGTTTCGTTTATCCATGGGCCCTATATAATGAATCTACATTGGTTGTGTTTATCCATGGACCGTATATAATGAATCTACATTGGTTGTGTTTATCCATGGACCGTATATAATGAATCTATATTGGTTGCGTGTATCCATGGACCGTATATAATGAATCTATATTGGTTGTGTTTATCCATGGACCGTATATAATGAATCTATATTGGTTGCGTTTATCCATGAACCGTATATAATGAATCTATATTGGTTGTATTTATCCATGGACCGTATATAATGAATCTATATTGGTTGCGTTTATCGATGGACCGTATATAATGAATCTATATTGGTTGCGTTTATCCATGGACCGTATATAATGAATCTACACTGGTTGTGTTTATCCACATCACTTAGCTTAAGATATCCTCGTACCCGACTCGAGACATTGTGGCAACCTAAACCAACCTTTCCCCGTTACATCTCACAAAATGATTATTTTCACCTATTCCCCCCTCTTCTCCTTTTGCTGCCATATAACCACATCGATTTCTCTTATAAAATTGGCTATCTGCCTGCCGTATGGCCTGCTTCTCGTGTGTGTTGGAGGAGGGAAGGGAGGTGATGCTGCACTATCACTCGGCTGCTCTCGTGAAGACGGCATTCATTGGTGAGACGTCATTTCCCGGCTCACACCACACATATGTACTGACTTTCATATCTATATATCTATGGGCGGATGGATATGTGCCTGCCTACCTTTCCATCCATCCATCCATCCATCCATCCATCCATCCATCCATCCATCCATCCATCCATCCATCCATCCATCCATCTATCATCCACCCATCTATCCACACACCCACCCACCCATCCACCCACTCATCCACCCACCCATCCACCCACTCATCCACTCACCCACCTACCCATCCACCCACTCATCCATCCATCCATCCACCTACCCACCCACTCACTCACTCACCCACCCATCCACCCACTCATCCATCCACCCACCCGTATGGAGCCCATGTTTCGTTTATTATTGTCACAGAAGAAGCACCGGTAGAACTGTGCCTAGTAGACTGATCGCCGATCTACTGTGGACATTGAGTTCGATCCGTTATCTGCGTCTTCTAGCCCAGTCTTAAATCAGTACCGGCTCTCTGTTTTTTTCCCCTTTTAAAGAAAGATGCACTGACGTAATAGTAACCGCATTACTAAAAAAACCTTCTTGTGGTTAAAAAAAAAAAAAACAAGCAAGTGGGCGTTAACCAAATTTTACCGGCACGCCACGGAGCATGACGAGGTTTAATAACCACACGTGGTAGAAATGAATAAAATGCAAGCTGTGGGGATAAAACGTTATCGAAATATTTAGGGCTTCTCTTTGTTGGATTGTATCACGTAAGTACAAGTTTGCAAACGGAAACAGCAAGCGTCAGAGTACATGACTGTATTGTGACTATTGTGAAGTAATGCAAAATGAAACGGTTTGGCCAAGTACTTCTATTATCTGCCCTGGCAATTATCATTCTGCAGGGAAATGTGAAAGGAAGAAGAAGGAGAATAAGACAGACAAAGAAATTGTAAGATAGATTGTATCGAAGAATGGACATGAATCAAGATAGCAATGTCCTAAAAGGTTACTGAAGATTGAGATCAATGGATAAGGTTGATGAGAGGGTTGGTGATAAAGTCGATGATAAGGTTGATGAAAAGGTTGATGATAGGGTTAATGATACGGTTAATGAGAGGGCTGATGAAGAGGGCAGATGAGAAGGTTGATGTTAAGGTTGATGAGAAGGTTGATGATAGGGTTAATGATAAGGTTGATGAGAGGGGTTTATGAGAGGGTTGATGAAAAGGTTGATGAGAGGGTTGGTGAGAAAGTTGATGATAAGGTTGATGATAGGGTTAATGATAAGGTTGATGAGAGGGGTTTATGAGAGGGTTGATGAAAAGGTTGATGAGAGGGTTGGTGAGAAAGTTGATGATAAGGTTGATGATAGGGTTAATGATAAGGTTAATGAGAGGGCTGATGAGAAGGTTGATGTTAAGGTTGATGAGAGGGTTGGTGAGAAGGTTGATGCGAAGGTTGATGAGAGAGTTGATGAGAAGGTTGATGCGAAGGTTGATGAGAGAGTTGATGAGAAGGTTGATGAGCTCCCCTCACGGTTGTGGGGTGAAAGAAAGAAGGGAGAGGGAGGAAGTTTGAAAGAAATGAAAGGTAAAGACCCGGACGGTGAGGTGGTAAGCACACTCGTTTGCTGACCTAGCGAAAGTAGTGGAGATGGCTTCAGCACAGAGCACGAACTCCGTGCCACTGGCGAAGACTTTGTCCCCCAAAATTTGCTTAATCGCCACTTATAACAAGCGTGGCAGATAACGGTGACTCTATTCATTACTCTTTTCACCTTGGGCATTGCCCTGGTAGCCACAGGAGCGTTCACTTATCTGTTGTCTCTGAAACTTCAATCGCGATGGAGATGCACAGTTTTAGTCATTGCCCTTCTGATAGTTCCCGTCATTGTCTACTGATGGTGTTGGTCGACTTGATGGTGTGGGTCGACTTGATGGTGTCCCTCCGTTATTGATTGGTCGTGCCTTTAGATATGAATGTCTTTTGATGTTGTGGGTCGACTTAATAATGTCCCTCCGTTATTGATTGGTCGTTCTTTTAGATATGAATGTCAACTGATGTTGTGGGTCGACTTGATGGTGTCCCTCCGTTATTGTTTGGTCGTGCCTTTAGATATGAATGTCAACTGATGTTGTGGGTCGACTTGATGGTGTCCCTCCGTTATTGTTTGGTCGTCCCTTTAGATATGAATGTCAACTGATGGTGTGGGTCGACTTGATGGTGTCCCTCCGTTATTGATTGGATGTGTTTTGAGATATGATTGTCTTCTTTTCTTATATTAAACGTGTTATTGTTGTTGTTGTTGTTGCGTTCGCCAGCTTTCAACTCTGACGAAGTCCCTAGAGACTAGGAACTGAATTTTGCGTGTTAATCCATTTTTCCCGGGCAGCCGTGTGCACAGGGGCCCCTTGCCGCACAGGCAGATAACTCCGACTTGGGGGGTACTCATGTTTTTTTTTTCCGTCGATTAGTAACTGACGTTTCAAGCCGGGCCTCGCTGCTGAGACTAGGGGTGGTTGTCGCAGAGAGAAATCACAAATAAAAATCCCTCCCGGTGTAGCCGAGATTTGAACCCACAACCTCTCTGTCCCGAGGCTGGCGTCTTGCCTCGAGACCAACTAGTCCCCCATGGACTTGGAATATGAGGAAACTGCAACAAGGAACACTTTTCATGCATAGCCTGCAATGGTTCCTGCCGCCTATCCACCATATGCCAGAAGTTCACGTCCTCCCGAAAGTGATGTTCGTCATATTTCTTTAAAAATGTATAGCGCTTGATGATGTTAGGCCATCGTTGATGACTGCAATTTCGAACATATAAACACACAGTTACTCGTCATAGTATCCCCGTCGCACATCAAACAACAGACCGTAAGATTAGCATACGGCCGGTCTAGGGATTTACGATGAGCCATTACGACGACGTAGCACACATAATAATGTCGGACGCACTGCAATGACGCGCCCTTTAGAATCCTGATTACTCTAGTGAATGTAGCCCACGACGAACAGAACACGGTGCAAATTCCCCTAAGAGATAAAACTGCGGCTGACGAAGCATTTCACATTAATGAATAACATAGAAATAACTTGCGTCAAGCAAATCCAACAGCGGTCATTAACAGCACCAATATAACGTAAAGCGCAGATCAAGCCTAGACGATGGAAGGTCGCATTCACAACACTTGATTTGTTGAAAATGGTATATTGCCGGCGTACGATATTGTTTTATCAGCGCAGATGTAATAAGTCGATCATCATTCTGACTTTCACGCATAGGAGTGCAATGGAGAACCGAAATTAATCAGACATCCAATGCACTTTCTGCAGCGATCGAGAGAACGTGGACTAGATCCTCCATCTTAGAAGTAAAGGCATCAAGATGCACCAAGATGAGCAGAGATGCGAAGCTGCTGTAAAGCTAATGATAATAGCAATACTAAAAAAAAGAAGAAGAAAAAGTGGTATTGTGACAGCTTTACGTGGTAATGGACAAAACAAAAGTCGACGTTTCGGCCAAGTAGGCCTTCAGCTGGAACAAGCAATAAACACAATATATATATATATATAAGGATATGTTAACAAATCTAACTACACGGCGATAATATGCTAGATACTCAAGAAAGGAAATAAAAAGGGCCACTTCCCTGTGTTCCAGAGCGTGGTCAGTCTCCGAATGTACTAAAAAGATAAGGCAGGACGACCAACTATAAATCTCACTGACCAGGCTGTCAAGCGAGAAGACGGAACGGAAGGGTTCTAAAAATATGGGGATATGGGTACAGGATATGTATAAACTATGCAGATCTAACTATGTGTGTGCACCCCGAACCGATGTGTAAAAAAGAAACGTGTATATAACAATACATGCATACAAGCATAAATCAGCATATATATTGCCACAAAGCCCACAAAAGAAAAACCAAAAGGAGCCCAAATGTGCCAATACAAATGCAGACAAATATATCTACATTTATAGGTTCGGTAGCGCATGGGGGTAAGAAATATGTAGTAGGTGTCCTATGTGTATGAGAGTGATATGTTCATACCTTTGGGGGGGGGGGGGACAGCGAACCCAGCTGGGCAATAAGGCGATTCTCAAGGGCGAACCGGCTGCGATTGCTGGAGTGACAGGGGACAATGCCAGTAACTTGCATGTCAAGTTTACCACTATGGCCAGGGGAGTTGAAATGGGTAGACACCGGGCTGCCAGTCTTTTGCTCAACATCACGAAGATGCTCACAAAATCTTTCACTCAAGCGTCGTCCACTTTCGCCCACATACGTCATCTGGCAATACTTACATATTATGGCGTAGATGATATTCCGTGACACACAAGTGAACCCCTTCTTGATGTCGAATCGCTTATTAGGGAACAAGACCGAATCGGTGCAAAGCACGTAGTTACAAGTTTTACAACTCGACGTCCACATCGAACAGTACCAAGGTGTTTGTGGTTTGAGCGGGGGACGCGGCTCGTGACAAGAATGTCTCTCAGACTCCTGTCGCGTTTGAAGGCTACCAAAGGAGGATCACTGAAAAGTAGACGGGTAGTAGGATCTGAGTTTCCATCTTAGAAACGGAAGTTCAAACGTGTTATTATTGATATGGAACGCAAAAGAGACCCTCCAGGAGATAAACCCATTTTATTTATTGTGTCTTGTAATTCAACATTGGTTTCATACCTTTTTTTTCTAATATCCCATCTCTAATTGAACCCAACATAATAATGGAGCTCCTAAAAAACTTCAGAAAGAAACAATCAACATTTTTTGGGCTCATCATGAGAAGAGGAGAGTTGGAATACTTAGTACAACTGGCAAAATACAGGGAAAGAAAGTTCGCGGACGACAAAGAGTGAAAATACTGGATAGCTTGGTGCCATAGCAGGGAAAACATTCAACAACAGAATTGATACGATGCAAGATGGAAAGAAAGGTGTGGAAGGACATGATCGCCTACAACAACTGGTATGGCGCATCATGATGATGATGATCTCTAATTGGTCATCTCTAATTGTGTTATTTCTAATTGTCTATACTCATAGCTAAGTGCTGATATCAAAATCAGGAAACCAGGGATGATCAATGACTCACACCACTTCTGTGATTTGCATTAAAAAAAAAAAACACTAAATTTAGCCATATAATAGAAATCGAAAAATTAAAACAAATATAATATAATATATGACATGACGTCACTCGATGTATCGAACGTAAGGTGAACGTACATCGATTTGTTTATAATCTTCGATACAACGTAAAGTGCACATACATCAGTTTGTCTATAATCTTCGCTAGAACGTAAAGGTGCACATACATCAGTTTGTCTATAATCTTCGATAGAACGTAAAGGTGCACATACATCAGTTTGTCTATAATCTTCCATAGAACGGAAAGGTGGACATACATCAGTTTGTTTATAATCTTCGATAGAACGTAAAGGTGGACATACATCAGTTTGTTTATAATCTTCCATAGAACGTAAAGGCACATACATCAGTTTGTCTATAATCTTCCATAGAACGGAAGGTGCACATACATCAGTTTGTCTATAATCTTCGATAGAACGGAAAGGTGCACATACATCAGTTTGTCTATAATCATCCATAGAACGTACAGGTGCACATACATCAGTTTGTCTATAATCTTCCATAGATCGTAAAGGTGCACATACATCCGTTTGTCTATAATTTTCGATAGAACGTAAAGTGCACATACATCAGTTTGTTTATAATCTTCCATAGAACGTAAAGGTGCACATACATCAGTTTGTTTATAATCTTCGATAGAACGTAAAGGTGCACATACATCAGTTTGTCTATAATCTTCGATAGAACGTAAAGGTGCACATACATCAGTTTGTTTATAATCTTCGATAGAACGTAAAAGTGCACATACATCAGTTTGTTATAATCTTCGATAGAACGAAAGGTGCCGCACATACATCAGTTTGTTTATAATCTTCGATAAAACGTAAAGGTGCACATACTCAGTTTGTCTATAATCTTCGATAGAACGTAAAGGTGCACATACATCAGTTTGTTTATAATCTTCGATAGAACGTAAAAGTGCACATACATCAGTTTGTTTATAATCTTCGATAGAACGTAAAGGTGCACGCACATCAGTTTGTTATAATCTTCCATTGAACGTACAAGCGACCCCCCCCCCTTTTTCTCCCTAATTTTGAACGAATGAGTAAAGTCGGTTGTGCACTTCTAGTAGCCGGAAGTCCTGTAATATTCGAAACTGTGTAAGCTTGTGAGAGCCGAGGCACGAGAAAAAGGGGGGGGGGGGGGGGGGAGACACATTGATTTTTCTTGCCAACCGTGGAAGTCTGGTTGACGTGAAAGCGGCCTTTGTTTGTCCAGGTAAGTGTAATGGGATGTGCAGCAGGTGAAGAGACCAGGTAAGCTATGTCGGCCTGCCCGGCGCGAGAGCGATACTAAATATTTGATTGACGAGCTGTAGGTGATTTCGATTTGGATGGAATGGAGAGATACAGCAGAGAACCTGATATGAGTGTTTGATGTCTTTTATACTTATACCTGAATTATAGTTTTTATTTTTTTAAAATTTTTATTTGACAGGCTAAAGGATTAATTGGGGGAAAAATGACTTCATCATCATCATTGTGCACCACGTCTTTTTGGTTCCACGGTCTCTCTTACCCTGCATTTTGCCAGTTGGAACCAAGTACTCCACATTCCCTCTTCTCATGATGTGCTCGAAAAAAGTTGATTATTGTTTTCTGATGTTTTTGGGAACTCTTTTTTTTTTCATTGACCTCTCAGAGAATGTCCATATTGGTCTTTTAAGCTGTCCAGTTCATTTTCAACATTATTCTGATAAATCACATCTCTGTGGCTTCTAATCGTCTTTTCGTTTGTTTGCCTATGTTCACGATTGGCTTCCTTAAGTCACAACTGCCTGTATGTAGCACCAATTAACTCTACTTTTCACTTCTATTGACATAGGCGTGTTGCACAATTATTTTTCATTTTCTGAAATGCTTTTTTGGCCTGGGCAATTCTACTTATTATTTCTGTGGCCACTTCAGAGAAACCTTTCAGCCGAAGATTTATCACTGGTTTTGTTGCTCGTAATTGTCTTGTCGGGCGTACATCTAGCTAGTAAAGGTAAAGGTCAAGTACGAGACTTGAACCGGCGTCTTTGCACGCGAGTTTCCACCCATATGTGCTCGGTCGCCAATCCAGAAATGTTCGGAGATTTCTTGATAGTGTTGCTTCAAGCATCGAAACTCACGATGCGAGGCGACATTCCTCACTTCCCAGGTTAATACCTATTTCTGCCAACGGCTGGGTCGACCGTAGGGGTATTATTTTTTCCCAACCACGAGTTTAACTGGGGTTAAACAAGGATGTATTTTATCGCCCTTGTTATTTGGAATTGTTATGGACTTCATAATGAAGAAATGCTGCACTGGTAATAAAGGCATCGAATGGATACAAGGAGACCATTTGGAGGACCTCGACTTTGCTGATGACATAGTTTCTCATCAGCAGTCAGATAAAAACGATGCAGGAAAACACAAATGAACTATCATCAATAGCCAGCAAAATTGGGCTTGAGGTCAATCATGAAAAGACTAAAGTCATGAAAAGTTTAATTCCAACAAGTGACAAAATATACATGGAAAACAAACCAGTAGAAGAGATCGATCACTTTATCTATCTTGGAAGTCACATTGATCGAGAAGGGGATACGAGCAAAGAAATTAGAATCAGACTGGCTAAAGCAGCAATGTCTTTCAGAAGCCTTGAAAAGTTGTGGAAATCAAAACTCATTAGCACAAACACAAACTTAGGCTATTCAAATCAAATGTACTATCAACCCTTACGTATGCGTGTGAAAGCTGGAAAACAACAAGAGATATAGAAACAAAGTTGAACGCATTCGAAAATAAATGTCTAAGGAAAATACTTGGTATAGAATGGAACGAATTCAAACAAACGAGGAAATTAGAGAAATCGCCAATCAACCACTAATATCTTCAGTAATAAAGAAAAGACGATGGTCATACGTTGGACATGTGATGAGAAGAGATAATAATCGAATAGCAAAGCAAGCCCTCATATGGGAAACAACAGGTAAAAGAAAAAGAGGAAGACCCAGGGAGACACTGAGAAGAACATTGATGAGAGAGGCAAGAGCAGCAGGAATCGGCTCCCTCAATGAGATAGAACTGCTTGCACAGAACAGAGACAGATGGCGAGATTTGATAAAATATCTTTAAAAGAAAACTGCTAGAACAAAAATTCATATAGGAGAAGGTGTATCTTGGTCTACGCCCTATGGGCCGGTTACGGCTCGAAAGGTCAATAGATAGATAGACGAGTACCACTCGCACTGCTCCCAGCGGGAAACGAACACGGGTTGTCCGAACGTCGGTAGCCCAGTCGGGTGGGTTTCCCAACTAGGCTATCGAGGTCCTCTGGTGGTTTTCCCAACTAGGCTATCGAGGTCCTCTGGTGGTTTTCCCAACTAGGCTATCGAGGTCCTCTGGTGGTTTTCCCAACTAGGCTATCGAGGTCCCCTGGTGGTTTTCCCAACTAGGCTATCGAGGTCCCCTGGTGGTTTTCCCAACTAGGCTATCGAGGTCCCCCGGTGGTTTTCCCAACTAGGCTATCGAGGTCCTCTGGTGGTTTTCCCAACTAGGCTATCGAGGTCCTCTGGTGGTTTTCCCAACTAGGCTATCGAGGTCCCCTGGTGGTTTTCCCAACTAGGCTATCGAGGTCCCCTGGTGGTTTTCCCAACTAGGCTATCGAGGTCCCCTGATGGTTTTCCCAACTAGGCTATCGAGGTCCTCTGAACTTGCTAGTGGCAATAGCTAACGTGACTTAATATGAACGATGTAAACATGGTTCAGTGGTAAAACAAGTAATTCAAATACTTTAAGATGAGGCTAACTTTCGATGGTAGATTACGCCAGAGGTGAACTGCAGAAAAGCTCAGACAGACCTGCTACATTTCAAATAACAAATAAGTTATTATGAAACTCCTTTGACAGCGGAGATAACTACAATAGTTCTCCATAATTACTTAGATTAACATGGACGAGTAAAATAAAAAGATGGCCAGGCTAGACCTATGACAATCTGCACGATAAAAGCAAGAAACAGAGTGGAATGGCGCTCCATGGTAGCCAACCGTCGATGCGGAGACGGCACTCAATTGTGATGATAAATTACGTAGAACAAGGCTTGGCATATGGAAGTGAATCATGGACAATCGGAATGCAAATAAGAAAATCGTTTTAGGCCACAGAACGGCAGTTAACAGAAAAATGTTGAAAATATCATTAGCTGCTTAAATGATCTATAGGACGTTCCTAAAAAGTCTGAAGCGAAATGGATGCTTGTTGGCAAGAGACGGCGGAATCAGTTGTCCATGTTTGGCTGTATAATGACATGGGAACAGTTGGAGTATATTGTGACAGAGGGAAGCAACGAGGAAAGAAGAAGTGGAAGGATGCAAAGAAAAATAAATCAAGACATTGTTAAGAGAATGATTTATTAAAGTCAACAACTGAATTGATAAACAACTAAGAAATGTAAACATTTGTGAAGAGTTATGATCGCCCACGCCTGCAGACAGTTGAAAATTGTGATAAATATGTTTGATGTAGGCAGATGTTGAGCGTGTTAATGCAACTTTAGGTTGTCTTGACCTGTCGATATTGTGAAAAAATACGTGTTTTCTAGAAAAATACATCGGGAAAAATTGTGTTCTAGAAAAATCTCTATCTCTCTATTGACCTTTCGAGCCGTAGCCGGCCCATTGGGCGTAGACCAAGATACTCCTTCTCTTATCTAAATTTGTATTCTAGCAGTTTTCAATTCTTTTAAAGATATTTTATCAAATCTCGCCATTTTTCTCTGTTCTGTGCAAGCAGCTCTATCTCACTGAGGGAGAAATTGTTCCAGAAAAATACATCCGGAAAAATTGTGTTACAGAAGAAGTGTGTTCTAGAAAAATACATCGGGAGAAATTAAGTATGTAGGACACGGTTAAGATAAATGATGAAATGACGTAAATACCAGTCATGTGACTAACTAGCATGAAGATATATGCCAAAGTCATAGGGAAAAGAAACGTCATCATTTGACAACACCTGTCATTGCATGGGCTAGATAGATGACGATGAACGTGTTCGCGATAACGTTAGTTTTTCTATCATAAGTTGTGAACGTGACACATGAGTTTTTTGTTATTTTGTTGCCGACGTGGTGCATTAGTTATGTCGTAAGGGAAAATTAGGGAGCCGCGATAGCTCAGTGGTTAGTGAACTGGACTATAAAGGACCAGGGGTAGGGTTCGATCCCAACCGACGGCTTCCGGGTTCACCCAGCCTTTAATGGGTACCGGATTTTTTTTCTGGAAAAGTGAAGCGGCACGGGCGTAATACCGACCACATTACCCCAAAATCATGTGCTGAAGGTCTGTAAAATGCATGGTACTAACATCATATTCCCTATACGCCACTTGGCGTGACGGGGGGGGGGGGGGTAGTTTACTTTTTTTTTTTTACTAAGGGAAACATTAGTTCAGGTTGTGCACGTGACACATTAGTTTTTGTTGTTGATGTTACACTCTAGTTTGAGTTGTCGACTTGGTACATTAGTTATGTTGACGCAACACTCTATATAGTTTGAAATGTCCAAGTGGCCTCAGTACATACAGCTTTGTTCCTCCACTAGACTCGTCAGTCTCTCTTTATATACAACCTTGTTCCTCCACTAGACTAGTCAGTCTCTCTTCATATACATCCTTGTTCCTCCACTAGACTAGTCAGTCTCTCTTCATATACAGCCTTGTTCCTCCACTAGACTAGTCAGTCTCTCTTCATATACATCCTTGTTCCTCCACTAGACTAGTCAGTCTCTCTTCATATACAGCCTTGTTCCTCCACTAGATTCGTCAGTCTCTCTTCATATACATCCTTGTTCCTCCACTAGACTCGTCAGTCTCTCTTCATATACATCCTTGTTCCTCCACTAGACTAGTCAGTCTCTCTTCATATACAGCCTTGTTCCTCCACTAGATTCGTCAGTTTCTCTTCATATACAGCCTTGTTCCTCCACTAGACTCGTCAGTCTCTCTTCATATACAGCCTTGTTCCTCCACTAGACTCGTCAGTTTCTCTTCATATACAGCCTTGTTCCTCCACTAGACTCGTCAGTTTCTCTTCATATACAGCCTTGTTCCTCCACTAGATTCGTCAGCTTCTCTTCATATACAGCCTTGTTCCTCCACTAGATTCGTCAGTTTCTCTTCATATACAGCCTTGTTCCTCCACTAGACTCGTCAGTCTCTCTTCATATACAGCCTTGTTCCTCCACTAGACTCGTCAGTCTCTCTTCATATACAGCCTTGTTCCTCCACTAGATTCGTCAGTCTCTCTTCATATACAACCTTGTTCCTCCACTAGATTCGTCAGTCTCTCTTCATATACAGCCTTGTTCCTCCACTAGACTCGTCAGTCTCTCTTCATATACAGCCTTGTTCCTCCACTAGACTCGTCAGTCTCTCTTCATATACAACCTTGTTCCTCCACTAGACTCGTCAGTCTCTCTTCATATACAACCTTGTTCCTCCACTAGACTCGTCAGTCTCTCTTCATATACAACCCTCTTCCTCCACTAGACTCGTCAGTCTCTCTTCATATACAGCCTTGTTCCTCTACTAGACTCGTCAGTCTCTCTTCATATACAACCTTGTTCTTCCACTAGACTCGTCAGTCTCTCTTCATATACAACCTTGTTCCTCCACTAGACTCGTCAGTCTCTCTTCATATACAACCTTGTTCCTCCACTAGACTCGTCAGTCTCTCTTCATATACAACCTTGTTCCTCCACTAGACTCGTCAATCTCTCTTCATATACAGCCTTGTTCCTCTACTAGACTCGTCAGTCTCTCTTCATATACAACCTTGTTCCTCCACTAGATTCGTCAGTCTCTCTTCATATACAACCTTGTTCCTCCACTAGATTCGTCAGTCTCTCTTCATATACAGCTTTGTTCCTCCTTTCCTTCTCATCTTCTCTTAAGGAATGAAGAACAGAGTTGACGATGTTCTCTAAGAGCAAACTTGACCATGTCCTCTAAGAGCAAACTTGACCATGTCCTCTAAGAGCAAACTTGACCATGTCCTCTAAGAGCAAATTGACCATGTCCTCTAAGAGCAAACTTGACCATGTCCTCTAAGAGCAAACTTGACCATGTCCTCTAAGAGCAAACTTGACCATGTCCTCTAAGAGCAAACTTGACCATGTCCTCTAAGAGCAAACTTGACCATGTCCTCTACGAGCAAACTTGACCATGTCCTCTAAGAGCAAACTTGACCATGTCCTCTAAGAGCAAACTTGACCATGTCCTCTAAGAACAAACTTGGCCATGTCCTCTAAGAACAAACTTGGCCATGTCCTCTAAGAACAAACTTGACCATGTCCTCTAAGAGCAAACTTGACCATGTCCTCTAAGAACAAACTTGACCATGTCCTCTTAGAGCAAACTTGACCATGTCCTCTAAGAGCAAACTTGACCATGTCCTCTAAGAGCAAACTTGGTCATGTCCTCTAAGAACAAACTTGGCCATGTCCTCTAAGAACAAACTTGGCCATGTCCTCTAAGAGCAAACTTGACCATGTCCTCCAAGAGCAAACTTGACCATGTCCTCTAAGAGCAAACTTGACCATGTCCTCTAAGAGCAAACTTGACCATGTCCTCTAAGAGCAAACTTGACCATGTCCTCTAAGAACAAACTTGGCCATGTCCTCTAAGAACAAACTTGGCCATGTCCTCTAAGAACAAACTTGACCATGTCCTCTAAGAGCAAACTTGACCATGTCCTCTAAGAACAAACTTGGCCATGTCCTCTAAGAGCAAACTTGGCCATGTCCTCTAAGAGCAAACTTGGCCATGTCCTCTAAGATCAAACTTGGCCATGCCCTCTAAGAACAAACTTGGTCATGTCCTCTAAGAACAAACTTGGCCATGTCCTCTAAGAACAAACTTGGCCACGTCCTCTATAAAGGAGTATCTCATATTATATAACGACGTGTAAAGAAGGGTTGGGATGTAAGAAAGTGTGGTTGGTAAGTGCTAAACTTTACAGCAAGATGACGGGAAAACGGTTGGCCCTATCCTGATATTTCAACACATTTCCTTTATGAGTTTGTTTGAGTCACTTTCATCAACTTCGAATTTCTGGCGACGCCACTTTAAGCCTGTGGATCTTTTTGGGGACGGCATTTTGCATTAATATCTGTTTCGTCCCCACATTGAGAACGTTTTCAGTTTGAGTGGGTGTCCCTCGCCATGCAGGCTGATATTCTCCTACTTCATGGGTTCTTATATATGTATCGTCGAAAGCCGTTTGGGGTAGATTCTTTTCGAACAATTTTCCCCGGAAGCGGTCGGTTTCATCTCTTTTCGACTTCCAGTTGCTAAGAGTTCATCAACGTGCGCCGAGTGTACTCATGACCTCCTGCTACCCTCTCTCATTCTAGAAAACTAAACATGGGATCTCACAACCCAGAGACTAACCCAGGGTAGGCCACGAAGAATTCACAGACTTAAAGGAAATTATTCCCACCACCTGTGGCTGGGTTCGAACCCGGTACCTACTCGTCCAAAGGTCGACGCCTTATATTTATCGACCACTCATACTACGCACGTGTTGTTTAAAACGACAACCGTTGGCCACACTGATAACCTCTTTAATCTAATTTTAATCTCTGTTGTATCAACTTATTAGGAAGAAACAATCATCATTTGTTGGGTCATGTAATGAGAAGAGAACAACTGGAATATATTGTAACAACTGGGAAAATTGAGGGACGAAGAGATAGTGGGAAGCAAAGAGAAAAGATGTCATCTAAGAGCAAACTTGGCCATGTCCTCTAAGAACAAACTTGTCGATGTCCTCTAAGAGCAAACTTGGCCATGTCCTCTAAGAACAAACTTGTCGATGTCCTCTAAGAACAAACTTGGCCATGTCCTCTAAGAACAAACTTGTCGATGTCCTCTAAGAGCAAACTTGGCCATGTCCTCTAAGAACAAACTTGTCGATGTCCTCTAAGAGCAAACTTGGCCATGTCCTCTAAGAACAAACTTGTCGATGTCCTCTAAGAGCAAACTTGGCCATGTCCTCTAAGAACAAACTTGTCGATGTCCTCTAAGAACAAACTTGACCATGTCCTCTAAGAACAAACTTGTTGGTGCAGAAAAGAGAAAGATACCAGACAGCTTAAGAGAATGGCTTGGCAGAAGGTCTACAACAGAAATGATAAATAACTGTCGAGATCGAAAATTGTGGTGAGACATGATCACCTACGCCAGCAGGCTCTGTACTTGATGATGATGATGATGTGGTATCAACAAGTTTATTTATTTATTGATCGAGTGTAAAATAAAATAAAAAACACACACCCGATTACCTAATGGCGACTGTACGGGTCATGCAGCCGTTACTTTCCAGTCTTACAGAAAACTCTCTTTAGGTCCCCGAAATTAGATAAGGGCCATTAAGATATCTTTTTTTGTTTTTTTAGTTGTTTAAATGTTTGACCACTTTTTGCAGGTGACGTCAATGCATTTATAGATTGAGAAGAATAAAGTTAACTCTAACGACTCTGGTCAATTTCTGGAGTCTGCCGGAGGGAACAAAATGCTGGACAAAAGGGGATGGTGGCAGCGGGGAGTTAATGACACGCTGAGAATAAAGACCGCATGGTTAATTCATATGTCGCGTAGTATACTAGTTCTAGTTTTTATTTAACCACCGATTTGTTATAGTTTTTATTTAACCACCGATTTGTTATAGTTTTTATTTAACCACCGATTTGTTATAGTTTTTATTTAATCACCGATTTGTTATAGTTTTTATTTAACCACCGATTTGTTATAGTTTTTATTTAACCACCGATTTGTTATAGTTTTTATTTAACCACCGATTTGTTATAGTTTTTATTTAACCACCGATTTAAAAAAAAAAAAAGATGGGCGGGGAGCCTTACCTCCCCTGGTTTAATCAAATCAACGTCCACCTGATTGGGAAAACGATCGATCTAATTCACTCAACCAAGCACTCCCCGATCCATCTGCGCTAGTCTAAACACCCAGGGTCCCTCATTATTCACTATCTTTTTTTTCCTCAGTCATTGCGGATGATGTTTCACTGAAAAGACCCAAACGAAACCTTTGTTTTACTTCCTAGAACATTAATCTTTCTTGGTGTATTCATGTTTTAAAGAGGTCATTTATTGCATTTCTTGGGCCTGTTTGCCTGGAGAATAAAAGCCGCATGGCAAGTGTCGACGCCACGCGGTGTTTCGGTCAGAATTCATATTTAACGCCAGATTTAATATAAAAAAAATTATTTTGTGACCCTTCTGGGAAACAATCGCTGTGTATCATCATCATCATCATCATCAACATTGCGTGCCGTCTTCGCATCGAAGGTTTGCTACCATTGAACGCCATTGCGTTCTGTCTCATGTTTAGATGGTGCAGGTTATCATAGGCTGACTTGTCCATCTTTTGATTTTACACATCCATGTTAGTCTGTCTCTGTCAAGATTACTTTTAGTAGGCTGCTGTGTCTTTTAACAAGCCCCAAAAATCTCATTTGTCTTGTTTGATTTGTGTTAAGTTGTTTTCTTTTCATTTTTAGTTCTTTTAAGACTTTATCGTTTGTTTTATTTTCTTTCCATCCAATTCTTCCTATTTTTCTATAAATCCACATTTCAAAGGCTTCAATTTTCTGTTTTGTCTTCTTGTCTAATGTCCATGTTTCTGCACCATACAGGAATATTGAGAAGATATAACGTTTTATTATCTTTAGTTTTAGCCCTGGTGTTGTTTATTTTGTTGTTAGTATATTTTTCACGGCATTAAAATTACTTTTTGCCGTTCCTATTCTTTTGTTTTTTTTCAGTTTTACATTTTCCATCACTGGTTATAGTATGTCCAATGTAGTTGTATCTCTGAACTGTCCCCATGTGTACTCCTATAATTTTGATATCCACTTATTGAGTTATTGCGTTATTTGCGGGTCATCATCATTGCACTCCGAACATATCCAAAGGTGCTCAAATCCCCTCCTCAGCAAGTGCCGCAGTGTCCAGCGACTGACGACTCCAGTTCTATGTTGGTTGATAAGTCTTCTTAAATGGCCACTAAGTTTCTCATTTCTGGCTGTTCCCATCATAACTCCCATCACTGTCATCCGAAAAAGTAACGTGGATTTGTGTTTGTCGAAGTCCTGTGCTGTTCCCAAATCTAGGAGGGCATTGATGATGTCCGCCCGATCCATTGGTTGCCCATCCTCAACGACAGCGCAGCTAGCCAACCTGTCAGCTCTTTCATTTCCCCGTACTCCCGCATGTCCAGGGACATAGACAAATGTGACCTTGCGTATTTTTGACTTCTGCAATGACTCTAACCATTGCATGCGTACAGAGCCCGCCTCCACTTTTTTTATCATGCTCATCGAATCACTCAGTATACAGCATGGGTGTAGTCTTGTGACTCTAACCAGATGAATGCCTGAGTCACGGCAATCACCTCCATTGTCATGCCTCTCATGATATCCATTTGTAGGTTTTGAGTATTTTCTTTGTTTATGATCATAGTTTTAGTCTCTTTGATATTCATGTCTAATCCATATTTTTTGCTTGTCATGTTTATTTCATTAAGTAATATTGTATGTCTTCTTGATTTTCTTCAATTAATACAGTATCATCTGCATACCTTAGGTTATTGATTATCTTTCCACTAATGTTTAATCCTGACATCTCTGATATTTTTAAAGATTTGCTCAGTGTTTATGTTACTATGTGTATCTTTTTGAGTGAAATAAAAACTCAGACCCGAACACTTCGTAGTGTCTTCACAGGACATGCGGCCTTTATTCACCAGTCACATAATTCCTTCCGCCCCAGGAGACACCAGTCGATGACGTAAATATGGTCTGCCTTATATGGGCATCGTCAAGGAGGGTGTTTGATTCACCCATAAGGCCACTGGTTAGGCTCCAAATAATTGTAACGAACCCTTACCCTCTATTGCAGCACCCCCTTCCCTATTGAGCATGATAAATAGTGGAGGCGGGCTTGTACGCAGACAGTGGGTAGAGTCATTGCAGAAGTGAATAAATAACTTAACGTCACATTTGTCTATGTCCCTGGACATGCGAGAGTACGGGGAAATGAAAGAGCGGACAGGTTGGCTAGCTGCGTTGTCGTTGAAGACGGTCAACCAATGGATCGGTGGGGGTGGGGGTGGGGGCATCATCAATGCCAGCCGAGTTGTGGGAAGGGCACAGGACTTCGACAACCATGAGCCCACGTCACTCCTTGGGATAAAAGAGATGGGAGTTAAGATAGGCGCAGCCAGAAACGAGAAACTTACTGGACGTGTATGAAAACGTATCAACGAACACAGAACTGGAGTCGTCAGTCGCTGGACACTGCGGGACTTGCTGAGGAGGGGATCTGAGCACCTATGGAGATGTTCGGAGTGCAATGATGATGGCCGTAAATAACTCAATCCCCTTCCCATCATTACTCCACTCGTCACAAGGCTGCTGGCAGATAACAGTGATAACAAGCTCACACTCTCTAGCAAACATTTCCCAAATGGCTCTGCGTCCATTCATTGGACAATAAGTAAATGGCTGCAGGAAAAAAAAAAAAAAACTAATTCATCAAATCCAGACTTTTCCACGCTAATCATTGGCTAGTTGTCCGTGTTTCCTGAGTGGCTTAGACCCATGGGATCGCAGTTTGGGAATGAAGCTGTCAGAATCTTTTGAGATGTACCATGATGTTTATGTCCATTTCTCTCTCTCTCTCTCTCTCTCTCTCTCTCTCTCTCTCTCTCTCTATCTCTCTCTCTGTCTGTCTCTCTATCTCTGTCTCTCTCTCTGTCTCTCTCTGTCTCTCTCTCTCTCTGTCTCTCTCTCTCTGTCTCTCTTTCTCTCTCTCTCTCTCTCTCTCTATATATATATATATATATATATATATATATATATATATCTGTCTGTCTCTCTCTCTCTCTCTCTCTCTCTCTCTATATATATATATATATATATATATATATATATATAGAGAGAGAGAGAGAGAGAGAGAGAGAAATGGACATAAACATCATGGTACATCTCAAAAGATTCTGACAGCTTCATTCCCAAACTGCGATCCCATGGGTCTAAGCCACTCATGAAACACGGACAACTAGCCAATGATTAGCGTGGAAAAGTCTGGATTTGATGAATTAGTTTTTTTTTTCCTGCAGCCATTTATTTATTGTCCAATGAATGGACGCAGAGCCATTTGGGAAATGTTTGCTAGAGAGTGTGAGTGTGCTATTGTGATGTATATGATGGATATATACATCACAATATTCATCTTTGCTCATCTTTCTAGCTCTCGAACCTGCTGCTTCAGGAGGAGGGTGGGAGTGGTCAGTGTAGTGATTGCTGTAATTAATCATCATCATTATTATCAAGTACCATGCCTGCTGGCATCTCGATCTTGACAGTTATTTATCATTTCAGTCACTTCTGGGGGGGGGGGGGGTCCCCGACCAGGCTACGGAGGCCCCTGCCTATAAGACTAGGTTAAAAACATTAAACACATTTTGTGGTTAAAAAAATAAATATTGCTTCCCCTAAAGTTCTCTGGTTTGCCAATCATTGATTTCTATTTTGTTACAAGCATTAACTAGTAAAGGGAGCCGCGATAGCTCTGTGGTTAGTGAACTGGACTACAAAGGACAAGGGGTAGTGTTCGATCCCAACCGACGGCTTCCGGGTTCACCCAGCCTTAAATGGGTACCGGATTTTTTTCTGGGAAAGTAAAGCAGCACGGACGTAATACCGACCACATTACCCCAAAAATCATGTGCTGAAGGTCTGTAAAATATAGAGTCACTAACACCACATTTCCCTATACGCCACTTGGCGTGACGGGGGTACTTTACTTTTTTTATTAACTAGTAAAATATCATTCCAATAGAAATATTGACTTTAGCTCAAATGTTAAATTTTGTATGTGGTGTCACAAACTGAAACCACTCCCATACAACATAACATTTAAGAATGAATGGAATGCTGTAGTAATCTAGACTCAAAATATGTTCATCCGTAAATGTTGTTAAATTTCCCACATTGGAACTAAAATGCCACTTTAGGATGAAAACATACAGCATGTATGAAAACATACATATGTTAGTCGTCCACTTTGTTTTTTGTTGTTGTTGTTGTAATTTTGATTTCAAACTTTACTTTGTGTTACACCTCTTTGGTTGTCGTTAAGGCTTGTACCATACCACTCAAACCTCGAGTGCAGCAACAACGAATACCCTGTTTCTTACTCTTAATTTTTTTTTTTTCAGATAAATCTATCGTCCATCAAGGCCTACATTATACAGTCATCGTCGTCGTCATTATCATCATCATCAAGTTGCTTTCTTATCTATAGTTTTCCCCTTTTCATTCCACTCCACTTCTCATTAATACATCTCTACCAGTTATCTCTTTCTCTCTCCATGAAGACCGTGCTGGTTATATTTCCTAGCTCCATAACCATAGAACAAAATATAGCCGCAACAACTTCAATGCAACTGGTTTTTATCGATCACTCCAGCTGTTTACTTATTTATCATTGAAACGCATATCACGTGTAATATCGCGTTGTTGGAATGGTAGCCTCGCCTATGGATTCACATGCTGACACTTAAAAAGAAACTGAGTAAAAGCTGCTTCGGAGCTGCGCGTTGCTATAATGTAGGCTTCTTGTGCTGGAATTGTAGAAATATTCTAAACCTGAATAGGTTAAAAGGGACAACATAGATATTGATATCCACTGTATTAAGTAAAAAGTAAAGATTCGCTCCACGCCTTGATAGTCGTATGGGGAAAATGGTGTTAGTGACCATATTTTTTATAGAACCACAGTACATTTTTTGGTTGATGTGGTCGGTATCACGCCAGGCCGCCTTTACTTCCCAGAAAAAATCCCTGGTACCCATTTTTAGACGATGAGTGAACTCCGGAGCTTTGTCAGTCCGTGAAAAAAAAATCCGTCACTGCTGGACCGAACCCGGACCTTTCTGGTCAGGAAGCGATTGCACTAACCACTCAGCCACCGAGGCTCCTAATGCAGTAAGGCAAACTGATTAATGGAACAGCTTGGGTCTGGGTGGTCTAGTGGTAAGACGTCGGTCTCCAGACAAGAAGTCCTAGGTTCGATTCAGACCACAGGTGGTGGTAATATTTTTATAAATATCGAATCCCGAGTTTCATCTTGGCTTTACTGGTCTCTAGCCCGCTGAGATAGCGCCGGTGAATAACAGGAGGCCTCATGTGCGCTCGTGGAAGATCACTTGGCAGTTGGAAATCGAAAGGTTTTGGCCAAAAATGTCAGTCGGCAAAGAAACATAAGGAAACAAAATTCTTCACAAGAACATCTATACTATCGACGATTTAAAAAAAAGAGAGAGAACATCGGAGTATATCTGCATGTAGGGCGAGGGACACCTGAGCACACGGCTGCCGGTGTGAAAGATAGGAGAATATTATTTATGATTTAAAAAAAGAAAAGTAAAGAGCCCCATCACACCAAGTGGCATATATGGAATATTGTGTTAGTGAAAATCATTTTTATATACCTTCAGCACATGATTTTTGTGGTAATGTGGCCGGTATCACGCCAGGCCGCCTTTACTTTCCCAGAAAATAATCCGGTATCAATTTAAGGCTGGGTGAACCTTGAAGCCGTCGATCAGGATCGAACCCTACCTCTTGTCCTGTGTAGTCCGGTTCACTAACCACTGAGCTATCGCGGCTCCCTTATTTAAGGTAGTAGCCTCCGTCAGGTATAGTTGACTATGGATTTGTCAGCGCCCCTAGAAATGTTATTTTTTTCTATTTAAAAAAAATATATATGTATTATTTAAGGTATTCACGCAAAATTTGATAGAGATACAAAATCGGTGTATGCAAAACAACACATAAAAAAACGTTTAGGACTGCCCACACACACCATTAAATAATGTCTGTCCGTATGAAGGAATATTCCACACAAAACCATTAGACCAATATTTGATGACATCAATGCCAAATATGGTTAATCTTGAATGTCAAAAGCCAGTGAAATGTTAATTATCACAGAAATGTGATGTTTGGTGAAATATTCTCGACTGACAGGAGACAAACTTAGGAATCTGACACTGAGTTCGTTTGTTCGTTTGCGTTCACCCGATGACAGGATAACACCTCTTCATCGTCCGTCCTTAAAAGGACGTTAAGTGGGCGTATCTGCGTTGTGTTGTGGTTTGTAGCATAATGTGATATTTGCGCCTTTCGGCCCAACACATCCGACTTCCGCGCGTGACCCTGAGTGAAACCAGGCGTATGGCCAGTCTTGAGCTTCATGTGCAATAAATAAGCCTTTATAAAAATTGGTCATGCCATTTCAGCCCATTTAAGATAACTCAGAATCGTCATGTGGCATACCGGTTGGCATAGGCGATAATGTTCTTCATCAATTTTCTATCCACAGTGCAACATATCAAAATTGTTGACTGTTTTCCGTGCCATGACACCAAGCTATCTAATTATATTATAGTATCTTCTCTCTTTGTTGTCAGCGATAAATATCTCCAGTAAAACGCGGCAATTAAAGAAGAAAGCTATTTCAGGCAGTCACATACCATTTTAAGGGAGCCGCGGTAGCTCAGTGGTTAGTGAACTGGACTACAAAGGACAAGAGGTAGGGTTCGATCCTGATCGATGGCTTCCGGTTCACCCAGCCTTCAATTGGTACCGGAATTTTTTTCTGGGAAAGTAAAGCGCCACGGGCGTAATACCGACCACATTACCCCAAAAATCAAGTGCCGAAGGTCCGTAAAATTTATGGTCACTAACACAATATTCCCTATACGCCACTTGGCGTGACGGGGGTACTTTACTTTTTACTTACCATTTTAGATGATAGAGCTTGCGCTGGCATTAAGATGTAGTGTTAAAACAAGACAATGCCAGAAACTAGAGGAAGGTTAAAGAGGAAGTGAAGATCTCGGCATAACAAAAAGAATGGACTTTTCAGTGAATTACCTGCCAGGATCGCTGTGATACTTTCACGAAGTTGGTCAGTGAATTCTTTTTTGTGTGCGTTCACTTTAGACTTTAATAAGTTTGGAGAAATCAGTGATTGGATCTAAGTTAATGGCTTCACCAGGCATCTCGTCTCCCTACTAATGGCTACATGAGTCATCTTGTCCATTATCTGATTAACATCTCTGAGGCAAACATCTTGTGTCAAGTATGATTTTTAAAAAAAGTTTTAGCTGTGATATGATGATGATGATGATGATGACGACGACGACGATGACGATGATGATGATGGATGATGGATGATGGATGATGGATGATGGATGATGATTATTTAAAGTATGCAACTATTATCTGTCACGTGATGTTATTGTAGAGAATGCAAAATGGTAATTGATGTGATGTTATTGTAATTGTCCCTTAACCTTATCTGTTCATTATACTTTGCATCCTTCTTAACCTTTACTCCTTTCTCCCTATCCTTCATACTCCTGACATGGCACATAGTCACGAGGCTTTCAATTCAATTGACCCTGCCTTTTTCATTTGCTGTCTAATTCGGGAGTCGCGGTAGCTCAGTGGTTAGTGAATTAGACTAGCTGTGACAAGAGGACGGGCTCGAACCTGTACAACGGCTTCCAGACTCACCCAGCCTTAATTGGGGTACCGCATTTTTCTGAGAAATAAGTCGGCACGTCTACCGACATTACCCCAATTGTGACGAATATCTATATATAAAAAAATAGAGGCACTAACACCATATTCCCTAAACGATATGTGGCGTGATAGGGCTCTTTTCCTTGTGTATTTTTGGCTGCATGCCAGATAAAAAAGAAAATATATTATACAAGACATTTTAACAATGGAAGTAAGATAAAAGTACTTAATTTTGATGTATAGGCAATCTTGATATAAAGAAGTGAATTCTGGGCAATCAGAGAAAAGGCAAGCAGTCGTTGGAGCCCATGTAATTGTGGTTTTAGAGAAGAGTGTTAGAGAGTATTAGGGACAACGTAGGCGAAGGCACGCATCACAGAAGCAGAGCTGGAAGTTGTCTGCGACCCATAGCTGATGGCTTGTGCCTGGATCGGTGAACCAGAACTATCCAGACCCTGCTGCACCTCTCCGTGGTGCCTCTAGTAATAGACTAATCTATAGTCTGGTCAAGTAGGTATCGGAGAGGGAAAACAAACTGGTACTAAAAATGTTGTGATGAAGTCGGATGTGTTGGGCCGAAAGGCACAAATTTCACAGTTATACTGCAAAACACAACACAACCCAGACACGCCCATTGAACGTCAGTAGTAGACAAGGTTCCATTTGAGCCGTATTTTGGCGTAAATTAACAAAGCTATATAGCAGGCGCATTTCGCGCCTTATGTACACGAGAGACAAGGGTAGTTAACCATGACCGCTCGTGTCGGGATGTTGACCTCTAGTCCAGGTGACCCGGAAGTGACCTGTTTATGTTTGGTGTGTCCTGACTTTGGAGGCCTTGGTGTACTTGCTCGATAGCGATAGGTTAGTAGATTATACATGACCTCGGGGTGGATCGCGTGTTGGCGGGGGTTCCCTCGGGGATAATCTCGAGTGTTTTCGGACAGCGTGCTATCGGATCGGGGATTAGTTCGATTCGGTGTGACGCTATCGCGCCAGGTAGACGTTAGAAAATATTTATAGCTATGTAGTTGGGTGTCTGCTTAACGTTGTACCATAAATGAAGCATAAGGGTGAAACAGTTAGAGATTGCTGGGTAGTCTAAACTGGTAGTGTAAATATGTTCCTCGGTGTTAGTGGTTCGCCATCTCTCTCTCTCTCTCTCTCTCTTTCTCTCTCTCTTTCTCTCTCTCTACTATTCCAGCCTAGATTTCCCTCCATTGAAACACTTACTCATTCTCGCCATTTATCCCTATCATCGCGCCTTCCTTCTCTATCTCTCTTTCTCTCTCTCGCTTTCTCCCCTAGCCTCTCTTAGACTTCTAACCTATCACTCCACCCTCCGCCTCTCCCTTTAGCTCCCCCGCCCTCCCTAATATTTTTAGCGTCCCTCCTATTGTAACACTTGATTATTCTCACCATTAATACATAGCATCTCGCCTTCTTTCTCATAGGCTTCTCTCGCTCTCTCTCTCTCTCTCTCGCTCTTCTAACCCCTACTAGACTTCTCTCCTACCATTCCACCTTTCTTCTCTCTCTCTCTCTCTCTCTCTCTCTCTCTCTCTCTCTCTTACCTCACCTAGCGTTCCGCCTTCATTCGTATTTTTACCTTACCACCAGTGTAACACATTAATAACATTGAATATCAATTACAAAAAGACTTGAAATATCTACTTTTTAAAGAACCAATAAGATAAACATATGAAAAACGAAGGAATAATACACTCGACAAGGCTTAACAGACGTACTTTATACACATCACCATTAATACAACTGAAATTCCTTAATGATAACCTATCACATCGTTATGAGCTAAGAGAAAAACAGAAAAAAAAAATTCAACTTACACCGTAAAATATTCCACTTCAACACAGACCGCTAGACTGAACAGTACTATGAAAATAAACGTCCGTGAATCAAGCGCGCTTATAACACGAAGTCTCACATCCGACTAGTTTAAATACAAGCTGGTAAATAAAATTTAGACGATACTATACCACCCTCGACTAATATCTAGGTTAACCAACCAGAGAAGAAGATTTCTATCGGACACCCATCAACGAAATGACTGACCTCTGGATTAACTAATCAGAGAAGAGGATTACTGTTATCGTGATAACTGACCTCATTTTCATGATTATTCTCACCATTAATACATAGCATCTCGCCTTCTTTCTCATAGGCTTCTCTCGCTCTCTCTCTCTCTCTCTCTCTCTCTCTCAGTTAGAGATTACTGGTTAGTCTAAGCTGGTAGTGTAAATATGTTCCTCGGTGTTAGTGGTTCGCTATCTCTCTCTCTCTCTCTCTCGCCCTCTTTCTCTCTCTCTCTCTCTCTTCTTTCTCTCTCTCTCTCTCTCTCTCTCTCTCTCTCTACTATTCCAGCCTAGATTTCCCTCCATTGAAACACTTACTCATTCTCTCCATTTATCCCTAGCATCGCGCCTTCCTTCTCTCTTTCTCTCTCTCTATTTCTCTCTCGCTTTCTCCCCTATCCTCTCTTAGACTTCTAACCTATCAGTCCACCCTCCGCCTCTCCCTTTAGCTCCCCCGCCCTCCCTCATATTTTTAGCGTCCCTCCTATTGTAACACTTGATTGTTAGCCACCAGAACTACACACCATCTCTTGTTAACCCGAATCTCATCAACTACACGACCCCTCCTTTGGTTCGTGGTTCGGTAAGTCCGTGGTTCGTTAAGTCCGTGGTTCGTGGGTTGTGGTTCGTGGTTCATTAGTTGATGGTTCGTTAAGTCCGTGGTTCGTGGGGTTGTGGTTCGTGGTTCGTTAGTTGATGGTTCGTTAAGTCCATGGTTCGTAGGGGTTGTGGTTCGCGGTTCGTGAGTTGAGGGTTCGTTAAGTCCGTGGTTCGTGGGGTTGTGGTTCGTGGTTCGTTAGTTGATAGTTCGTTAAGTCCATGGTTCGTAGGGGTTGTGGTTCCCGGTTCGTGAGTTGAGGGTTCGTTAAGTCCGCACATGTTTCCCCAAATTCGTCAAGGTATTCCCATAGGCCGAGAAAAATATTACCACCAGATCACAAAAATGTAGGCAGAAACCTAGGAGGCAAGGTCAGAAACCTAGGAGACAAGGTCAGAAACCTAGGAGGCAAGGGCAGAAACCAAAGAGGCAAGGGCAGAAAACTAGGAGGCACGGGCAGAAACCTAAGAGGCAAGGGCAGAAACCTAAGAGGTAAAGACAGAAACCTAGGAGGCAAGGTCAGAAACCTAGGAGGCAAGGGCAGAAACCTAGGAGGCAAGGGCAGAAACCTAAGAGGCAAAGACAGAAACCTAGGAGGCAAGGACAGAAAACTAGGGGGGGGGGTCGTGGTTCGGTAAGTCCGTGGTTCGTTAAGTCCGTGGTTCGTGGGGTTGTGGTTCGTGGTTCGTTAGTTGATGGTTCGTTAAGTCCGTGGTTCGTGGGGTTGTGGTTCGTGGTTCGTTAGTTGATGGTTCGTTAAGTCCATGGTTCGTAGGGGTTGTGGTTCGCGGTTCGTGAGTTGAGGGTTCGTTAAGTCCGTGGTTCGTGGGGTTGTGGTTCGTGGTTCGTTAGTTGATAGTTCGTTAAGTCCATGGTTCGTAGGGGTTGTGGTTCCCGGTTCGTGAGTTGAGGGTTCGTTAAGTCCGTGGTTCGTGGGGTTGTGGTTCGTGGTTCGTTAGTTGATGGTTCGTTAAGTCCGTGGTTCGTGGGGTTGTGGTTTATTAAGTTTGTAGTTTGTTAAGTGCGTGGTTCGAGAGGTCGTGGGCAAGGGCAGAAACCTAAGAGGCAAGGGCAGAAACCTAGGAGGCAAGGTCAGAAACCTAGGAGGCACGAGTTAATCTATCGATAAACGTTTCAAAGTCATTTCTGTTGTTAACTAACAAGGGTTTGTCTAATCCTGTCGCGTTATTTGAGCTTGTGTGTGAAAGTAACGCAGCCAGATAGAACTGACCTCTGAGGCAATACCGGATGTGTTACTAAAAAGATTTTGACGTATGATGGCAATTTTATGAGTTTACCCCTGATCATTTTTTAGGGATACGCCCATGAAATCGGTAAAAATCGTAAATTTTTACTCTAGGCATACCCCAAACTCTATTTTAGACAGCCCCATTGGAAAAATTTACATTAAAAACCACTTTTAGGATTTTACCCCTTATCATTTTTTGAGGGTTACGCCCATGGAATCGATAAAAATAATAAATTTAGCACGTAGGCTTACCTAAACTTTATTTTAGACATCCCCACACCAAAAATTTACTTAAAAATCACTTTTGAAATTGTTACCCCCTTACCATTTTTTAGGGTTACGCCCATGGAATTGATAAAAATCGTAAATTTAGCACGTAGGCATACCTAAAACTTTATTTTAGACATCCCCATACCAAAAATTTACTTAAAAATCACTTTTGAAATTGTAACCCCCCTTACCATTTTTAGGGTTACGCCCCTGAAATCGATAAAAAATTGAAATATAACCTCAAGGCATACCCCAAACATAATATTTGACACCCCTACATATCAAACTCCATCAAAAAATCAACAAAAACTAGTAGTGGTATAGTGGTTTTTGAGCCGTTCATACTACGCAGATGTACGGTGCAGCACGTGCAATCGATAAAAAAATTGAAATATAACATCAAGGCATACCCCAAACATAATATTTGACACCCCTACATAGCAAATTCCAACATAAAAACAACACAAAACTAGTGGTGGTATAGTGGTTTTTGAACCGTTCATACTACGCAGATGTACGGTGCAGCACGTGCAATCGATAAAAAAATTGAAATATAACCTCAAGGCATACCCCAAACAATATTTGACACCCCTACATATCAAATTCCAACATAAAAACAACAAAAAACTAGTGGTGGTATAGTGGTTTTTGAACCGTTCATACTACGCAGATGTACGGTGCAGCACGTGCAATCGATAAAAAAATTGAAATATAACCTCAAGGCATACCTTAAACATAATATTTGACACCCCTACATATCAAATTCCAACAAAAAAACAAAAAAAATAGTAGTAAGGAAGGCGGTTTTTGAGCCGTTCATACTACGCAGATGTATCGTGCAGCACGATACGAGATTGTGCTGCATGAAACTTCACGAAATGTTCAAATCCTTGCACTAAACCCCCTTCCTTACTACTATTTTTTTTTTTGTTTGTTTTTTTGTTGGAATTTGATATGTAGGGGTGTCAAATATTATGTTTGGGGTATGCCTTGAGGTTATATTTCAATTTTTTTATCGATTGCACGTGCTGCACCGTACATCTGCGTAGTATGAACGGTTCAAAAACCACTATACCACCACTAGTTTTTTGTTGTTTTTATGTTGGAATTTGATATGTAGGGGTGTCAAATATTATGTTTGGGGTATGCCTTGAGGTTATATTTGAATTTTTTTATCGATTGCACGTGCTGCACCGTACATCTGCGTAGTATGAACGGTTCAAAAACCACTATACCACCACTAGTTTTTTGTTGTTTTTATGTTGGAATTTGATATGTAGGGGTGTCAAATATTATGTTTGGGGTATGCCTTGAGGTTATATTTCAATTTTTTTATCGATTGCACGTGCTGCACCGTACATCTGCGTAGTATGAACGGTTCAAAAACCACTATACCACCACTAGTTTTTTGTTGATTTTTTGATGGAGTTTGATATGTAGGGGTGTCAAATATTATGTTTGGGGTATGCCTTGAGGTTATATTTCAATTTTTTATCGATTTCAGGGGCGTAACCCTAAAAATGGTAAGGGGGGTTACAATTTCAAAAGTGATTTTTAAGTAAATTTTTGGTATGGGGATGTCTAAAATAAAGTTTTAGGTATGCCTACGTGCTAAATTTACGATTTTTATCAATTCCATGGGCGTAACCCTAAAAAATGGTAAGGGGGTAACAATTTCAAAAGTGATTTTTAAGTAAATTTTTGGTGTGGGGATGTCTAAAATAAAGTTTTAGGTAAGCCTACGTGCTAAATTTATTATTTTTATCGATTCCATGGGCGTAACCCTCAAAAAATGATAAGGGGTAAAATCCTAAAAGTGGTTTTTAATGTAAATTTTCCAATGGGGCTGTCTAGAATAGAGTTTGGGGTATGCCTAGAGTAAAAATTTACGATTTTTACCGATTTCATGGGCGTATCCCTAAAAAATGATCAGGGGGTAAACTCATAAAATTGCCATCATACGTCAAAATCTTTTTAGTAACACATCCGGTATTGCCTCAGAGGTCAGTTCTATTTGGCTGCGTTACTTTCACACACAAGCTCAAATAACGCGACAGGATTAGACAAACCCTTGTTAGTTAACAACAGAAATGACTTTGAAACGTTTATCGATAGATTAACTCGTGCCTCCTAGGTTTCTGACCTTGCCTCCTAGGTTTCTGCCCTTGCCTCTTAGGTTTCTGCCCTTGCCCACGACCTCTCGAACCACGCACTTAACAAACTACAAACTTAATAAACCACAACCCCACGAACCACGGACTTAACGAACCATCAACTAACGAACCACGAACCACAACCCCACGAACCACGGACTTAACGAACCCTCAACTCACGAACCGGAACCACAACCCCTACGAACCATGGACTTAACGAACTATCAACTAACGAACCACGAACCACAACCCCACGAACCACGGACTTAACGAACCCTCAACTCACGAACCGCGAACCACAACCCCTACGAACCATGGACTTAACGAACCATCAACTAACGAACCACGAACCACAACCCCACGAACCACGGACTTAACGAACCATCAACTAACGAACCACGAACCACAACCCCACGAACCACGGACTTAACGAACCACGGACTTACCGAACCACGAACCACGACCCCCCCCCCTAGTTTTCTGTCCTTGCCTCCTAGGTTTCTGTCTTTGCCTCTTAGGTTTCTGCCCTTGCCTCCTAGGTTTCTGCCCTTGCCTCCTAGGTTTCTGACCTTGCCTCCTAGGTTTCTGTCTTTACCTCTTAGGTTTCTGCCCTTGCCTCTTAGGTTTCTGCCCGTGCCTCCTAGTTTTCTGCCCTTGCCTCTTTGGTTTCTGCCCTTGCCTCCTAGGTTTCTGACCTTGTCTCCTAGGTTTCTGACCTTGCCTCCTAGGTTTCTGCCTACATTTTTGTGATCTGGTGGTAATATTTTTCTCGGCCTATGGGAATACCTTGACGAATTTGGGGAAACATGTGCGGACTTAACGAACCCTCAACTCACGAACCGGGAACCACAACCCCTACGAACCATGGACTTAACGAACTATCAACTAACGAACCACGAACCACAACCCCACGAACCACGGACTTAACGAACCCTCAACTCACGAACCGCGAACCACAACCCCTACGAACCATGGACTTAACGAACCATCAACTAACGAACCACGAACCACAACCCCACGAACCACGGACTTAACGAACCATCAACTAATGAACCACGAACCACAACCCCACGAACCACGGACTTAACGAACCACGGACTTACCGAACCACGAACCAAAGGAGGGGTCGTGTAGTTGATGAGGTTCGGGTTAACAAGAGATGGTGTGTAGTTCTGGTGGCTAACAATCAAGTGTTACAATAGGAGGGACGCTAAAAATATGAGGGAGGGCGGGGGAGCTAAAGGGAGAGGCGGAGGGTGGACTGATAGGTTAGAAGTCTAAGAGAGGATAGGGGAGAAAGCGAGAGAGAGAGAGAGAGAGAGAGAAGGAAGGCGCGATGCTAGGGATAAATGGAGAGAATGAGTAAGTGTTTCAATGGAGGGAAATCTAGGCTGGAATAGTAGAGAGAGAGAGAGAGAGAGAGAGAGAGAGAGAGAGAGAGAAAGAAAGAGAGAGAGAGAGAGAGAAAGAGGGCGAGAGAGAGAGAGAGAGATAGCGAACCACTAACACCGAGGAACATATTTACACTACCAGCTTAGACTAACCAGTAATCTCTAACTGAGAGAGAGAGAGAGAGAGAGAGAGAGAGAGCGAGAGAAGCCTATGAGAAAGAAGGCGAGATGCTATGTATTAATGGTGAGAATAATCATGAAAATGAGGTCAGTTATCACGATAACAGTAATCCTCTTCTCCGATTAGTTAATCCAGAGGTCAGTCATTTCGTTGATGGGTGTCCGATAGAAATCTTCTTCTCTGGTTGGTTAACCTAGATATTAGTCGAGGGTGGAATAGTATCGTCTAAATTTTATTTACCAGCTTATATTTAAACTAGTCGGATGTGAGACTTCGTGTTATAAGCGCGCTTGATTCACGGACGTTTATTTTCATAGTACTGTTCAGTCTAGCGGTCTGTGTTGAAGTGGAATATTTTACGGTGTAAGTTGAATTTTTTTTTTCTGTTTTTCTCTTAGCTCATAACGATGTGATAGGTTATCATTAAGGAATTTCAGTTGTATTAATGGTGATGTGTATAAAGTACGTCTGTTAAGCCTTGTCGAGTGTATTATTCCTTCGTTTTTCATATGTTTATCTTATTGGTTCTTTAAAAAGTAGATATTTCAAGTCTTTTTGTAATTGATATTCAATGTTATTAATGTGTTACACTGGTGGTAAGGTAAAAATACGAATGAAGGCGGAACGCTAGGTGAGGTAAAGAGAGAGAGAGAGAGAGAGAGAGAGAGAGAGAGAAGAAAGGTGGAATGGTAGGAGAGAAGTCTAGTAGGGGTTAGAAGAGCGAGAGAGAGAGAGAGAGCGAGAGAAGCCTATGAGAAAGAAGGCGAGATGCTATGTATTAATGGTGAGAATAATCAAGTGTTACAATAGGAGGGACGCTAAAAATATTAGGAGGGCGGGGGAGCTAAAGGGAGAGGCGGAGGGTGGAGTGATAGGTTAGAAGTCTAAGAGAGGCTAGGGGAGAAAGCGAGAGAGAGAAAGAGAGATAGAGAAGGAAGGCGCGATGATAGGGATAAATGGCGAGAATGAGTAAGTGTTTCAATGGAGGGAAATCTAGGCTGGAATAGTAGAGAGAGAGAAAGAGAGAGAGAAAGAGAGAGAGAGAGAGAGAGAGAGAGATGGCGAACCACTAACACCGAGAACATATTTACACTACCAGTTTAGACTACCCAGCAATCTCTAACTGTTTCACCCTTATGCTTCATTTATGGTACAACGTTAAGCAGACACCCAACTACATAGCTATAAATATTTTCTAACGTCTACCTGGCGCGATAGCGTCACACCGAATCGAACTAATCCCCGATCCGATAGCACGCTGTCCGAAAACACTCGAGATAATCCCCGAGGGAACCCCCGCCAACACGCGATCCACCCCGAGGTCATGTATAATCTACTAACCTATCGCTATCGAGCAAGTACACCAAGGCCTCCAAAGTCAGGACACACCAAACATAAACAGGTCACTTCCGGGTCACCTGGACTAGAGGTCAACATCCCGACACGAGCGGTCATGGTTAACTACCCTTGTCTCTCGTGTACATAAGGCGCGAAATGCGCCTGCTATATAGCTTTGTTAATTTACGCCAAAATACGGCTCAAATGGAACCTTGTCTACTACTAACGTCCTTTTAAGGGCGGATGACGAAGAGGTGTACTCCTGTAGTCATCGAGCGAACGCAAGCAAGCAAGCATTAGAGACAACTAAAATGAGGATTCTCTAAAAGAGAACAAAGTAATAAAAAAAATTTGTTACCAATATCATGCGAAGAAGCAGTCACTAGATAACTTTGAAAAGGACAGATGACTATGACATGAATTTACACTCAAGACCACGACCGAGCACTGTACCTGTTTCCTGTAACCCAGAGTAACTTATTATTGATTTGTGTTAAATTACTTTCTAACACAAAGGGCGGGAAAAAAGTAGGCCTTGTCCAGAATTGGTTAAGTCGACCTGGCACGACTTAAATAACGACTGGTGGTACATAACATCTGAGTCTGGGTCCCCATTCCTAAATTTAGCATCAGCAGATCAATTCCGGCTGCAGGAGGCAGCCTTCTTGTCTGGGTCTGTCCATCCAAAATTCCCCTGAGATGCGCTGTGACTGGATTAAGCTTGGACGCTTGAAATATTGCGGTCGGAAGTATGGGGATTGTACAGCTTTAATTGACTAAAAAACACTCACTATAAAAATGGTATCAGTTGTCGTGTCGTTGTGGCAGGTTGCCTGCAATCTGGGATCTACGTAATCATTTGTTTTAGACACTGCAACTGTTATCTTAAAAGAAAGAGCCAAAGTAAATCTACTTCGGACTTTCGTTCTTTACAGTCAAGGTATTCCCAATCCGCTCTTCCGCCCGTTCCAACCACTATTTAAGTGTTTGTATACTGACTTTCCCTGTCCCGCATTAATTTCTACCTAGGGATATATTCTTATTGTTTTTATTTATTATTATTAATTTCTATTTCATATGGACATTAGGACAACTGACAAGAAAGTCACTGGAGTCTGTAGAAATGTGGTTTTACAGAAGAATGTTGAGAATACCATGGACAGCTAAGAAGAGTAATGAAAATGTTCTGAAAGAGGTCAAAGCAAAAAGAGAGCTAATTTCCAATATTAGGAAGAAACAATCATCATTTTTTGGCCATGTAATGAGAAGAGAGCAACTGGAATATATTGTAACAACTGGAAAAATTGAGGGACGAAGAGATAGAGGGAAGCAAAGAGAAAAGATACCAGACAGCTTGAGAGAATGGCTTGGCAGAAGGTCAAGAAAAGAAAGATAAATAACTGTCGTGATCGAAAGTTGTGGAGAGACATGATCACCTACACCAGCAGGCCCAGTACTTGATGATGATGATGATTATTATTTCATAGGGCGGTAGATTGAACGTGTTGTGTTCTTTTCCGCCAGGCATGATTTTCCTGCTTTCTCGCTTCGTGGCACCACGTTCCAGCATTCCTTGACATCATCCGTGTTGTTGTTACCTTCCTGTGAGAGGTGATCTCTCGAACCCTCACAATGTCCAAAATAAATTTAGCTATCCCTAGCGCTAATGGGGCCTAATACCGACCATATTACCCCAAAAATCATGTACTGAAGGGCTGTAAAATTTGTGGTCACTAACACCATATTCCCTATACGCCACTTGGCGGGATGGGGCTCTTTCCTTTTCTTTTTACTAGCTCTAATGTCTGAGTGGTTAGGGCACAAGCTAATGACTGAAAGTTCTGAGTTTAATTCCCATATGTGGCGAATTTTTGTTTTCGGACAGACACAGTTTTAGTTTCTCTGAAATGGATATCAGAGATTTTTGTTGTTCTCTGAAAGCAGAGCAGCTATGACGAAAACATCAACCATAAGATGTGCCTTTTGCGTTGTTGAAAAATATGAGCTTTACCGCCACCTTTACCACTACTTTTACCGCCACCTTTACCACTACCTTTACCGCCACCATTACCACTACTTTTACCGCCACCTTTACCACTACCTTTACCGCCACCTTTACCACTACCTTTACCGCCACCTTTACCACTACCTTTACCGCCACCTTTACCACTACCTTTACCGCCACCTTTACCTCTACTTTTACCGCCACCTTTACCACTACTTTTTCCGCCACCTTACCTCTACCTTTACCGCCACCTTTACCACTACCTTTACCGCCACCTTTACCACTACTTTTACCGCCACCTTTACCTCTACCTTTACCGCCACCTTTACCACTACCTTTACCGCCACCTTTACCACTACCTTTACCGCCACCTTTACCACTACTTTTACCGCCACCTTTACCACTACCTTTACCACCACCTTTACCGCCACCTTTACCACTACTTTTACCGCCACCTTTACCACTACCTTTACCGCCACCTTTACCGCCACCTTTACCGCCACCTTTACCACTACTTTTACCGCCACCTTTACCACTACCTTTACCACTACTTTTACCGCCACCTTTACCTCTACTTTTACCGCCACCTTTACCACTACTTTTACCGCCACCTTTACCACTACTTTTACCGCCACCTTTACCACTACTTTTACCGCCACCTTTACCACTACTTTTACCGCCACCTTTATCACTACTTTTACCGCCACCTTTATCACTACTTTTACCGCCACCTTTATCACTACTTTTACCGCCACCTTTACCACTACTTTTACCGCCACCTTTATCACTACTTTTACCGCCACCTTTACCACTACTTTTACCGCCACCTTTACCACTACTTTTACCGCCACCTTTATCACTACTTTTACCGCCACCTTTACCACTACTTTTACCGCCACCTTTATCACTACTTTTACCGCCACCTTTACCACTACTTTTACCGCCACCTTTACCACTACTTTTACCGCCACCTTTACCACTACTTTTACCGGCACCTTTATCACTACTTTTACCGCCACCTTTACCACTACCTTTACCGCCACCTTTACCACTACTTTTACCGCCACCTTTACCACTACTTTTACCGCCACCTTTACCTCTACTTTTACGCGCCACCTTTACCTCTACTTATACCGCCACCTTTACCTCTACTTTTATCGCCACCTTTACCTCTACTTTTACCGCCACCTTTACCACTACTTTTACCGCCACCTTTACCTCTACTTTTACCGCCACCTTTACCACTACTTTTACCGCCACCTTTACCACTACTTTTACCGCCACCTTTACCACTACTTTTACCGCCACCTTTACCACTACTTTTACCGCCACCTTTACCTCTACTTTTACCGCCACCTTTACCACTACTTTTACCGCCACCTTTACCACTACCTTTACCGCCACCTTTACCTCTACTTTTACCGCCACCTTTACCTCTAATTTTACCGCCACCTTTACCACTACTTTTACCGCCACCTTTACCACTACTTTTACCGCCACCTTTACCACTACCTTTACTGCTACTTTTACCGCCACCTTTACCTCTACTTTTACCGCCACCTTTACCACTACTTTTACCGCCACCTTTACCACTACCTTTACCGCCACCTTTACCACTACTTTTACCGCCACCTTTACTACTACTTTTACCGCCACCTTTACCACTACCTTTACCGCCACCTTTACCACTACTTTTACCGCCACCTTTACCACTACTTTTACCGCCACCTTTACCACTACCTTTACCGCCACCTTTACCACTACCTTTACCGCCACCTTTACCTCTACTTTTACCGCCACCTTTACCACTACCTTTACCGCCACCTTTACCACTACCTTTACCGCCACCTTTACCACTACCTTTACCGCCACCTTTACCACTACTTTTACCGCCACCTTTACCTCTACTTTTACCGCCACCTTTACCTCTACCTTTACCGCCACCTTTACCACTACCTTTACCGCCACCTTTACCTCTACTTTTACCGCCACCTTTACCACTACCTTTACCGCCACCTTTACCTCTACTTTTACCGCCACCTTTACCGCCACCTTTACCTGTACTTTTACCGCCACCTTTACCACTACCTTTACTGCCACCTTTACCACTACCTTTACCGCCACCTTTACCACTACCTTTACCGCCACCTTTACCACTACCTTTACCGCCACCTTTACCACTACCTTTACCGCCACCTTTACCACTACCTTTACTGCCACCTTTACCACTACCTTTACCGCCACCTTTACCACTACCTTTACCGCCACCTTTACCACTACTTTTACCGCCACCTTTACCACTACTTTTACCGCCACCTTTACCACTACCTTTACCGCCACCTTTACCACTACTTTTACCGCCACCTTTACCTCTACTTTTACCGCCACCTTTACCACTACCTTTACCGCCACCTTTACCACTACCTTTACCGCCACCTTTACCACTACCTTTACCGCCACCTTTACCACTACTTTTACCGCCACCTTTACCTCTACTTTTACCGCCACCTTTACCTCTACCTTTACCGCCACCTTTACCACTACCTTTACCGCCACCTTTACCTCTACTTTTACCGCCACCTTTACCACTACCTTTACCGCCACCTTTACCTCTACCTTTACCGCCACCTTTACCGCCACCTTTACCTCTACTTTTACCGCCACCTTTACCACTACCTTTACTGCCACCTTTACCACTACCTTTACCGCCACCTTTACCACTACCTTTACCGCCACCTTTACCACTACCTTTACCGCCACCTTTACCACTACCTTTACCGCCACCTTTACCACTACCTTTACCGCCACCTTTACCACTACCTTTACCGCCACCTTTACCACTACCTTTACCGCCACCTTTACCACTACTTTTACCGCCACCTTTACCGCCACCTTTACCACTACCTTTACCGCCACCTTTACCACTACTTTTACCGCCACCTTTACCACTACCTTTACCGCCACCTTTACCGCTACCTTTACCGCTACTTTTACCGCCACCTTTACCACTGCCTTTACCGCCACCTTTACGATACGGACGTAGAGGGAACACCAAATCTAGTGAACTGTCCTCTCGCGAGATTCACTTCTCTACACAACCTGAAGTAACTGACTCATGCTCGATCCAGATATCTTTATGTGCGTGGTTACTAAATTGCTTCTCATTCATTCAATATATTTATATATATATATATATATATATATATATATATATAATGGGTCCGATTTTGTACCCACTGCTGTTGTGTCTTATCTCCCTTGGTATATAGAATATTCTTAAAAGTGTTCGGACAGTATCTATAGAGGCTTCCATCTATTATCTGATTACCCATAATTCAGCTCGAGTTTGTATCAACGGTGCGGCCCATGAATCACTTCCTAGCTAAGATTTTTGTTGAAATAATGGCAGAAAATTTGTCGTCAGTAGAGACGTTTGTATTTCTTAATTAGTCAACAAAGTAACAGTTTTGCAATCTGGGCTGTTCAGTCTGTGAAGACTATGTCAATTCTGATGGTTTGTGATCACCTAGTAGCTCGCTGGTTAAGCTCATGTTTAGTTCCTCTCTTTGTTTTATTTCTACGTGATTTATTCGCACTTGATTTACTTTAGCGATTTCATTATCATCTTTTGTCAAGCACTTCTGTAACCGCGGATCACTGAAAGACTTAATTATCTTTTTTGTTTGTTTTTGTTTCAGTTTAAATCTGTAATTACGGCCCAAAGTTCCCTACGATTCGAACGTTATATGTCCACACAGTGCTATACTCCAAATAGTCATATTTTCATGTTATAGAACGTTGTATTTGTACTGTGATTGATTTTATGGCAAGCTTTAACTACAAAGAGTGATTATACAGAAGTTTAACTTGAAGACGTTAGCTAATTCATCAATTGTAAGGTCGTTATTTCTGACCAAGTCAACAAAGTAATTCCGGAAATAAAGGGTTAATCGTGTTCCACCTATAAACGGCGCCCTTAAAGTTGATATATTAACTCTACATAGTTGTCTTGAAAATCAGTAATGGATAGTATAGTTCATGGAAGAAAGAGAAGGGGTCGCTCCAAAAGACGATGGAACCAAGATATGAAGTACTCCTTACATACTACACTGAATGAGGCGGGTTATACAGCTGGGTAACGAGAAACGTTCGCTCTGCCAGTGTCACATTAGCGACATCCTCTCCTGGACAAGATGGCATGGCCATGATAATGTCATTTCTGGCCTTACGCTGAACAAACACATTACATTATCCTTTTGCGTTTAAAAAAAATATTATTATTATCTGAAATGCCGCAGCCCCGCATATTTATGTCAATCCCATCTGAATATTTGAAAGCGGATAAATCTCAGTTTGTCAATCCTTGAAACATAATCTCGCATAAGCAGTGACTCATCATCATCGAGTGCCATCTCCGCATTGAAGGTTAGCTACCATAGAGCGCTATTCTGCTATGCCTCTTGCTTTGATGGTGCAGGTTGTCATATGCTGGTTTTTTCCATCTTTTGATGTTACTCGTCATGTTAGTCTTGGTCTGCCTCTGCCTCTTTTACCGTGTATTTTTCCCCTCCAGGATTACTTTTAGTAGGCTGTTGTGTCTTTTAACATGACCCAAAAATCGCATTTGTGTTGTTTGGATTGTGTTTAGTAGTTCTCTTTTCATTTTTAGTTGTTTTAAGACTTCATCGTTTGTTTTCTTTTCCTTCCATCCAATTGTACCTATTCTTCTATATATCCACATTTCAAAGGCTTTAATTCTCTGTTCTGTTTTCTTGTCTAATGTCCATGTTTCTGCACCATATAGGTATGTTGAGAAGACATAACATTTTGCTATTCTTAGTTTTAGCCCTGGTGTTATTTGTTTTGATGTTAGTATCTTCTTCATGGCATTAAAATTACTTTTTGCCATTCCTATTCTTTTGTTTATTTCAGTTTTACATTTTCCATCACTGGTTATAGTATGTCCAAAGTAGTTGTAGTAACTATGACGTTGTAAAATACGAGACCAGCACCACCGTTCTAGAAGCTAGAAGGATAGCATTTTTGTGTTCTGTCGCAAATTGTAACCGCTCCAGTAAAATGTCAATTTTAAGAATGAGGAAAATGTAGTCAAACTAGGGCGTCTTCATCCACATATGAAGTAAATATTTGTAGGTTACAACTAAAGTGTCACTTTGATATTGAAACATGCAGCTGTGTACTTTATTCTCTCGAGAATGAAACTTGGCTACTTCCTTTTCCTCCCTTCCTTTCCCTCCTTCCCCCTTCCTCTTCCCTCCCTCCGTCCCTTCCTTCCTTTCATCGTCCCACAACTCTGGGAGTTGTTGAGCATGATGGACAGACTTCAATAACCTTTTCCATTTCTCTCTACAGTCGTTCTTTGCGTCTCTTGGAAATATATTTTCCTCTCTACTGCTTCATCTTCCTCCTCTTACGATTCTTTGGAGGATGTCCTTTACTAGGCTAGACACTCCCGATGCGCAGAAACAAATCACTTCAGTGTGCGGTTCCTTATAATTGTCAAAGATCGTTATGTACTCCGATAGCTTGGTGTATCAGTTTTGTATCACATTATTCTTTCGTGATACGATTAAAGTAAGAGATACCCATAATCATCAAGTACCATGTCTGCTGGCGTAGGTGATCATGTCTCTCCACAACTTTCGATCTCGACAGTTATTTATTATTTCTGTTGTTGACCTTCTGCCAAGCCATTCTCTTAATTTGTCTGGTATCTTTTCTCTTTGCTTCCCTCTATCTCTTCGTCCCTCAATTTTCCCAGTTGTTACAATATATTCCACCTGTTCTCTTCTCATTCATCATCATCAAGTACCGGGCCTGCTGACGTAGGTGATCATGTCTCTCCACAATTTTCGATCTCGACAGTTATTTATCAGAGATACCCATACAATTTCTATAACATTCCATCTCCATAACTTTTATTTTATTCTGATGTATCGTACGCCGAAATTAAATACTTTACTCCCTTATGATAGCACACGTGACTTCCTATACGTCTATGTATTTTAGACATAATGCTATTTGTAATAACAGTGGTAGAAAACTGTTTACATTTTCTAAATAGTAGGTAATCTAATTATGGAGTAAGACCCGTCTATAAGTGTTTCGGCTTTTTAACAATATATACTATATAGACAACAGTCTTCTTCTACCTTTCAGCTCCCTGTGGAGCATATGTCGTCAACAAACACTTTCCAAGTCGTTCTGTTTCTTGCCATTCTTTTAACATCATTCCATGTCTTCCCCATCATCTTCATCTCTGCTTCTATCTGTCTTCTCCAAGAATTCTTTGGTCTTCCTCTTTGTCTTTTCCCCTGGGGATTCCAAAAAATGGCTTGTTGTGTAATACTCTTAGTTGGCTTCCGCGGTGTGTGTCCTATCCAGCGCCATCGTCTTCGCTGTAGCTCCTTATCCGCTGGTAAGACTAATGAAAGCAACATTTAAAACAACAGAAAACAAATAAAATTACACATTATCCAGTGCTATGCACCAACCAACGATAAGGGTGATTTAGTTAAAGATGAATCCTATAAACAGTTACAATGTCAGAAGGAGGAAAGACGAGCCAAGGTTATTTTAATCTCGATGGGAGATCTAAATGCTAAAGTAGGATCAGACAACAGGGGCTTCGAAGAGATTATGATAAAAAATAGACTTGGAGATGTAAACGAGAATGGAGAGATATTTGTGAATTTCTGTGCCCTTAATCAAGTGAGCCTAGGAGGAACAATATTCCAACATAAAAGAATATATAAAGCTACATGGGGTGTCACCAGATCATAGAACGAAAAATCAAATTGATCACATATGTATTAATAACAGACAACAGTAACAAACATAAAAAAGGTGACACACCTTCTCACGTCATCGTGGGCAATCTATCTTCTAAAATGGCTCAACGCCCCCATCATTATTCAAGTGAATTTTGACCGTCATTCTATGCCATTGCAACACACCACAGACGGCAAATTATTATTACTTTTTTGGGGGGCGCTAGAAATGTGGACCTTTGACCTTTCAGCTTTAGGTCATCTCGCCACGTCGTGAATCCGATCCCCGAGAGAGGCTATCAAAATATTGAAACAGTGGATCGTTGAAAGCAGTCACGTTGAGAAATGTGAGCTGGAGGTGTTGATGTTGGATCTTCTAGCACTCAACGGGGTCATAATGACAAGTTTAACAAGAAAAGAGAGAGGGAAAAAGTGGAATGGTAACAGCTTTACGTAGATGAGAAACAAAACAAAAGTCAAGCGACGACGTTTCGGCCAAGTAGGCCTTCTTCAGCTGTAACTATAAACAACAGAAATACATATATATACATGTAAGGATATACACATAATTTTTTGTGTTGTTGTTTATTGATCCAGCAGAAGGCCCACTTGGCCGAAACGTCGTTCGACTTTTATTTTGTTTTTCACCTACATAAAACTATTACCATGTCGCTTTTTTCTCTTTTTTTTAAAGATTTGTCAGTATCATCATCTTTGCAGCAGTTTTGCATCTTTATGGATCTTGATGCATTCTGATGCCATTACCCACTTCCCCCCCCCCTCTCTTTCTCTCTTCCTTCCCAACCTCCAATCAAAGGTCAGAATGGTAGGTAGCTTTAGTTCTCACTTATTTTCGTTGCAAGGTTCTTGAATAATAATAATAATAATAGATATAATAGTAATAATAGTAATAATAATAATAGTAATAATAGTAATAATAATAATAGTAATAATAATAGTAATAATAGTAATAATAATAATAGTAATAATAATAATAATAGTAATAATAGTAATAATAATAATAATAGTAATAATAATAATAATAGTAATAATAATAATAATAATAATAATAATAGTAATAATAATAATAATAATAATAATAGTAATAATAATAATAATAGTAATAATAATAATAATAGTAATAATAATAATAATAATAATAATAATAATAGTAATAATAATAATAATAATAATAATAGTAATAATAATAATAATAGTAATAATAATAATAATAGTATACAATAATAATGCTCATCGTCATCAAAATCATCAAGTATCTTCCTGCTGGTTTAGGTGATCATGTCGCTGCATAACTTTTTATCTCTACAACTGTTCTGTTATTGTCGAAACCACTCGCTTAACCTGTCCTGTATATTTTAGCCCTGCTTTTCTGAGTATTTTTCTTCTCTACAATTTTCCTGTTGTCTCAGTATATTCCAGCTGTTCCCTTCTCACAACTTGGCCAAAGAGGAATACTGTTTCCTTGTGTTGGATATAAACTTTATTTATTTATTTATTTATTTTTTTTGCCTCTGTTAGAACATCATTATTCTTTTTAGCAAATCATGAGGAAAAAAATGGAAGGAATAAAGAAAGCACAAATCAATATAAAAGATTGAATTGAGAAATAGCAAGTAAAATGCAACGAAGCAGAAAGGAAATTAAAAAAAAAAGCATCGCTAAACCAGACATGCAAATAGATTGAAGTAGCATTAAGGTGATGCAAACGTCACAAACAGACAAGTTGACATGGCGGAACTTGACCAAACACTGGCAGTTTAAAATAAAGGGAAGGAAATTATTGATGAAACAAGACAGAATAAGAGAAAGATGAGCTGGAGTGCATCAAAATACTCGCTGAGAAATAGAAGTAAACATTGGAAGTACGCACAGAAGTAAACATTGAGAATACCGGTAAGGTGTTCTCCTTTGTGCTTTGTACAGTATAGTAAAAAGTAAAGTGCCCCATCACGCTAAGTGGCTGTTAGGGAATATGGTGTTAGTGCCCATAATTTTACAGACTTTCTGCACATGCTTTTTGGGATAATGTGATCGGTATTACACACATGCCTCTTTACTTTCCTAGAAAAAAAAACCCGGGACCCATTTAAGGCAGGGTGAACCTGGAAGCCGTCGATCAGGATCGAACCCGACCTCTTGTTCTTTGTAGTCCAGTTCACTAACCACTGAGCTATCGCGGCTCCCTTGCGCAGCATAAAAGTAAGAAGATAGTCAGTACCAGATGATGCGACCAAAGACGCGGTAGAAACCGGCGAGAATTTGGAATAGATATAATATCAAAGCTGTTGAAAGACCTATGCAACAGCGATATACATAACTATAATTCTAGCTTTAATAAGAAACCTGGTGACATGTAATGTAAAGATTATCGCACTTTACGAATCACATGACTAAAAGAATCGTAATGCGGCAAGTGAGAAACAAATAGTAACTTTTAATATGCGCACCGGCACATTGTTTGATTTACAGCAGTGCTGGATCGCATTAACAGAAGAGAATTTAAGGTTTTATTATATAGGGTCTCTCTCTCTCGATCTCTCCCTTTCTCTCTCTATCTGACATTTCTTTTATGGCTTTTAGCACAAACTACTCGCTCCTTCAGAGTATACCAACACATTTACCGGATATCACGTGTGAACTCGCAAGTACAATACACTACACTCACGAACAACACTGTAATGTGTAGGCACCCCCTCCCCCCTCCCCCAGCCAAATGACAGTGATCATCAGAGAGGTGAATCGCGTAGGCGTGGCACAATAATTAGGTGCCACAAGCATATACACACGCTCACTCACTCACTCACTCACTCACTCATTCTCTCTCTTCCTCGCTTTCCATTTCTCACACACTGAAGTATTCCTTTCCATTTCTCACACACTGAAGTATTCCTTTCCATTTCTCACACAATGAACTATTCCTTTCCATTTCTCACACATTGATGTATTCC
>JAVIAB010000059.1:35421273-35591273 GCA_032433765.1 Megaustenia siamemsis | reverse complement strand
TCTTTCTCTCACACACACACTTTCTTGAATAAATTGTTAGATAACATTCTCTATTTTATAAATAAGTGCATACCTGATACTATTCTTCATTAATAAATGAGAGCTCTCGTCCTCATTATCGCATCTTCATTCGCGATTCTAGCATCTGACAAAACATGACTTCATACTTAACATTTTTCAAGCAATTACACCATCACCTGATAGACTTACGGAGCCATAATAGCATTATTTGTACTTGAAACAATCTTGTCAACATTGGAGTGCCATTACTGTTCTTCCCCCATCACAAAACCCCTCTCAGCCATTCACCACCTTCAACTCAATTCATACTAGTTAGTAACAAGTTAAGCTTTCCTCCACGCCACGCTAGACGTATGGGGGAATATGGTATTAGTGGTCATCTTTTTCCGTGACCACAGCATATGTTTGGAGCCGCGATAGCTCAGTGGTTAGTGAACTGGCCTACAAAGGACAAGGGGTAGGATTCGATCCCAACCGACGGCTTCCAGGTTCACCCAGCCTTAAATGGGTACCGGATTTTTTTTCTGGAAAAGTAAAAGCAGCACGGGCGTAATACCGACCACATTACCCCAAAAATCATGTGCTGAAGGTCTGTAAAATATAGGGTCACTAACACCATATTTCCCTATACGCCACTTGGCGTGACGGGGGTACTTTACTTTTTTTTTACAGCATATGTTTGGGTGATGTGGTCGATATTACATCAGGCCGCCTTCCCAGAAAATTAACTAGTACCCGTTTTTGGAGGCTCAGTGGACCCCGGAACTCAGTGCACTTTAAACAAAAGAATGAAACAGATCCGCCACTTCTGGGAATTGAAACCCGATTCTTCAGATCAGGAAGCAAGCACGCTAACCTAACCATTCAACACTGAGACTCCATCCTAGTTAGAAGCTATCTTGAAAACAATTTCTCCAGCAGCAAATAGTTGTTCAAAATATGATTGGCAGAATTAAATAAAAGTGTATACATTTCATCGCGAGAATTGAGTATAGGATCAGGTGTTGCAATGAGTTAGGCCATTCGTTTTTCTATCAGTTCGACGTATATCAGACGCCCACTAACTGGATGAAATAAGGAGTTGAATTAAGAACCTTAACCCGCACACATTTGTCGATTTCCGGTAGTCTCAGTCCCTCAATTAATCTTCCAACGGGATCTAGATATGTGATATGCCACACAATTAATTTTTGTTACAAGTTTCATCTGAGCTTCCAATTGCATACTTTGTCTATTTACGTTCTTTTAACAAGAAAAAAAATATATTTTCCTTCAAATGGGAGTGGTATAGCTTTACTGTAGTAAAACGAATGTGCCAGTATTACGTAAAATAATGTTTTTTTTTTTTTTTCAACGAATCATAGGAGAAGGAGGTATGGTTACAGCACTCGGACAAAATGACAAATAAGCAACAGAAAAAAAAATAAAGAACAATATATGGCCCGAAGCAGGATCGAACCCGTACTCAGTGGCTCAGCGCCTTGCACGAAAAGCCAAACGCTAAAAAAGAACACTGCCAACTCAGCTAACTAAAAAGAAATAGCCTTCATTTGCGATGTCTTTCACGAAGGCGTTCTCATGACTATAGCATAGGGTTACGATCACAGCTCGGGAATATGTTTCTTTCAGGATTTTGTTTCTTATATGTGTAAGTGTAGAAGAATGCAACGAGTTCCACGGATTACAAAAATTACTGATGAAGAATGTTTAACAAGAGCTGGAGAAACCAGAAACATCATGAGAGTAATAAAGAGAAGACAGTTTACATTTATTGGACAAGTGATGCGAAAAGAAGTCTTGAGAATAATAACGGGCAGAATAAATGGAAAGAAAAACAGAGGAAAATCAAGAGGAAAATATACTGAACCCTTTATCCAAATAGCATTATAAAAGATCACCGACTGAAGTTATGTCATTCATGAGTGACCGAGAGATGTGAAGACAGATGATCACCTGCGCCAAACGGCATGTCACTTGAGGATGATGGTGCCGAAGTGTAGCATCAGGAAAGTATATCCTGTCCCGTGGGATGATTTCTAGATTAGTGCTGAAATAAGAGACATGACAAAGCATCCAACAATATCTATAATCTAGAGAAGAACGTGGTCATATGTTGGTCATATGATGATGAGAAGAGAGTACAAAAGAATCTCAAATGGAAACAGAGGGTACAAGAAAAAGATGAGAGAAAAAAAAACAATGTGGCGAGTTGCAACAACAGCAGTCATCAACTCCCACACCGAGGCCGAGAGGCTCGCCCAGAACAGGGACCTGTGGTGAGATACAATGCGGTTCCTTTGCAAGGTCTGACATTTAATCGGAAAGATTGTCGAACTAGGACGTGTCTAGAATTTCTGCCTTACTCAGGACAATAAAAGTGACAATCACAAGGCAACACACAAAAATCATCACAGATAATTTTATATGGGTTTTGTAGTATTGGTTAGCTGATTTCAAATCTGTCTTTAGTTTTTTTCTACCACGTAACATTTTTTTTTAAATAGCTAATTATAATATATTTCAACAGTGGTGATGACCACAAATCGAGTACAATGTTTTATTTAGATTGGTATCGATACCTTATTACTGGCTGTTACAAATTTGTTCAGTTTCGGGTCACGTGATTTAGTATCGATGCTACCATTTTTGTGTATTCGATAGGATATTAAATCCATTTATACACGTGTGGTGTTTGCTTAAAGTAATTGCAAGGGACGTTAACATAACTCATTATAGAAAACGAAATCTCAACATGACGACGTTCTTCAATGTTGACGGCTCATTGAGTTATTGTCAGGACATCGATGGTCTCTTCAACAGTTTATCACAAGTGCATGATCCATCAGAATGGCGTCTCTTCATTGATTCCTCGCGAAGAAGCTTAAAGGCAGCTCTTTGCACAATGGAAATGTAAAACCAAGCAAACCAGTTGCACATTCTGTTTATCTGAAAGAATCCTATTACAACATGAACAGTTTGCTTGAAGCTATCCATTATAAAACACACCAGTGGAACATCTGTGGTGATCTAAAGGTCATTGGCATGTTGATGGGCATGCAAGGAGGATTCACTAAATACTGCTGTTTCCTATGCCTATGGGATAGTCGAGCAACAGCGGAACATTATGTCAAACGTGTCTGGGAGCCAAGACATATCTATACGCCAGGAGCAAGCAGTGTCCAAAATATGCCCCTTGTTGATCCACAGAAAATATTTCTGCCACCTCTCCATATTAAGCTAGGACTGATGAAAACCCTTGTGAAGACCATGGGTAAAACAAACTCAGAAGGTTTTCAGTACCTTGTTAATAAATTCCCAAACATCACTGCTGCAAAAATGAAGGAAGGGATATTTATAGGTCCACAAATCAGATCTGTTTTACAAGATGAAGGTTTCAAACAGTCTCTGTCAGGAGCTGAGCTAGAAGCCTGGGAGGCATTCAAGTGGGTCTGTGAAAACTTTCTAGGTAATCATAAGTCTCCTACGTACAGGGAAGGAGTTCAGCGTCTAATAGATTCTTACCTGAACCTTGGCTGTCGCATGTCATTAAAACTTCACTTCTTGCACTCCCATGTAGATTTTTTCCCAGAAAATCTTGGTATGGTGAGTGATGAGCAAGGAGAACGTTTTCACCAGGACTATCAGTTAATGGAACGCCGTTATCAAGGTTTGTGGAATGAGAGTATGATGGCCGACTTCTGCTGGATGCTATTCCGTGATAATCCAGGCGAAGAATATAACAGAAAATCATATTCCAAGCATTTTTGAAGAAACATTCAACATATCTATGCTGTGATGTGAGTATATTTGATTTAGTCTAGAAGATGTGAATCATTTGCTTAATTGATGTTTGCGATTCTCGAACAAATACAGCCAAGTTCAGTGAAAACTAACATCACTCATAACTTAAAAACTTGACGTGATAGAAAAAAACTGATACCAGATCTGAAATCAGCGCCAAAAAATCCTTTAGAAAAGTGTATTTTGGTTTGAGATGATTAAAAAAAGTTTGATTTTGTTGCCTTGTGTTATTTGTGTTGCGTGTCCTAAGAAAGTTGCTGTTATATGGTGGTTTTTTTTTAAGAGATTAACAAAAGAAGAATGGGTGGCCGAATCGATAACTCGTTGTGCTCCAAATTAGGAGAACTCGGGTTCGATACTCTCTTTCTTTCTTTCTTTCTTACTTTCTCTATTTTCTTTTTTCTCTCTCTTTTCTGCCTTTCTTTCTTTGCTTTCTTTCTTTTTCTTTTTTCTTTCGTTTTATCGTTTCTTCCTGGTATGGTCACAAGTTTTGCTTTTCGTCAGAGGTGAAATAAAAAAAAAAAATTAGACCTGAAACCTCTCGGCGACTGCACTGGAAAAGCGGCCTTTACTTTCCAGATATATAAGAAGACACCCCTCACTCTCTCTCCCCCCCCCCCCCCCCCGACCAAGAAATTTGGAAAATGGCGTAAAGATTGTTTTTTATCTTTAACGCTAGATCTCATGGATCTCAGGTTGGGAAAGGGGGGGGGGGGGGGGGTGTTACACTCTACGGGAAGGGGAAGTGCATCAAACCAAGATCCAGCCTCACGAGGACGGAATGTGTCAGTCACGGCGCAGGTTTAGGGGAAAACACGCTTTGAACACACGCTCAAACACAAGTATTGACCACGCGGCTGGCTCTTCTGACGTCATCATGTATCCCAATCTTGGCAACAGTACAACAGATCAAATTCGCTGGATCAAAATACTTGAACGCGCAAAAAAAAAAGGAATCGCAAGTTTTGGGAAGGCACAGATCAACAGATAGACATTCTTATATATATTATATTCTCTCCCCCCCCCCCCTCTCTCTCTCTCTCTCTCTCTCTCTCTCTATATATATATATATATATATATATATATATATATATATATATATATATATGCACATTCTTTCATCGAAAATGTTAGTCATAGATTTACCTTTCAGTGTTTTCTTTTCTCTCTATTGTTAATACAGCATCATGTGCCGTACCGTTGGCGTTGGCGATCATGTCATTTCCACAATCTTCTATTTACAGTGCATCGTGTCAATTCTGTTGTTGACTGTTTCCATACCATGACACCAAGCTATCCAGTATTTTCTCTCTTTGTCGTCCGCGATCTCCCTTTCCTTTTATTTTGCCAGTTGTAACTTTCCAGTTGTCCAACAGTATTCCAACTTTCCTCTTCTCATGATGTGCCCAAAAAATGTTGATTGCTTCTTTCTGATGTTTTTTAAGAGCTCCCTTTTGTGTTGGCCTCTTTGAGAACTTCTCATTGGTCTTTTTAGCTGTCCAGGGAACTTTCAACATTCTTCTGAGAAATCCCATCGTGTGGCCTCTAATCGTCTTTTCATTTGTTTGTCTATTGTCCATGATTCGCTTCTATAAGTCAGAATTGGTTATATATATAGCATCGATGAACTCTCTTTCTCATTTCTATTGACATAGATTTGTTGCATAAGATATTTTTCATTTTCTGAAATGCTATTTTGGCCTGAGCTATTCTGCTTTTTATTTCCGTGGTGCATCTTCCATCTGATGTTATCACTGTGCCCAAGTATTTCAAACCTTGCACTTGTTTCAGATTTGTCTCGTTTATTTGTATGCTGCATGATGATGATGATTGTTTCTTCGATATAACCATTACTTCTATTTTCTTACTATTGAGACTGAGACCTTTCTTGTTACTTTCAGTAGTAGTGTCACTCATATAGAGTACTGGTAGAGTACTCATATAGAGTATAATGTAGTCTGTTGTGTCCCATCTAGAATAATACAGCACACATCTATTTAATAGAAAAAGTCATTGACTTTTATAAGCAGCTTTACAGCGTTTACCACATAACTTTCTCTCTCTCTCTCTTTTCCTTTTCTCTCTCTCTCTCTCTCTCACTTTTTTTTCCTCTCTCTCTTCTTTCTTTCTTTCTTTCTTTCTTTCTTTCTTTCTTTCTTTCTTTCTTTTCTTCCTTTCTCGCTTTCTTTCTTTCTTTTTCTTTTTTCTTTTCTCTCTCTTTCTTTCTTTCCATTTGATCTTTTCTTCCTTTTTCTCTCTCTCTTCTTTCTTTCATTTTCTTTTTCTATCTTTTTCTCTTTTCTATCTTTTCTCTTTTCTCTCTCTCTCTCTCTCTCTCTCTCTCTCTCTCTGTCTTCTTTCTTTCTTTCTCTCTTTCTTTTTTTCTTTCTTTTTGTCTCTCATTGTTTCAAGTGACAACAAACAATAGTGAAACAGAAAGCAAATGAGGGCTCTTTTACACCTAAAGGTTAAAATTAGCTCTATAGTAAAACAGTACATCATAGTTTGCTGTGTCTTGATATTAAGCCCTTAGTGATGTTTTGTTTATTTTGTATTTTTCTTGCTCATATATAATGTATAGGTACATTTCCTTATTACACAACAGAGAGCGCTATGTATGAATATCTGAATTGTAACATTTTAATGGAAAGTAGAGAATAATTGACAGGAGCTCTTTATCACTGTCTTTCTGTCTATTAAGAGGTGATCAGGAAATGAAGAGATGCATAACAAGACTCAAGTCATTATCATCGCGACATAATATCCAGGTCACGTGGGATTTTGTGGCAACATAAGTTTTATCACAGACTGTAGTCTGTTGTGTCCCTCTAGGCCAGGTCACGTGGGAGTTTGTGGCAGCATAAGTGCTATCATAGACTGTAGTCTTTGGGACCCTCTAGGCCAGGTCACGTGGGAGTTTGTGGCAACATAAGTGCTATCATAGACTAGTCTGTTGTGTCCCCTCTAGGCCAGGTCACGTGGGAGTTTGTGGCAGCATAAGTGCTGTCATAGACTGTAGTCTGTTGTGTCCCCTCTAGGCCAGGTCACGTGGGAGTTTGTGGCAGCATAAGTGCTATCATAGACTGTAGTCTGTTGTGTCCCCTCTAGGCCAGGTCACGAGGGAGTTTGTGGCAGCATAAGTGCTGTCATAGACTGTAGTCTGTTGTGTCCCCTCTAGGCCAGGTCACGTGGGAGTTTGTGGTAACATAAGTGCTATCATAGACTGTAGTCTGTTGTGTCCCCTCTAGGCCAGGTCACGTGGGAGTTTGTGGTAACATAAGTGCTATCATAGACTAGTCTGTTGTGTCCCCTCTAGGCCAGGTCACGTGGGAGTTTGTGGCAACATAAGTGCTATCATAGACTAGTCTGTTGTGTCCCCTCTAGGCCAGGTCACGTGGGAGTTTGTGGCAACATAAGTGCTATCATAGACTGTAGTCTGTTGTGTCCCCTCTAGGCCAGGTCACGTGGGAGTTTGTGGCAACATAAGTGCTATCATAGACTAGTCTGTTGTGTCCCCTCTAGGGCAGGTCACGTGGGAGTTTGTGGTAACATAAGTGCTATCATAGACTAGTCTGTTGTGTCCCCTCTAGGCCAGGTCACGTGGGAGTTTGTGGCAACATAAGTGCTATCATAGACTAGTCTGTTGTGTCCCCTCTAGGGCAGGTCACGTGGGAGTTTGTGGTAACATAAGTGCTATCATAGACTAGTCTGTTGTGTCCCCTCTAGGCCAGGTCACGTGGGAGTTTGTGGCAGCATAAGTGCTATCATAGACTAGTCTGTTGTGTCCCCTCTAGGGTTGATATATGGACAAGGACGGCGTCTTGGTGGCCGTCATCAGTTTATGTTGGACGCTGACACGGCCGTCATTGAGGATATAGTCCAGATCATGCAATAATTTGAGTTGCTTCCGGTCAATATGGCGGATATGCGGCAGGAATAATTGAGGTTCAGTCTGAAAGTGTTCCTTGTTGCAGTTTCCTCATACTACACGTCCGGCTTGCTACCGGAGCTACTAAGTTTAGTGCTCTGTGCACAGACTGTGTTTTTTCATCCGGGTTGTCCCTCGATATTCCGATTGCTTACGATAAATGATGATATCGTATGACGAAGGACATTTCATTTGCGTTCACTTTCGGTGCCATTTAGCCTTTGTTTTTTGGCGTGTGCTGTAGCTGCTATGATGAGGACTGCAGCTGCCTTTATTTGTTTGGATCCTTGAATGAAATGAATTTTAATTCGAACGATTCCACTGCACTGGCGGTTGAGCAATTATGGATTTTTAATCGTTTGCAGTGATACCGGCGCCTTCGACTAACCATATAGCTAGGTCGCTTAATAAAAGTGGGAACCAGCAAGCTGTGCGTGTTCACAACTATCGAGCTACTAGAAACAAAAGTGTCCATGCGCTTTCTTCACATGATCACAAGATTCAAACGTCAGTAGAATAAACGTTCGAGGTAGAAGAACAGGAGACAAACTCATCTGTAATATTTTTCTACTTCATGTTTTTTTCTTTCATCTTCTTCCTGGACTTTTATCGTGGAATTAGTCTCCAGCATTTTCCTCTTTTGTTTGTCGCCATTTTCTGCAGATTTTTCTGGTGAATTTCATGTCATCCCCATTTTTGTTCATTTGGATTTCTACCTCTATTATTCGATTTTATTTTCACCAACCCTTTTATCTCCTTCATTGGTGATTCCAAACAGGGTTAGTCGTGGAGTACTCTATTTTATCAAATATGTAACAATAGATCTATGAAAGTTAGCAGTTTTTTTTGGTTAAGTTCTGTTTCTTTATTTTTGTTAAAGTTGTTTCTTTATTTTTGTTAAGTTCTGTTTCTTTATTTTTGTTTAAGTTCTGTTTCTTTATTTTTGTTTAAGTTCTGTTTCTTTATTTTTGTTAAAGTTCTGTTTCTTTATTTTTGTTTAAGTTCTGTTTCTTTATTTTTGTTTAAGTTCTGTTTCTTTATTTTTGTTAAATTTCTGTTTCTTTATTTTTGTTTAAGTTCTGTTCTTTATTTTTGTTAAAGTTCTGTTTCTTTATTTTTGTTAAGTTCTGTTTCTTTATTTTTGTTAAAGTTCTGTTTCTTTATTTTTGTTAAAGTTGTTTCTTTATTTTTGTTTAAGTTCTGTTTCTTTATTTTTGTTTAAGTTCTGTTTCTTTATTTTTGTTAAAGTTGTTTCTTTATTTTTGTTAAAGTTCTGTTTCTTTATTTTTGTTAAAGTTCTGTTTCTTTATTTTTGTTTAAGTTCTGTTTCTTTATTTTTGTTAAAGTTCTGTTTCTTTATTTTTGTTAAAGTTCTGTTTCTTTATTTTGTTAAAGTTGTTTCTTTATTTTTGTTAAAGTTCTGTTTCTTTATTTTTGTTAAAGTTCTGTTTCTTTATTTTTGTTAAAGTTCTGTTTCTTTATTTTGTTAAAGTTCTGTTTCTTTATTTTTGTTAAAGTTCTGTTTCTTTATTTTTGTTAAAGTTCTGTTTCTTTTTTTTTTTTGTTAAGTTCTGTTTCTTTATTTTTGTTAAGTACTGTTTCTTTATTTTTGTTCAGTTCTGTTTCTTTATTTTTGTCTTACAGACAGTCTGAGAACCTCGGTCTAAGAACTATAAGTAATCGATACTAACTCAACCTCCTGTACTCGGCTATTGATTGTATTCGATGACGTAGAGATAATGGCGGTCTTCGCCACATGGCTTGTGCTATCTACCCTATCCCTTCTTCATCTCGCTCATTTTCTGCAACTTTTATCGACTGGCTGTGCCACGGCTTCGCTTCAGAATCGTTGATTTATTTTTTTCCATTCCATTGCACGTGTGGAAGATTAGTGCGCTAAGGTGATGTAAAAATATATATGTTGGCTTGCTCCAGGGCAAGATGTTGGCGTGAATTTGGTTAAATGTCCATGCTATCGTGTTGTGATTGGGTTAATAAGAAATACACCACCACCACCAATAATGATAATAACAATTATTAGGAAACGGTATAGCCTCCATTTCATTACAGCTGTTTCTTTTCGTCCCAAAGTGGAATATTAGTTACGATCTTGGAAATGTTGCATCTTTTATGGATGAGTATGATCAACCACTAATATCTTCAGTAATCAAGAAAAGACGATGGTCATATGTTGGACATGAGATGAGGAGAGATAATAACCGAATAACAAAGCAAGTCCTCATGTGGGAAACAACAGGTAAGAGGAAGACACAGAGAGACACTGAGAAGAACACTGACCAGTGATCCAGGAAACAGGTTACTCATCTTGAAGAATTGTGAATAGATTAAAGAAGGAATGCAAACCCGGTCCAAACAAACAATAGCACAGTCTCATATGTTGACTTTAAAAAGGTGCAAGATCTTGACAATAGAAAATATAATTTAATGTAAAGTTTCCTCGTCATGGCAAAATAAAGTAGAAACCGTCAATTGTCTGTCTGTCTCCCTTCCTCTGTCTTTCCCTCTCTCTCTCTCACTATATATATATATATATACAACTTTGTTTTACTTATGTCGTTTTCTTTCTTCAGTATTTTTCTGCTTCTATGTTTCTCCCACACTATAAGTTTCTGTCTTTCTTCTATTTGTTCAGTCTTTTTCTCATTTGGATGCTCCTCAGTTCCCCTTTTCTCGCACTTCTTTTACCTCTCTTTTCTCCAGCTCTTTCCTTCTCTCTCTCTCTGTGTCTCTCTTTTTCTCTCTTCTAGATCTTTCCTTCTCCACCCCACTCCCCAGAAATTGTGTCGTATTTGTTTGTTTCATTTCTATTAGTTACACACCTTGGCACTCTGGGAGAACCCATTGGTGCTCAGCCGCTGTCAGGAGCTAACACAGATTGTTCCAGTAATCCGTTTATTGTGCACGCATCTGTAGATTATCTTCCCAATTGTTCGACTTTGTCTTCGAAATTTGTTTCATTTTTAGACTGGATTCCCAGCAGCCGGCGACGTCTAATATACACATGTGGAGGGTCTTCAATGCCCGCCGTTGTGCAGCATCCCCACTAAAGGCGCACCTGGGCAAGTTATTCAGCTCTTTCGTTTGCCACGACGAAATCCCACGTAACCTGGACGAGTTTTGTGTACCACGAGATTTGTGGAATACGAGTTTTGTGAAACATGAGATTCGGGAAATTTGCGTTTTGTCCAATATTTTCTTTGTGCAATACGAGGTTTCTGGAATGTGATTTGTTCTTAAAACATGTTTCGTGCAATACATTTGTATACATTATGAGTTGTGTAGTGTTGCACAATACTAATATTATTATTTTTATTATTTTGTTTTTATTATTTTATTTTTTATTAATATTTTATTCTTTTTGTATATTTATATTTTTACAAATATATTTATATTTTCTTACTATATTTATTAATTACTACTACTACTACTACTACTACTACTACTAATACTACTACTACTACTACTACTACTACTACTACTACTACTACTACTGCTGCTGCTGCTGCTACTACTACTACTACTACTACTGCTGCTGCTGCTACTACTACTACTACTACTACAACTACTACTACTACTACTACTACTACTACTACAACTACTACTACAACTACTATTATTAGTTCGGTAATATATTAGTTTTATGTAACAGGAATTTTTATAATTTTTGAGACGCCAATGTGTCTTATTCACTCGTAAATGACACATATGTTTGATGAACAGAGAGTTCGACAGAAAACTGCTCCCTTCACTTGCACCATTGTGAATCCGCTTCAGGATCAATTTAGCTGCTTCGTGCACATAGCTGTGTTTTGCAATGATTCGGTTCTTAACTATAGTCAAGAAAAAACTCCACCCCCACTTTATTACACCGTAGCACAGCATGTGCTATCATGCAGCATAAAAATAAACGAGACAAATCTGAAACAAGTGCAACGTTTCAAATACTTGGGCACAATAATAACATTAGATGGAGATGCACCACAGAAATAAAAAATGGGAGCTGTGTGTGAATTGTACTTCGTGGTTGAAAAAAAAAAATACCCTCACGATCGACCCCGCCGTTGGCAGAAATGGGTACCAGGGTATTACCCTGGGAAGGTGATGAATGTCGCCTCGCATCGTGAGTTTCGATGCTTGAAGCGACACTATCCAGAAATCTCCGAACATTTCTGGATAGGCGGCCGAGCACATAAGGGTGGAAACTCGCGTGCTAAGACGCCGGTTCAAGTTTCGTACTTGACCTTTACCTTCTAGACTTATACGTCTATAGTACTAACCCTTGTGTTTACATCAGTGAGCTTCGCACTATTATGTGTTTACCTCTCGGCAGATGAGTGTTTTAATTAATTTTGTTTTTTATTTCGAGATGTGAAATAGAATAGTCTCATATGTTGGATTTTGTTGATTTACTTTGTTTCTGTTTGACATTTTCCTTCATAACAGATTTTCTTTTTTTTACTATCATATAGCAATGATACATTTTGATGGAAATGTTTAAACGCTATCGTGGATTGTGCATTGGACCAATTCTAAACTAAATACATGATAAATAAATGAAGTGGGATAGGTACACATATGTCATATAATATATAAAATGCAATACACTAAATATCATGCGAGGTGAAGGAGGCATGTAAAATAAACATTTAATGGTATTAAACAGCTGAACCGAAGGAGAGACGAGACAAACTACGACGCTTCGGCGAAGGCCTTCATTGGGTCATCATCATCATTAAGTGCCGCCTCCGCGTCCAAGGTTGGCTACCATGGAGCGCCATTCCGCTCCGTCTCTTGCTTTGATGGTGCTGGTTGTCCTAGGCTTACTTGTCCATATTTTGATGTTACTCGTCCATGTTAGTCTAGTCTGCCTCTGCCTCTTTTACCTTGTATTTTCCTTCCTAGATTACTTTTAGTAGCTTGTTGTGTCTTTTATCATGTCCCAAAACGTTTCGACAAAAGCCTCATTGGGTCATCATCATTGAGTGCCGTCTCAGCATTTTTGAGATAGATAAGTGCTTGTATTTTATGTGTGTTTTTGTAGTTATATTTGTTGTTTTGTACACGATGAAGGCTTTTTTCGAAACGTTGTAGTTTGTCTCGTCTCTCCTTATGTTCAGCTGTTTCATACCATTGCATGTTTATTTTAAATAACAAATGAAATGGTTTACTTATCTGGAAAGAATGTCAAGAGATTCTGTACCTTACAAACATAGATAACACGGAAGAAGAGCTCGTGGTAGACCTAGGGTAAGATGGATTGACAACATGCAAGAAACGTTACAGCTACATCAATTGACAATGGTTGAGACTGTCAGAAGAGCGAGAACTAAAACTATGTGACCCTTTTGACACCGGAAGTGATATAAGAGGATGTGAAGAGAGAGACATTTTTGTTGAAACATTATATTAGACAACTCTTATTGAACACCATTCTGTCAGAACCAAAACCAGTGAAAATATCAGCAAAATGTCAGAACCTGCAAAGATTATTAGTGTTTCACTGAAAAAAAAATATAGAGGGCTAAATCGAGTGCACTGTTTCATCTTCTCAATTATCTGCCCTCGATAAACCTCTTGATCTGTTGGGGAAGTGTGCGAGCGAGTTAACGAGAGAATCATAGCAAACACGTTCAGCAAACGAACCCAAGCACTCATTCAGTTAGCCATGAATGTCAACTACCAAAATTAGAATCTCATTGACAAGTTCTACCCAGTACAATCCAGCTCCTTCAATTCATTCATTCTCGCTGGTCAGCAATAGCTAGAGCCATATTCTCTGAAAGCTGATATTAGTTTAGTTATTGTCATAACTATGGAATGCGTACTCGTTATGCTTTGTGGCGGAGTGTTCGGAGACTTCTGGATAGTGTCGCTTCAAGCATCAAAACTCCCGATATGACGCGGCATACCTCACCTTCCCAGAGTAATACATTGGTTCCCATTTTTATCAGCGGCTGGGTCGACCTCGGGGGTGGGGGGGGGGATATTTTTTTTCCAACAACGAGTACAACACACACTACTTCCAGCGGGAATCGAACACGGCTTGCCCGAATGTCGGTAGCCCGGTTGGGTGGTTTTCCCAACTAGGCTACCGAGGCCCCCGAAGTGTAAGGAGTTAAACGTAAATCTCACAGTTCCAGAGTCCTGTTTTTGTAGTGAGGTCCCAATGCACTTCCACAATCTACATAACGTTATGAATCAAATATTTATTTTTATAAAATTATCGAATCTCTATGGAAACGATGGCTGCGTATCTGGGTTGTAAGTTCAGCACGTCAGATAGCACTACCTACAACCACATGTTGTAAACAGCGTACAAATGATGCGTACAAATGACCGTAAGAAATGAACTTGATTCGGGGAAAATATAATTAGGTAATTTTGTTGAGATAGAGCTAAAGGTAATGATGACCGACGTCGCTAAAGATTGATGACGTTTCTTCTGACTGCCATTTAGTGTGAATATCTGACCTCACACGTCCGCGAGCCGCACATTTATTCTTAATGGAATCCCCGATTCTCAATTGCTGGTGTCGTCGTACACTGTGTTATTTATCCAATGGGACGAACGTAAATAATATCATGAGAACCGCTGCTATTATACCAGCAGTAGACAATTAAAATCGATGGTATCCGCGCGGGGTTGTTGGTAACAGTGGCTGTAAGGTGATTGTTACAGCAGTATTTTCCCCCCTTAAAAGTAAGGTTATTTTGCATCCTTGAGCTATAATAATGTACAATGTTAAAAAAAAAAATGTAAAGAGCGCTGTCACGCAAAGTTACGTTTAGGAAAAATGGTGTTAGTGACCATACTTTTTATAGACCGTCTGCACATGATTTTTTGGGGTAGTGTTATCGGTATTACGCCCGTGTCGCTTTAATTTCCCAGAAGAAAATCCGTGCCCATTTAAGGTGAACCCGGAAGCCAGTCCGTTTGGATCGAAACCTACCTCTTGTCCTCTGTAGTCCAGTTCACTAACCACTGAGCTAACGCGGCTCCCTAATGTACAATGTACACCAGGTATATTTAACAAGATTGGGTTCACTAAATGTTTCAAGAACAAAATCGTAGAGAACTTCCCTACCTCAAAATGTCATGACCTGGAGCATAATGTTTTATCACTTTGTACATTAACAATGTTACATATTACGAGATATTATTTATTTCATTATCTCTTTTCGCAAGGTAGATCTAGGAATTCTTCCACTTGTTCTTCAGCGTTCAAGTCTCTTAATCATACAAACTTGACTCTTATTATTTCATACCTTTTTTGTATGTAAGCGTCAATGGGAGATTTAATTTGCGGTCTTTACTCTTCTATTCGTCTCTCCTGCTGTTATGTTGCCTAGTGTTTCTAATACTCCACCAATCCATCTATTTTCGTGGTCGGCCATTGGGTCTGGTGTTCTTGCAGCGTTAACTGAAGCTCTGTATAAGCTCTCACCGCAGCAGGAGGCAATCAAATCATCAGAAAAGAACCCTCGTCGAGCAAGTGTTTCGACCTTCTAGCTTTTCACATTAAGTTAATTTCGTCTCATTAAAAAAAACGAGCACGTCTAATATTGATTGTTTTTTTTTTACTGCATAATAATTCTGATAACGCGACAAAATAACAATGGAACCTAGTGAAGTAATAGCTATATGGTCGCACGCATGCGCGATAGAATAGTTAAAGTAGATCATACTTTCCTTCTTCATTTCATAACCCTTGGATCGTTGAGGTACTACTGACACACTATATCAACATTCTCTTTTGATCTCTATCTACAGCGACTCTTAGTGACTCTTCGATGTCGAGGCGTATCCATTCCTGAATGTTATTTTCCAATCTCTTTCTTTGTCTACTGCCCCATCTTTCTCCTTTCACAACTTCCTTCTCAGTGCACACCAGACGATTGAGATATTTGGCTAAACTATTACATTTGGCTTTTCTTCACAATAATCACAAGATCACAATATTCTCCGTTTACTGTCTCATTTTTCCGAACTTGTTATTACTTTGATATCTTATAAATAAGAGATGCATTATCTCATAATAACATTTCATCTCCGTAGCTTGTATTTTATTCTCTTGGTCTGCTGTAAGAGTCCATGTTTCACAATCCTATTTTTAAAAAAAATGGATAATTTGATATAACGAGTGTACTTAAATTCGCTGGAATTTCTGGAATTGAGGATTATGCCTGATGGAGGTTTTTGCCGAAACGTCGTAGTTAAATACAGTTTTATGTTTACATTACTCTAATCAACTATGACTGACCTAGGCTATTACCACTACTATTATATAATTTAATCAACTATGACTGACCGAGGCTACTACTTCTACTATTATATAATTTAATCCATAGTCAACGATGACTGACGGAAGCTACTATTGGTCGTTTCAAAATATTTTGAAGGTGTTTAAAATTCCATATCTCTGCAACCAATTGATTGATAATGCTGAAATTTTGCATATGGTCTTGTGATTTTTTGGTCCCAAGAAGTACATTCATTTCCTCACCAACAAACGTATAGTTTTAAATATTCTTTATTTGAAGTATACAAATTTAAGGCATTTTGGTCAAACCATATATTTGGAGGAATTACCGCTTCATGTGAGTGAGCACCCACGGACTTGTCATCTTGAACGTAATGCGCGCCAATTTCCCTGTTTTAAGCACTAAAAAACACATAAAACGCGTCATAGTTATAATTTTATATCCGGTGCATCCCATTTCCTGTCGTTTTGTTGTGATTTATGTGCAACGGCGTATCCTAATTATTGGGTAATTTCGTTAAATTTGTGATCTGTTAGTCAATGGGTATAAAAGTAAAGTTCCTTACATTGCAATCAGTGGCAATAAAGGTGTATAAATATTTTTGCATAGAAGCTAAGCGTGGAAAACTGTATCGAAGCATCTCAAAGCCAGAAAAGAGAACTATTCACGCATTGGGTATAAGCAAACGCTTTTTCAAACAAGTGCTTAAAGCTAACGGAGTGTCCAGTTCAATCAAGACTAGGACGCTAGGAAGAAAGAAAGTAGTAGATAGTTTTGACAAGGAAGTGATTAGAAGAGCAATTTGTAAAATGTTCGATTCCAAAGAAACTGTGACTTTAAGAAAACTGAAAATTCGACTGAGAGCAGAAAATGACATTGTTGTGTCGAAAACAACATTATGGAGAACTGTTAGAAGCATCGGTTTTACGTTTAGAAAGTACGATAGTGGTAGAAATGTCATCTGCGAGAAGCCGCACTTAGTTTCTATGAGGAGTAAATATTTACGTGAAGTACGGGAAATGCGTAACAAGGTTATGATATTGTATTTCTAGATGAATCTTGGATAAATTCTCACCACACAAGTGCAAAGGAATGGCAGTTATCAGATGGAAGTATTAAAAGATGTGTACCCACTGGAAAAGGACAGCGTATTATAATGGCACATGCAGGCAGCCGAAAAGAAGGGTTGGTGAAAAATGCAGAACTTATATTCACCTCTAATTATACTGACAACAGGGACTATCACACCGAGATGAATGGCCATATATTTAGAGAGTGGATTGAAAATACTCTTCTTCCAATTCTAGACAGACCATCCTGTCTGGTAATGGACAACGCGTCGTACCACAACGCTGTGGCAGAAGAAGACAAAATTCCTACATCTACCAGTACAAAAGATGTTATAAAGATTTGGCTAAGAAAGGAAGGAATTCCATTTAACGAGGGATTTTTGAAACCTGAATTACTGTCACTTGTTAAGAAATCGCAAAAGACCAAAGTATTCCAAATAGACAAAATCATTCAACAGCATGGTCATACGTGCTTGAGACTGCCCCTTATCATCCACAATTAAACCCCATTGAACTCGTTTGGGCAAAAAATTAAAGGGCAGGTGGCAGCTGAGAATACAAGTTTTAAACTATGCGATATAAAAGGACTGACATATGCTGCTCTATCACAGATTGACAAAGATTTTTGGTGCAAATGTGAAGATCATGTCTTAAAAGAAGAAAATGACTATTGGAAAAAAGATGGACTATCGTTCGTTCAGCCCAGATTAGTAATCACTATGTTAGACTCCTCTGATTCAGAATAAATGAAATAATAATGGACGTTTTTATATGTCCGCATGATCAATCTTTAGCTAAAGTTGATAACGTTTTGAAAATGTAAAGATTCTTGATATGTGTTCTGCAGGCATGCAAAGAAACTAAATCACTTTCATATGTCTTGTTTACGTAAAATAATGAAAGTCACATGGAAAGACATAAAACGAACAATGTAGCTCTTTACAGTGGAGAGGATCCCGTGCTTACATCGGACTCTTTAGTCACATGCGTACCCATAAACAATAACTTTGCTTGATATGTCATGCTCGTTATCGCTCGCAACGGATAATTAATTTTTTTAATGTATTCTTTGTTGTATATTGTTTAAATAGTTTTCATTAATGGAACTGTTTATACGCTGATTTGTTTTAGACCGTCTGTAAAGGCTATAACATTGACATTCTCATAGTATTTTAAAGAAAGTAAACAATAGAAAGTAAACAGTTGATAAACGCCTCCAACTTTCAAGTTGTGTAGAGGCGCCTATGTCGAGAAGCTGATTTCCATTAATGTACGGTAAATTATTTTCTCCAGGAGCAAAAAGATCCGTAAATTCACTGAGATCAAAGGAAAGTGCTGCTTCATGATGAAGCATACTTCCTACATCATTAAATTTGTGAAATCGGTGGGACCTTGGAAAAACAAGGCCAGATGCAAAAAATCAAGTTTGTAAGTGCAGGGAAAGAGGAGATATTTCATGTTAATCGTGAACATTTAGATTTGAAACGACCAATACTACTACTGTTATATAATTTAATCAACTATGACTTACGAGGCTACTACTACTACTACTACTACTACTACTATTATATAATTTAATCCATAGCCAACGATGACTGACCAAGGCTACTACTACTACTACTACTATTATATAATTTAATCCATAGCCAACGATGACTGACCAAGGCTACTACTACTATTATATAATTTAAACCATAGCCAACGATGACTGACCAATGCTACTACTACTACTACTACTACTACTATTATATAATTTAATCCATAGCCAACGATGACTGACCAAGGCTACTACTACTATTATATAATTTAATCCATAGCCAACGATGACTGACCAAGGCTACTACTACTACTACTATTATATATTTAATCCATAGCCAACGATGACAGACCGAGGCTACTACTGCTACTACTATTATTATATAATTTAATCCATAGCCAACGATGACTGACCAAGGCTACTACTACTACTACTATTATTATATAATTTAATCCATAGCCAACGATGACAGACCGAGGCTACTACTGCTACTACTATTATTATATGATTTAATCCATAGCCAACGATGACTGAGCGAGGCTACTACTGCTACCCTTATTTAATTTATACTTGAGGCTATTTCTAACTAATAATCAGTTTCTTCTACTAGGACCGGCACAAAAGTCTGCCTCAGCAGCGATCTTTTACTACTGTGGTTTTAATCGGTTAACTTTGATTGTTAATATGGTTTTAATTGGTTAACTTTGATTGTTAACATCGCTTTGCTTTGATGATCGATGAACACCGATGGTTCTGTAGTTGTGATAATGGCGCAGTCTTCCTTTCTTTGAGATTCATCAATTTAACTAATTGTTACTTCGGTAATTCTTAATTAACGAATTGTTACATAATTAATTGTTACTTAAATTAAACGTAACAATCATGATTAAAGCCAAACGGATACTCACACACATTTTTAATTATATATATTTGAGTGTCTAAATTATATATTTTCTTCTTCTGAAACGAGTATCAGATTAAGACGATTAAAATACCCTCGCAAAACAGCATTGAGAACAAAACTGAGTTATCTCATAGATTTGGAAGTGAGCGGAAATCAATATATTCTAACCTAGTGTATTTAGGAAATGTCAGGTTTAGCGCTTCTTCTGGCCGTAGTTGACGTCGGTGTGCACTGGGAAAGGGACAGGCGATCAATGCGGAGCAATGGATAGCAAAAGAACTGAAGTGATAGTCTTGTCTGGCAACTATGATTCTTTTGGAAAAAAATATGAAATAGCATTTCTGCTTTTCTATTTTGATCATTGCTCACTGGCCAGGGAAACGATATGTATAAGGCCAAACAATCTTCAATTCACCAGACATTCAGTGGCCAGCATAACTTGTGGACATCCTGTAGAGCGTACAAGTATATAAATGTGGCTACTCCGTTCAATCATCATCAGGTACAGTGTACAGGGGCGTAGGTGATTGTATCACCATCATCATCATCAAGTACCGGGCCTTGCAGGCGTAGGTGATCATGTCTCCCCACAAATTTGCGATCTCGACAATTATTTATCATTTCTGTTGTTGACCTTCTGCCAAGCCATTCTCTTATGCTGTCTGGTATTGTTTTTCTCTTTGCTTCCCTCTATATCTTTGTCCCTGAATTTTGTTTTAGTTGTTACAATATATTCCAGTTGTTCTCTTCTCATTACATGGCCAAAAGTGATGATTGTTTCTTCCTAATATTGGAAATTAGCTCTCTTTTTGCTTTGGCCTCTTTCAGAACATTTTCATTACTCTTCTTAGCTGTCCACGGTATTCTCAACATTCTTATGTAAAACCACATTTCCACAGACTCCATTGATTTTCTTATCTGTTGTCCTATTGTCCATGATTCACATCCATATGTTAAGACTAGCTCTACATAACATTTAAGAACTTCTTTTCTTGTTTCTATTGTCAAAAATGGATTTCATAGTAGTATCTTCCTCATTTTCTGGAAAGCTGCTTTTGCCTGAGCCATTCTGCATCTCACCTCTTTTGTACATCTTCGTCTGAGGTTAACAAAGTTCCCAAATATTTAAATTAATAGTATCTAGATATAATAAATTAGGTGGCACCATATGTTTTCCTAACATAATCTGTCTACCTGCCTGCCTGTCTGTCTTACTGTTTGTCTTAATCCACTTAATCCATTTAATCTGTCTGTCTGCTGTTATTTCAAGCCGAGGACGGCACGTAGGACAGAAATTCTAGACTCTTTGTGTCCGACTATCTTTATTATCGAGTGTCAGACCTTACACAGTATCCGCATTGTATCTCACCACACGACTCTGTTCTGGGCGAGTTGCTCAATTTTGACGTAGGAGCTGATGAACAGAATCTGCATGAATCATATTTTCTTACCCAAAAACGTAACATAGCAGCGTTCAGAATACCAAAGATACAAATCCACACATGTTTTTTTTTTTAATTAAGAAAAAAATCCTTTGATATCAAGCACAGAGACAACTTGGGAGCCGCGATAGCTCAGAGGTTAGTGAGCTGGACTACAAAGGACAAGAGGTAGGGTTCGAGCCCAACCAGCGGCTTCCGGTTCACCCAGCTTTTAATTTTAATTTTTAGGTACCGGATTTTTTTTTCTGGGAAAGTAAAGCGGCACGGGCGTAATACCGACCACATTACCCCAAAAATCATGTGCCGAAGGTCTGTAAAATTTATGACCACTAACACCATATTTCCTATACACCACTTGGCGCGGCGGGGGTACTTTACTTTTACTTACAGAGACAACTTAAAGAGAATGCAGAAATCTTACAAAATAATAACAGTCTTAAACAATAAAAAAAAAACTATCTTTACGACACATAGTACCATGGCTGGTGTATGTCGGGGGGGGGGGGGGGGGGGCAACGATATAACCAGAGGGATAAAGGCCGCTTGGTCAAGCAGTCGTGTGCAAGCCGCGACGTGTGTGACTCAGGAATTTATTTCACCCCCGGTAGAAAAAATCCTTTCTGTCTACCGCGGGCTTCGAACACCGTACGTCAGCTTTTCAGCCAGCGGAACAGTGGTTTTAAACAATCTGCTTACCAATTTCACATGCAGCGTTAATCACAGTAATTAGTCAGTGGAAGTAAATACAGCAGAACGACAAGGATATGTTGTTCTCATCCATATTGTGTTTTACTATAATAGATTTGAAATAAAACCAACTGCACAAGTGTTCCCAAAGGATTACGGGGACATGTTTTCGACACAACCAACCATGTGGTTAGATGTGGTTTTCGACATGGGAAGACTAAAAATAGCTGATGACATCACATTATTAACCAGCACATCCAGGAGAGACAAAATAAAAGTAGGTTCCACAAGTGTTGTAACCAAGTTAGCTTGCGCTCACCCGATGATTAAAGTAACACATCTCTTCCTCATCCGCCCTTAAATTGGCGCTAAGTGGGCATGTATACGCTGTCTTGTGGTTTATATTCGAGCTGTGTTATTTGCGCCTTTATGCCCAGTACACCCGAATTTAGCATGCCATTTTTTAGTACTAGGTTGCCTTCCCTCTCGATCCCTATTCACTTGACCAGACTGGACTTGTTTGACTATTACTAGAGGCACCTCGAAGAGGTGGAGTAGGATCTGGATGGCTATGGCTCACTGATCCTGGTGCAAGCCCTCAGCTATGATTTTCTGGTAACTTCAGCTCTAGAGCTGTCAGGCGCCCTGGGTTCCTAACCAAGTTTGATAACATGTAAACATCAAATGACGTAATTCATGGCTCTAAATGTAGATAATCTATAGAAAACCCGGAACTTGCTACAGAAAACACTGCCACACTGTAACACTAGATGGGGAAGCTAGGGAAAGTATCAATATAACGATCAATAAAGCCGGAATGGCTTCGCAAGTCTAACCATTTGGTATCTCATCATCATCATGTGCCATACTGACTGACGCAGTAAATCATATCCTTCCATTCTCTGTCTTCAGCGCATCCTTCCAAATCTCTTATTGACTGTTATCTTGTCACGACATCAAGCTATCAAGTATCTTCTCACTTTGTCCCCCAGTTAAGTTTATTTCTCTGTATTTTACCTGTTGTAACCAAGTATTCCAACTTTCATCTTTTCAATTTGGTGATCTACTTAGAGAATCACTGGAGTCTGTAGAAATGTGGTTTTACAGAAGAATGTTTAGAATACCGTGGACAGCTAAGAGGAGTAATGAAAATGTTCTGAAAGAGGCCAAAGCAAAAAGAGAGCTAATTTCCAATATTAGGAAGAAACAATCATCATTCTTTGGCCATGTAATGAGAAGAGAACAACTGGAATGTATTGTAACAACTGGGAAAACTGAGGGACGAAGAGATAAAGGGAAACAAAGAGAAAAGATACCAGACAGCTTAAGAGAATGGCTTGGCAGAAGACCAACAAAAGAAATGATAAATAACTGTGGTGATCGAAAGTTTTGGTGAGACATGATCACCTACGCCAGCAGGCCCGGTTCCTGATGATGATGTTGATCTACTTAGTGCCAAATAAAGACCAAACTTATGAGATATGAAAGTTGTCTACCTTTAACGCTTTCTTCATGAGATGAGTACCGTCAAGCAACAGAAAAGAAAGCACTGAAACTCATCATTTTCCACGGCCTGAACCCTGAGGAAAATTTTCTGAAATTTTTAGCCAAACAAAATCAGCAACCTAGAGCTGGCTGAGATGTGCAACAGTGAAAATTTGCAGACGGTGGAGGTGGGTGAGCCATGTGATTAGGAGGGATATATAAACAATCACAGCAACTATCATGAATCGACATCGTGGCGATGGCGAAAGAGATGGATATTGGGGACAAAGATATATTTTGTGGGCCAGGCACGAGGCACCCTGTGAGAAGTGTCTATGGACCGCACGGAGGCGATGAATTTAGTTGTGCTACTGTTAGGCGTACCCGTCACTGACTGCTTTGTTGGTCTGTAGCCAAAGATAAGAGGCAGAGAAAACCTTTCAATTCTCGATGTTCGTTGTCAGTGTTACTACTAATACACAGCTCTTTGATTTCATCTATAAGTGGCTTTTTAGTTCTAATCAGATTAATTTGTGTCGTTAATGGCTGGAGGAGTCTAGTGTACATTGCTTTCATTACAAAAATGATATTTTATGGAGGGGGTTTTAATTTGTGACACCACACACACAAACTTACAATTATTTAGCTAAACAAAATATTTGGAAATGATATTTTAGTGCAATAATGTTCGTAACTAAAATGTCAAAGTTTGTCAAATTTGAGAATTTATAGGAATGCAATTTACATGTTTTCTTTTAATCACACAAGCCTTTTAATTTTAAAATATAGCTTTTTTATAATCACTTTGAATGTCTATTTTAATAAATAAACGCTTTTTACTTTCCTAGAAAGGCACAAATAAGCAAATAAACTAAAGTATCAGAGCCAGAGAATAAAGTAGTTTCGTATTTTTCTCTATGCCTTGCTAGTGCGTCTCAAAGACCACGATTTAGTAAAGTACGACGTTAAGTGGCACACATGATCACACACTCGTGGAAAGTCATTGAAATGAGTGAAAGACCGAGACAAGGAGGAGGTCGAAAAATAACATAAAATAATGAACAAGTCTTGGTTTCCTGCACTCTCAGGCGGCTCAGACAGAGGGAGAGATATGGAGATGGAGATTGCATTTAGCAGGCATGCTTGCTCCAAAGACTCTCACTTGTTAAGAAGTAGTAATGCTATTTTTGAAAGGAAGCCTTGTATTTGAATTCTTTAATGCAGGAGTTTCTCCATTACATGATCTTACTTTAATTAAAACCACGCCAGGGTTCTCCAATTCGTGTTACATTAAACTTCTGTTCACTTGGTAGCAGTAGCAAGTATCTTTCTCTATTTTATATGCTGAAATGTTTTAAATTTTTTGGGTCAGTTTTTTGTTTAATTCTGTAAAAATAGTATGTGATTGCAACGTGGAATTGTCTATTGTGCTAGAAAGAAATTAGTACCGTCACGGATATCACGTGGTGACGCATAGGGAATATGGTGTTAGTGCCCATATCTTGTTTCGGGGCCTCGGTAGCCTAGCTGGGAAAACCACCTCACTGGGTACTGACGTGGACAACCCGTGTTCGATTCCCGCTGGAAGCAGAGTGATTTGTACTCGTGGTTGGAAGAAAAAAAAACCCAGTGGCTGAGTCGACCAAAGAAATAGATACCAGGACAGTACTCTGGGAAGGTGAGGAATGACCCCTCGCTCGTGAGTTACGATGCTTGAGGCGACACTATAAAGGAATCTCCGAACACTTCTGGATAGGTGGCCGAGCACATATAGATAAAAAACCCGCCTGCTGAAATGTTGATTCAAGTCTCGCACTTGACCTTTATCTTATTTAGACCTTGGTCACATTATTTGTGGGGGAAGCCGATGCGATATGTGTGTACAAATGTGTGTTTTATTTCATCGATACTCCCCTATCAATTACCATCAATTTCAGCCAAATCGAAATGCGTATAATGATAATAGGCTGGAGTTGGAGTTGGAGAGGACATTGTCAAGTTTGTTCTTCATTGCTTAAGAGAAGAGAGGGAGAACCGATGGGACAGTGATGTATATATATATATATATATATGAGAGACTGAGGAGTCTAAAGACGGAAAATGGATCCGGTCGACCCGGAGTGCTTAGTGGGAATTGCAGATGTATCTGTAATCAACACCTTGCAGTAATAAGATGTATATGCTTAGTTGTATAAAAATACTGGATAGCTTGATGTCATGGCATGGAAAACAGTCAACAACAGAACTGATACGATGCACTGTTAATAGACGATTGTGGAGGGACATGATCGCCCACGCCAACCGGTATGGCACATGATGATGATGATATGCTTCGAGAAATGCTGGGACGGGCGGTGAAGTGGATATAGGGATGCTCGGACTCTAGTGAAAGTGATTCCTTGAGTATAGTAGAGTAGAATAGAATAGAGTAGAGTAGAGTAGAGTAGAGTAGAGTAGAATAGCATAGCATAGAATAGAGTAGAGTAGAGTAGAGTAGAGTAGAGTAGAGTAGAGTAGAGTAGAGTAGCATAACATAGCATAGCATAGCATAGCATAGAATAGAATCGAGTAGAGTAGAATAGAACAGAATAGAACAGAATTGAGTAGAATAGAGTAGTGTAGAGTAGAGTACAATAGAGTAGATTAGAGTTGAATAGAATAGAGTAGTATAGAGTAGAGTAGAATAGAGTAGAGTAGAGTAGAGTAGAATAGAATAGAGTAGTGTAGAGTAGAATAGAATAGAGTAGAGTAGAGTTGAATAGAATAGAATAGAATAGAAAAAGTTGAATGGAATAGAATAGAATAGAATAGAATAGAATAGAATAGGTCTTGTACTCAGAAGATATTCAGAAACAGAAACAATCTCAAGACCTGTTGTTCGGCGTATTCTTTTAAAGAAAGGAAAATAGCTGCATACCAGAAATAATGAGACGGGCAAGAATGGAAACAAACACGAACAGTGTGGTCCAGATTTAGAAAAACGCTGCGACGGATGACCAGGGTTTGCGATGTTTACATTGACGAACTTTGTTGTTGCCCTGAGTAACATTGTTACCACAGACAACGCCAAATGTTCGGTTACAGCAGTTTGTTTTCATCTGAAAGTAGCAGTTTAGTTCTCATCTGTGAAATGTTGCAGCGTTTATGGACGAAGACGTCCTGAGCCTTACATTCCTCTCATTCTTAAAATTGATATTTTATGGGAGTGGTTTCATTTTGCATCAGACACAAAATATACCATTTGTTTGTAGCAAATGTAAACATTTATGTATGATTGACGTTTTAGTAATTAAGTAAATATTTATGTATGATTGATGTTTAGTAATTAAGTAAATATTTGTGTATGATGATTGATGTTTTACTAATTCTATTGACCTTTCGAGCCGTAGCCGGCCCATAGGGCGTAGACCAAGATATTCCTTCTCTTAACTGATTTTTTGTTCTAGCAGTTTTCAATTCTTTGAAAGATATTTTATCAAATCTCGCCATTTGTCTCTGTTCTGTGCAAGCAGCTCTATCTCATTGAGGGAGCCGAATCCTGCTGCTCTTGCCTCTCTCATCAATGTTCTTCTCAGTGTCTCTCTGGGTCTTCCTCTTTTTCTCTTACCTGTTGTTTCCCATATGAGGGCTTGCTTTGCTATTCGTTTATTATCTCTTCTCGTCACATGTCCAACATATGACCATCGTCTTTTCTTTATTACTGAAGATATTAGTGATTGATTTGCGATTTCTCTAATTTCCTCGTTTGTTTTGAATTCGTTCCACACTATACCAAGTATTTTCCTTATACATTTATTTTCGAATGCGTTCAACTTTGTTTCTGTATCTCTTGTTGTTTTCCAGCTTTCACACTGATTTGAATAGTCTAAGTTTTGTGCTTGTGCTGATGAGTTTTGATTTCCACAACTTTTCAAGGCTTCTGAAAGACATTGCTGATTTATCTATTCTGATTCTAATTTCTTTTCTTTACTAATTAAGTAAACATTTATGTATGATTGACGTTTTAGTAATTAAGTAAATATGTATGTATGATTGATGTTTTAGTAATAAGTAAATATTTGTGTATGATGATTGATGTTTAGTAATTAAGTAAATATTTATGTATGATTGATATTTTAGTAATTAAGCAATATTTATGTATGATTTATATTTAGTAATAAGTATATTTATGTATGATTGATATTTTAGTAATTAAGCAAATATTTATGTATGATTTATATTTAGTAATTAAGTAAATATTATGTATGATTTATGTTTAGTAATTAAGTAAATATTTATGTATGATTGATGTTTAGTAATGAAGTAGATATTTATGTATGATTATGTTTAGTAATTAAGCAAATATTTATGTATGATTTATGTTTAGTAATTAAGCAAATATTTATGCATGATTGATGTTTTAGTAATTAATGTTCGTCACAAAATTATCAACGACTGTCAGATCTGAGAGTGTCAGGGATGCAATATTCAATTTTGAACCACAAATATTTATGGTTATGGTTATTTGAACCGGTATCACTGCAAACAAAATGGAAATCCATAATTTCTCAACCGACAGTGCCAGTGGAATCATCCGAATTAACATCTCATTGAATATCCAAACAAAGAAAGGGAGTTGCAGTTCTCGTCGTAACAGATACAGCATAGGTCAAAAGACATAAGGCGTTTCCGCACTGAATTGAACGCACCTGAACTGCCCTTCGTCATACGATAACATTCATCGTAAGTAATCTGAATATAGAAACACAATCTGGATGAAGCGCACATCTCACGGTGTGCACAGAGCACTACTCAGTTGTTTCAGCAGCAAGACAGACTTGGAATATCTCTCTCTCTGCGATCAGGACTCAATCAGAGTAGGATTCCAGACTCTCACATGAAGTCAGCTGTCAGGTTAAGTGTGTTGATCGCCCCCCACAGACAGAACATCACAATTAGAGTCTGCCAGATCCCCTCTGATCGAACACCCGTTAATACGTTACACTGTGTTCTGCGCCAGTGGCCCAGTGCATCTGATTTCAGCCAGCATTTTATTCAGGTTTGCTTTCCTTAGCCTTTGATTGTCACCAATCTTCCTGCAAGGCAGCAGATTATCTTTTCTGTAGGGGATTCTGCCCTTAGATGGTCGGCCCTCCCAGGTTTACGAGCACCATCTGCCCGAGTCACTAGACGTGACTAACACAGACATGGAATGGGACTTGGAATATGAGGAAACTGCAACAAGGAACATTTTTCAGACAGTGACTCACCGGTTCCCTGTCGCCTATCCGCCATAATGACAGAAAGTCCAAAAATATTTTTTTAAAAATCATACGGTAGTTTCCTCTAATCACTTTGAATGTATAATAGAAGAAGCGTTTACATTTTATCTGTCTATTTCTGGAAGACACAAATGAGCAAATTAACTAAAGTATCAATGACAAACTGCTGTGTAAGCACCCAACTGCATTGCCAGTCAATGCCTAAGGATAGTAACACAAGAAACAGACAAGTTGTCAATAAAAACAGGCATTTTTTTTTTTTTATCCAGCGGTAGCTAGAGAACATTTCCCACATACTACGTCGGGCGTTCAGGCCAGTCAACAGATCAAAAACACACAAAACCCGCCTTAAATAACTCCCCCCATCCGGGTATTCGAAAAGACATTCAACATTGTCTAAGTCGTCATTTGACACTGTTACAATACAGCTTCAACTGTCTCAAGATGCTGTTGGCGACGCTTTTGTCAACGTGTCGAGGGCGAAGCGAGTGCTTGAATTTTAAATTGGTCATAGATACCTCTAAAACGACAGGAAGTTTCCACCTGGCTTAACAGAATGTACAATAGGTATGTAATTAGAAAGAAAACTACAGAATACTTAGGTTTTCGTACATGCACTATCGTCTGGGTTATGTTTCAAAAACTAAAATTCATACCACGAACTTGCTTGTATGTAGCTACAAAGGTAACTGTAACACAGTAAAAGAAGGGCAGAAATCTGTTGAGCATACACAATAGCATTTTGAAAGCTATAATAATAATTATCAGCATGTGCCATAGCTGTTGACGTAGTTGATCATGTTCTTCCACAATCTTCTATCTACAAAGCATCATATAAATTGTTGACTGTTTTCCATGCCATGACACCAAGCTATCCAGTATCTTCTCTCTCTTTGTCGTCCCCGTTCTCTCTTTCCCTGTATTTTGCCAGTTGTAGCCAAATACTTTCTTCTTCTGGTGATGTGGCCGAAAAATGTTGGAAAGTTATAATGGCGGGAAAATACCGGGTAAATGAAACGGACGGAGATAAAGGCTAGAAATGGGCTGACAATATCAGGAGATGGACAGAAAAACATGACAGTGTGTAGCATCAAGGAATGTCCGGGACTAAGTGGTCTAGAGGTAAGACTTCGGCTTCTGGCCAGGAACACAACGGGTGCAATTACCACTATGAGCAGTAGGAATATGAATCCGTGGTTTCCTGGTGGCTTTACCGTTTTCTGGTCTCTGGGTTGTGCGATCTCAGTCTAGTAGCCCTATCTGGGTTGTGCAATCTGAGTCTAGCCCTCTCTGCGTTGTGAGATCTGAGTCTAGTAGCCCTATCTGGGTTGTGCAATCTGAGTCTTAACCCTATCTGGGTTGTGCAATCTGAGTCTAGCCCTCTCTGGGTTGTGAGATCTGAGTCTAGCCCTCTCTAGGTTGTGCGATCTGAATCTAGTAGCCCTATCTGGGTTGTGCAATCTGAGTCTAGTAGCCCTATCTGGGTTGTGCAATCTGAGTCTAGTAGCCCTATCTGGGTTGTGCAATCTGAGTCTAGTAGCCCTATCTGGGTTGTGCAATCTGAGTCTAGTAGCCCTATCTGGGTTGTGCAATCTGAGTCTAGTAGCCCTATCTGGGTTGTGCAATCTGAGTCTAGTAGCCCTATCTGGGTTGTGCAATCTGAGTCTAGAAGCCCTATCTGGGTTGTGCAATCTGAGTCTAGTAGCCCTATCTGGGTTGTGCAATCTGAGTCTAGTAGCCCAATCTAGGTTGTGCAATCTGAGTCTAGTAGCCCTATCTGGGTTGTGCAATCTGAGTCTAGTAGCCCTATCTGGGTTGTGCGATCTGAGTCTAGTAGCCCTATCTGGGTTGTGCAATCTAAGTCTAGCCCGTTATGGGTTGTAAGATCTAAGTCTAGTAGCCCTATCTGGGTTGTGCAATCTGAGTCTAGCCCGTTATGGGTTGTAAGATCTGAATCTAGTAGCTCTCTCGGGGTTGGGATATCCGAGCCCAGCCCTCTCTGGTTTGTGAGATCTGAGTCTAGCCCTCTTTGGGTTGTTAGATCGGAGTCTAGCCCTCTCTTGGTTGTGAGATCTGAGTTCAGTCCTCTCTGGTTTGTGAGATCTGAGTCCAGTCCTCTCTGGTTTGTGATATATGCGTCCAGTCCTCTCTGGTTTGTGAGATCTGAGTCCAGCCCTCTCTGGTTTGTGATATATGCGTCCAGTCCTCTCTGGTTTGTGAGATCTGAGTGCAGCCCTCTCTGGTTTGTGAGATCTGAGTGCAGCCCTCTCTGGTTTGTGAGATCTGAGTCCAGCCCTCTCTGGTTTGTGAGATCTGAGTTCAGCCCTCTCTGGTTTGTGAGATCTGAGTGCAGCCCTCTCTGGTTTGTGAGATCTGAGTCCAGCCCTCTCTGGTTTGTGAGATCTGAGTCCAGCCCTCTCTGGTTTGTGAGATCTGAGTGCAGCCCTCTCTGGTTTGTGAGATCTGAGTCCAGCCCTCTCTGGTTTGTGATATATGAGTCTAGCCCTCTCTGTTTTGTGAGATCTGACTCTAGTAGCCCTATCTGGGTTGTGCAATCTGAGTCTAGCCCGTTATGGGTTGTAAAATCTGAATCTAGTAGCTCTCTCGGGGTTGGGATATCCGAGCCCAGCCCTCTCTGGGTTGTAAGATCGGAGTCTAGCCCTCTCTGGGTTGTGAGATCGGAGTCTAGCCCTCTCTTGGTTGTGAGATCTGAGTTCAGGCCTCTCTGGGTTGTGATATCCGAGTCCAGCACTCTCTGGTTTGTGAGATCTGAGTGCAGCCCTATCTGGTTTGTGAGATCTGAGTCCAGCCCTCTCTGGTTTGTGAGATCTGAGTCCAGCCCTCTCGGATAACGGCGAGAAAAGACAGTCTCGTTAAAAGACAGTCTCGTTAAAGAAGCCTTGGCAGTTTGAAGTCGAAAAAAATTAGTTCATTGGTGGCCTCTGCTCTATATAAATATATATTATTCTTGTATAATAGAAGGTAACATTATATTGTATAGAATCCACAGTTAATACATAAGGCAGATAGAAGGCAACATTATATTGTATAGAATCCACAGTTAATATATAAGGGAGATAGAAGGCAACATTATATTGTATAGAATCCACAGTTAATAGATAGGGGAGATAGAAGGCAACATTATATTGTATAGAATCCATAGTTAATAGATAGGGGAGATAGAAGGCAACATTATATTGTATAGAATCCACAGTTGGTAGACAGGGAATGATAGAAGGTAACAGTATATATTCTAGGAAAATCTACCTATGTCGAAGACGCATGTGTCGGGTCGAAAGGCGCATAAATAGCGGCTGTGCCGTAAACTAACGATACAACGCATCCACGCCCACTTAACGGATGGGCGCTAAGAAGGACACTGTCCGATTACATGGATGATAGTCTTAATCACGAGAGCAATTTAAGAGGGAGAGAGAGAGGGAGAGAGAGAGAGAGAGAGGGAGAGGGAGAGAGAGGGAGAGAGAGAGAGAGATGGAGAGAGAGAGGGAGAGAGAGGGAGGGAGAGGGAGAGAGAGAGAGAGAGAGAGAGAGAGGGAGAGAGAGAGAGAGAGGGAGAGAGAGAGGGAGAGAGAGAGAGAGGGAGGAGGGAGATAGAAAGAAGTCTGAGGCAGACAGCCAACTTTTGAGAAAGATCGATGAGAAATATGAATTCCTTTGAGAATGAAGAGAATTTTCTGGAAATATTTTATTGCTTATTAAGTGAGATTTTCATTGTTTTGTTCATGTGTGGGTGGTTTGTTTGACTTCTACACTGATCTTTCAATGAAGATGAACATTCACAAATTTTTCTGAGCATAAGATGTCACAGATGGTTTCATTGTTTGAGTTATTACAACAACAAAACATTCGGTATGTCATCTCTTTGAGTGAGATTATTCTTGACTAACTCAGTGTTTGCGGATCATTCACTGTTATTTTCTCCACAAAATTTTTGTTGTAAACCTTCCTTCCTTCCTTCCTTCCTTCCTTCCTTCCTTCCTTCCTTCCTTCCTTCCTTCCTTCCTTCCTTCCTTCCTTCCTTCCTTCCTTCCTTCCTTCCTTCCTTCCTTCCTTCCTTCCTTCCTTCCTTCCTTCCTTCCTTCCTTCCTTCCTTCCTTCCTTCCTTCCTTCCTTCCTTCCTTCCTTCCTTCCTTCCTTCCTTCCTTCCTTCCTTCCTTCCTTCCTTCCTTCCTTCCTTCCTTCCTTCCTTCCTTCTTCCTTCCTTCCTTCTTCCTTCCTTCCTTCCTTCCTTCCTTCCTTCCTTCCTTCCTTCCTTCCTTCCGTCCTTCCTTCCTTCCTTCCTTCCTTCCTTCCTTCCTTCCTTCCTTCCTTCCTTCCTTCCTTCCTTCCTTCCTTCCTTCCTTCCTTCCTTCCTCCCTCCCTCCCTCCCTCCCTCCCTCCTTCCCCTCCCTCCCTTCCTCCCTCCCTTCTTTCAATGTTTGTGACAAAATTTATATATTTTATGTACTCTTATGGCATGTCGTTGTTAATGTTCAATGCTGTCCATGGGATTCTTCGTATTTTTCTAATAAAAACAAGTCACTGAGGCATCGGTTGATTGATTAATTATTATTAATGTTATTCCAAATTTCGACTTGGGAAAAAAAGTAACATAACTATAGGTTGGCTCAATAAAATATAGCTATAGATTGGCGCAATAAAATATAGCTATAGCTTGGCTCAATAAAACATAACTATAGGTTGGCTCAATAAAACATAACTATAGGTTGGCTCAATAAAACATAACTATAGGTTGGTTCAATAAAACATAACAATAGGTTGGTTCAATAACACATAACAATAGGTTGGTTCAATAAAACATAACAATAGGTTGAGTCAATAAAACATAACAATAGATTGAGTCAATAAAACATAACTATAGATTGAGTCAATAAAACATAACAATAGGTTGAGTCAATAAAACATAACAATAGGTTGGTTCAATAAAACATAACAATAGGTTGGTTCAATAAAACATAACAATAGGTTGAGTCAATAAAACATAACAATAGATTGAGTCAATAAAACATAACTATAGATTGAGTCAATAAAACATAACTATAGGTTGGTTCAATAAAACATAACTATAGGTTGGTTCAATAAAACATAACTATAGGTTGAGTCAATAAAACATAACCATAGGTTGACTCAATAAACCATAACTATAGGTTGGCTCAATAAAACATAACTATAGGTTGAGTCAATAAAACATAACAATAGGTTGGCTCAGTAAAACATGTATTTTTCCACTGACAAATAATAGTGCACACGAAGCGCTGTATGGTGAAAAGCTGGATTGCTATAGAATTATTGAGGGTAGTTTAGACATTTTACTGTGCTTACTGTGGTCTATTTGCTGCGATGCACTTGTCTAAAATGATTGCCACGATAGACAACTGTCGCTGTCAATGTTTAAAAATGTACTGTAACGAACTGAACACTCCCCCCCCCCCTCTTTTAGGGGGGGGGGGGGGTTAATGTGGTCGGTATCACGCCTGTACCGCTTTAATTTCCCAGAAAAATATCTGGTACCCATTAAAAGCTGGGTGAACCGGAAGCCGTCAGTTGGGATCGAACCCTACCTCTTGTCCCTTGTAGTCCAGTTCACTAACCACTGAACTATCGCGGCACCCACACAGGGTGAAGTACACACAATGAATACACACGTCAGCAAGACAGTGACCTAGTACATTCAACTCATACTACCAAAGTGTGGCTACTATAGAAGGATGGGACAGCAATAAAGTGACCAGCAACACTTCAGTCCTAATTGAAAACGCTCGAGCACTGTTAAGAAATTATTTAGCAAAGAGTGGACTCTAAGTCTTTGAACAATTGAAGAATGTCGCTGAAAAATACTAGGACAGTGACTCACAATTAACCTACACACACTTGTGGAAAGTGTATCCAGCATGCCTTGCTGGAGAAGGCAGTATTACATATTTATAGAAACCACATTATTAGATAGGGGATATAGTACATAGGGGAGATAGAAGGTAACAGTGTATAGTATAAAAACCACAGTTAGTAGATATGGGAGATAGAAGGTAACAGTATATAGTATATAAACCACAGTTAGTAGATAGGTGAGATAGAAGGCAACATTATATTGTATAGAAGCCACTGTTAGTAGATAGGGGAGATAGAAGGCAACATTATATTGTATAGAATCCACTATTAGTAGATAGGGGAGATAGAAGGCAACATTATATTGTATAGAAGCCACTGTTAGTAGATAGGAGAGATAGAAGGCAACATTATATTGTATAGAAACCACTATTAGTAGATAGGGGAGATAGAAGGCAACATTATATTGTATAGAATCCACTATTAGTAGATAGGGGAGATAGAAGGCAACATTATATTGTATAGAATCCACTATTAGTAGATAGGGGAGATAGAAGGCAACATTATATTGTATAGAATCCACTATTAGTAGATAGGGGAGATAGAAGGCAACATTATATTGTATAGAAACCACTATTAGTAGATAGGAGAGATAGAAGGCAACATTATATTGTATAGAATCCACTATTAGTAGATAGGGGAGATAGAAGGCAACATTATATTGTATAGAAACCACTGTTAGTAGATAGGGGAGATAGAAGGCAACAATATATTGTACAGTAACACTGTTAGTAGATAGGGGAGATATAAGGTAACAGTATATAGTAAAGTAACATTGTTAGTAGATAGGGGAGATATAAGGTAACAGTATATAGTACAGTAACACTGTTAGTAGATAGGGGAGATATAAGGTAACAGTATATAGTATAGCAACACTGTTAGTAGATAGGGGAGATATAAGGTAACAGTATATAGTACAGTAACACTGTTAGTAGATAGGGGAAGATATAAGGTAACAGTATATATTATAGTAACACTGTTAGTCGATAGGGGAGATATAAGGTAACAGTATATAGTACAGTAACACTGTTAGTCGATAGGGGAGATATAAGGTAACAGTATATATTATAGTAACACTGTTAGTAGATAGGGGAGATATAAGGTAACAGTATATATTATAGTAACACTGTTAGTAGATAGGGGAGATACCTATCTTCCTCTCAGCATTCAGTTGTTATTATTATTATTAATTTTGCAACGTTGAGAAAAAAATATATATATATTGCAACTATTACACCCACTCCCTTCCCTTTTTTTTGGATGCAAAATCCTGTAAATTTACTATTGGTTCGGCAGCTTATGGACTTCTGTTTTTTTATTCTATGACATGTCTAGGTAGCGTAAAATATTGCATTTATTTTGTTCTATTTACAGTATCTTCTTGATCTTGGTTTGTCCTTATTTTATTTCTATTGTTAAATACTAGCCAATAGCTTTATCATGAGAAGGCAGGAATCTTGTAACGCAGTGGAATGTTACAGGCACCTTAAGAGGGAAACTATGGATAACGTTTATGAGAGTAGCTGTAACATTATATTAGTCTGAAGTAAACTGTGCCTATTTTCCTGTTTGTTCTAGTTTGATATTAGCAAAGGTTAAGTTGTACATAATAATACAAGGACACGAATAATAAGTATCTATGCACCCATCCTTCCATCCATCCATCCACCCATCCTTCCATTTATCCATCCATCCATCCATCCATCCATCCGTCTATCCATTCACCCATCCATCCGTCTATCCATCCATCAATCCGGCTATCTATCCATCCATCCATCCGTCTATCCATCCATCCGTCTATCCATCCATCCATCCTTTCATCCATCCATCCGTCTATCCATCCATCCATCCATCCGTCTATCCATCCATCCATCCATCCATCCGTCTATCCATCCATCAATCCGGCTATCTATCCATCCATCCATCCGTCTATCCATCCACCCATCCATCCGTCTATCCATCCATCAATCCGGCTATCTATCCATCCATCCGTCCGTCCACCCACCCATCCATCCGTCCGTCTATCCATCCACCCATCCATCCGTCTATCCATCCATCCATCCATCCATCCTTCCATCCATCCATCCATCCATCCTTCCATCCATCCATCCTTCCATCCATCCATCCATCCATCCATCCATCGACCTTTCCAGCCGTGGCCGGCCTGTAAGGTCATTGACCCAGATACTCTTTCTCTTTTTCTAAATTTTCTTTTTAGCATTTTCAATCCTTGTAAAGATCGTTTATCAAATCTCGCCATTTGTCTCTATTCTGTGCAAGCATCTCGATCTCATTGAGGGAGCAGATTCCTGCTGTTCTTGCCTCTCTGATCAATGTTCTTCTCAGCGTTTCTCTTGGTCGGCCTCTTTTTCTCCTACCTATTGCTTCCCACTTGAGGGCTTCTTTGCTATTCGGTTATTATCGCTTCTCATCACCTGCCCAACGTCTTTTCTGGATTACTGATATTAATGGTTATTAAGAAGTATATAAGAACAATAATTTGTATTTATGCTTTACATGTTCCATGTCAACTCAGCGATAGATACGTGAGATTTGTGCATTGTCTTGTCTCTCTCTCTCTCTCTCGCTCTCTCTCCCTGCGATCAAGACTCAATCAGAGTAGGATCCCAGACTCTCTCATGAAGTCAGCTGTCTGTTTAAGTGAATTGATTGCCCCATATAGTTTTTCTTCCATGGAGGTGGGCGTGGACCACATTGCTCTTCTCAGGTCTGTGTACTGGGGGGCATCCGGTAGAACATGTTTTGTAGTCATATTGTCCAGTGTACAGTGGCATAGGCTGGTTGTACCTATTTTGAATTTGGTGAACATGTGATTTCTCATTCTATTGTGGCCAGTGCGTAGGCGAAGTATGATGACTTAATCCCTCCTTGATAGTTGGTGGTATCCGTCACTCTCGTTATGCTTTGGGTGTTCTCGTTTCCATTTTTCATGGAACTAACCGTTGAGGATCGATTTGGATGAGTCTTGTCTCATTACTTTGTTAAGATGAATTACTAATATTTGATTTTTAACAAATACTAAAACAATTACTTTCCATTATTATTGGTTATGGAAGGCCTCGGTATCACTGCAAACGAATTAAAATCCATAATTGCTCAACCGCCCGTGCCAGTGGAATCATCCGAATTACTAACACATCTCCCAAACAAAGAAAGGTAACTGTAGTCCCCATCGTAGCAGTCTCAGCACACGCCAAAAGACATAAGGCGAAACCGCGCAGAAAGTGACCACAGCCAACTGTTCCCTGTCATACGATATTATCATTCATCGTTAACACGCGGGATATCGAAACAGGATCAAAACGGATGAGACACACAGCTCACGGTGTGCACAGAGTACTTAACTCAGTAGCTCCTGCAACAAGCCGGACTTGAAATATGAGGAAACTGTAACAAGGAACACTTTTCATGTTCCCGCCGCCTATCCAATGTGCCATACAAGTTAGCATAAGCAATCATGTCCTTCCACAATTTGCTGTGTTCGTTTATATATGAGACTTATCTTTTCTAATAGAGCAACTGCAACAAACCAAAATATTAATCATACAGATGAACATATAAAGCAAGAAATATATTTACAAAATAAAAAACTAAAAAATAATATATATATATATAGCAATTTTACAGTTGACTTGATCTTCTTCAACGTATGATAGAAGATGTATATGTATTTTATCTTCATAGAAATACATAAATGAGCAGATTAACTAAAGTATCAATAACACAACAGCCTACTTAAAGTAATCCTGGAGGGGAAAATACAAGGTAAAAGAGGCAGAGGCAGACCAAGACTAACATGGACGAGTAGCATAAAAAGATGGACAAATCAGCCTATGACAATCTGCACCATCAAAGCAAGAGACAGAGCAGAATGGCGCTCCTTGGTAACCAACCTTTGTTGCGGAGACGGCACTCGATGATGATGATGATGATCATTGACAAACAACTGTGCCCGTGATATGAAAAGCCAAGCTTCTGACCACTGTCATGCTTGTATCTTGTCCATTATGTTTTTAAGTATAAGAAGTAAAGTCAAAAACACTAAGAGTCAGTTACATAAGAGTCAGGTACACGATAACAGTTTATTGGCTTATAACACAGCATACGCCCCTTTTAAGGGCATCTCTAAGTATCGTATTGGCATTCACGTTGTAACAACAACAATATGTATCGATTTAGCCTTTAGCTGAGTTGCCAGCAATACGATATATCGATTTAAATTGTCGCGTTGTTAAGAATGGCAAGAGGTAATCGCTTAAACATGGGCTGTGTCATCAACTGTAGGTAACGAGTATTATATCTAGTTACTAGGCAGCTTGAATATTAAGTATGTTGGGAGTTAGAGAATGTAATAGTTTATGTAAGCGTTTATTTATATAAACATAATTAACAATCAGGAAACTTTTATAGAGAGCTTTATAACAGGAGACAGGTGGGTGAGCTACCTGAGCATTGTCTGGGGAAGGGAAGGAATCTAACAGGGGCATTGGGTATAAGAAATATCCCAAAGAGAAGTGGCGAATCTATACCCGCTCCTATCACATTAATTCTATACATATATTCTATACATATATAATCTATAGCAGTACCCGCTCCTATCACATGCGTTTTATTTCAGTGGTGCATCTTCCATCTGATGTTATTATTGTGCCCAAGTATTTGACGCATTGCACTTGTTTTAGATTTATCATGTTTATTTTTATGCTGCATGATGGTGATGATTGTTTCTTCGATATAACCATTACTTCTGTTTTCTTACTATTCAAACTGAGGTCTTTTTTTATGCTTTCTTTTACTATTATGTCTATCATTTCTTGTAGTTTATTTTCTTTCTCTACTATGAAGACTGTGTCATCCGCATATCGCAAATTGTTCATGTTGTGACCGTTGGCTTCAATTTCTTTTTTTTTTTTATCTACTATTGATCTCATAATATATTCGCTGTAAAGTAAAAACAAATCCGGCGACAGAACACAGCCTTGTCTGACTCTTTGTTTTATATATTGGAATTGTCCTGTTTGGTTGTTAATTCGTATAGCTGCTGTTTGTTGCCAGTACATGTTTTTTATGATTTGCAGATCCTTTCCATCAATGTTTAATTTTTCCAGGATATTGAATATTGCATATATATATATATATATATAAAATAAGCAAAGACAAGTGGAACAATATTAAAACAGGTAAATGAATTTAAATATTTGGGAACTTTGTTAACCTCAGACGGAAGATGTACAAAAGAGGTGAGATGCAGAATGTCTCAGGCAAAAGCAGCTTTCCAAAAAATGAGGAAGATACTATGCAATCCATTTTTGACAATAGAAACAAGAAAAAGAGTTCTTAAATGTTATATAGAGCCAGTCTTAACATATGGATGCGAATCATGGACAATAGGATAGCAGACAAGAAAATCACTGGAGCCTGTAGAAATGTGGTTTTACAGAAGAATGTTGAGAGTATCATGGACAGCTAAGAAGAGTAATGAAAAAGTTCTGAAAGAGGCCAAAGCAAAAAGAGAGCTAATTTTTAAAAGATGATGATTGATATAATGAGCATGTGCTTTTTTCCCTACGTTTTTTTCACCCTTCCCCTTAAAATAAAAAAAAATCATGAACCATACTGTTTGTCGCAGGCGATCATGTCCTTCCACAATTTTCTATCACCAGTGCATAGAGTCATTTCTGTTGTTGACTGTTTTCCCTGCCATGTCACCAAGCTATCTAGTAGTTGTATCTTTTTTGTTGTCCACGATCTCTCGTTTCCTATATTTTGCTGCTGTAACAAAATATTCCAGCTTTCCTCTTCTCATGATGTGCCCGAAATCTTCATTGTTTCTTTCTGATGTTTTTAGGAGCTCCCATTATATTTAATATAGTTCCCATATACGTAAGCTTTATATAAAGAGAGCTCCTAAAAATATATAAGAAAAAACAATCGACATTTATATATATATATATATATATAAATCTCATCCGTGTTGATCCTGCTTCGATATCCCGCTTGTTTACGATGAATGATGATATCGTATGACAGTTGGCTGTGTTCACTTTCTGCGCGGTTTCGCCTTATGTCTTTTGGCGTGTGCTGAGACTGCTACGATGGGGACTACAGTTACCTTTCTTTGTTTGGGAGATGAGTTAGTAATTCGGATGATTCCACTGGCACGGGCGGTTGAGCAATTATGGATTTTAATTCGTTTGCTGTGATACCGAGGCCTTCCATAACCAATAACCAATATATATATAAATACACACACACCTTACCTGAACTCTTATCATTCCACCCCACAAAAACAAAGATATTTATTATACAACAGGCATCTGAATCTCCTGCCATGTTGGTCTTATTTTTGTAACATTGTTGTTTACGACCATAATATGATAATTTAAACCGGTGCTTTTTTTCCAATTAATTGTATAATTTTGTATCACGGGATAGAATCATGAAAACGTTTGCAGGAAGATATTTCAGATGATTTAGGCTGAAATGCGTTCCGTGTCTGTACGTGAACGAGGGATTTTTTAATGTATGTCAAAGAGTTGTAAAAGGTAGGTGACGGAATGCAGACATGGAGGGAGATGTCAAATGTAATCGAGAAACGCTGTCGATTTTGTATCGAATGATTAAGTCAAACACGTCATCAGGAGAGAGGCTCTCAGGTTCCTCACTTCCCACACATTCACCTTCTCATCCACTCTCATCTCAACCACAATCTCTCATCACTCGGAGCTCACAATAAACGAGCGGTAATAAAACCCTCGTGTTGGTCTCGGGCAACAATGAACTGCCCTTTTTTCAGTTATCGCCTCGTAAATGGTGGTTAAAGAGGGTCTGTTTTGGGCATTCTGATTGAGTAAACTGTTGAAATCGGTTGTGTCGGGTTGAAATATGTTTAGTTCGCAGTACGTGCTGGCTTTCTCTTTCTCGCGTTCATCCGATAATTCCTAAAGAAATTAATAGATTGATTAACCCCTCTCCCCCCCCCCCCCATTAAAAAAAAAAGATGTATAAGTGTAGATGCGTTGTGTTGTAGCTTGCAACACAGTTGTAATATTTGCGACTTTCAGCCCAGCTGATCCGACTACAGCATGGAATTATGAGTGCCGGGTTTCCTTCCTTCTCCATTTCTGCTCACGTGACCAAACTTGTTTGTGTGGGCACCCCATGGAGATGAACACAAGTTTGACCAAGTAAAGGACAATGATGATGTAATGCAAGGGATGTTCTTCTGGTTATTTGGTTATGGAAGGGCCCGGTATCACTGCAAACGAATTAAAATCCATAATTGCTCAACCGGCCGTGCCATCGTAATCATCCGAATCTCATCTCCCAAACAAAGAAAGGTAATTGTAGTCCCCATCATAGCTGTCTCAGCACATGCCAAAAGACATAAGGCGAAACCGCGCAGAAAGTGAACACAGCCAACTGTTCCCTGTCATACGATATCATTCATCGAAAGCAATTGGAATATCGAAACATGATCAAAACGGATGAGACACACAGCTCACGGTGTGCACAGAGCACTTTACTCAGTAGCTCCTGCAACAACCGGACTTGGAATATGAGGAAACTGCAACAAGGAACACTTTTCATGCATAGCCTTCAATTGTTCCCGCCTCCTATCCACCATATACCGGGAGTTCACGTCCTCTTGAAAATGATGATCGTCATATTGAAAAAAAAAATGTAGAGCGCTTGATGATGTTAGGCCATCGTTGTTGACTCCAATTCCGAACATATAGACACACAGTTAGTCGTCAGATTATCCCCGTCGCACATCAAACAACCGACCGTAAGATTAGCGTACGGCCGGTCTAGAGTCTAGGGATATACGATGAACCATATGTTCTTCTGACTGGGCTGTAAGGCATCCGACCCTGTTAACGTGTTGGGCTGTAGTGGTTTTAATGATTTCTATGAAATGTTGGAGAATTGAAGTCTTTTGAAATGTGGATTTATAGAAGAATAGGTAGATTTGAATGGAAAGAAAAGAAAACAAACGATGAAGTCTTAAAACAACTAAAAATGAAAAGAGAACTACTAAACACAATTCAAACAAGACAAATCTGATTTTTGGGCCATGTTAAAGAACACAACAGCCTACTAAAAGTAATCGTGGAGGGGTAAATACAGGGTAAAACAGGCAGAGGCAGACCAAGACAAACTTGGACGAGTAACATCAAAAGGGGATAAGTCAGCATATGACATCCTGCGCCATTAAAGCAAGAGACAGAGCAGAATGGCGCTCCATGGTAGCCAATCTTTGTTGCGGAGATGGCACTCGATGATGATGAAATGTTGGAGTGTATGGAGCTTCTCCATTTATGCGGGAAGTGCTGTACTAGTTCTTCTATATCAGCCGATCCCACCACAAAGCGACTTCCATTTCGTTGGTCAATGTGGCACATGCTATTTATAGGACACAGCTGTTTGTTTTGTGAATTTTATGAAAATAGAAAAGTAACATTTTTGTTCTAGTCTTGGACATTTTGTAGTATTTGTGTGTACAGCTATCATATATCCTAGTACATTCCCCTCTTTCTTAAAACTATTATCTTATGGAAGCAGTTTTAGTTTGTGACACCACACAAAAGAATATATAACTCCAAGTCCAGATAAACCGATTATTTATGAATGATATTGAAGTACAATAAAGCTCGTAACTAAAGGGCCAAACTTTTATAAATCCTGAGAGTTTCGGAGATGGAAAGTTATATTTATAACCAAAACAAGTATTCATATTTTAGGGAACTGGCAACTAATTGGAGTGAATTTCCCCACGCGGGACAGCACAGTCACTCCAGCTAAGTCATTTTCAATATATTTTTGTAGATATATAATATTCTTTTCACTCTTGTCCGCTCTTCATAATTTCTCTATACTTAAGATTTTATATCTCTACACTTTACCTATCCTCCCATATGTAACACATCTCTTCTTCATCTCACCATCCCATCTCTCATCCCTCTGCCCACCTCTCCCTAAATTTATCATCCGACATGTAGCTATAAATATGTGTGCCTCACCGTTTGTTGTCGTTGTCCCTGTATTCTGAAGAAGGCCGCAGGCCGAAACGTCAGTATTTTGTTGTGTTCCTTTTTTGTAAAGCTGTCACCATACCTTTGGAGTGTAAACCACACCCCACTACTGGCTCCTTTCAAATTTTAACATACAGCTTCTTATAATCAATTTGAATATAGGATTGAAGAGTCATGTATATGTTAACTTCATGAAAAGACACAAAAGAGCAAATCAATTAAAGTGTTAGTGACAAACAACAGTGGGGAGCCCCGCGGCAGAAGTTAGCGGAGATCTTGATTAACTTTGGGTTGTTGACTCCATCGACAAACTAAAAGTCGGTGAGCTTGCGCTCTTCAAATGAAGACATAATTGGAATGATTTAAACAACGATTTAGCATTGATGTTTTAGTTACAAATTGTGTTTTTCAATACATATATATCCTTAATTCATTATTTAGAAGTCACTAGTGTTCATTACAAAATGTCTTGACTGATACACATAATTCTAAGTTATTGAAACTATTTGATCTACAGTTGAAGCAATGTCATGCCCAACAATTAGCACAGACTAATCCAAGTAGTAAAGAATAACATATGTCCACTGTCAGAAAAGACAGAACTAGTCCTGCAGTGGATACCAGCACATTACTCCATTTTGATAGGTCAGATTTCTGCACGTTTCTGCACATACACGACAGCCACACTCAGGTTACCATTTCCTTTTCATTTTGACCTCGGTCTGACACACAGGGAAGACATTTTTGATTAGTTTTACTTACATATCCGTGTGTGTGTGTTTTTTTGTGTTCCTGCTGAAGGCCTATTGGGCCGAAACATCGTTTAATCTGTGTCGTCTACTTATCGCGTAAAGCTTCTAACATACCATTTTTTCTATTTATTATTTTTCCTCACATTCAGCTTTACTGCAGCTTCGCATTTTTATGTATTCATTTGCATTTCTTTGCCTTACCCCCCCCCCCCCCCCCCCCCACACACACACACACACATTACTTCATCCCTGGAAATGAGAAAGCAGAAGATTTTGCAAAAGCAGGATGGAAGCCTTCAGCAGTCCAACCAACCCCAGAGCCTCAAAGAAATGAAAGCAATCCGGAAGCAAGCTAGGAAAACAGAATTGAGGAAGTTGCATGGAAAACATAGCCAGAACATGACAGCCTAAACAACTTAGCAGACATGAGCAGACCAAGATATTCAGACTCAGAACAGGTCATTGTGGCCTCAGAGCATATCTACAAAGGGTAGGACTCAGTGACGTTGCGGTATGTGACTGCGGATCAGCCAAAGAAACTCCAGTTTCCAGTCTGGAGTCAGACTTCAGTCACAAGAGAGCTGCACCACCCAAAACACCCAAAGAACACAAATATGACACACAGAAACAACCCTACATGAAAAGCTATGAGGAACTGGTGGTAATGACCTCAAACACACCCTCTTGTTCATGACCCAAGCTGGTCTAAATGCATAGCAATAGCTGGTCGCTGAGGAAGTACTGCGGTTTGATTTTTAATGTGGAAAGAGCAGTTGTGCATACTCGTGAGAGAGAGAGGTGAGGGAGGGAGTTAAAGAGAGAGGGAGGTAGAGAGAGGGAAGAGAGATGAAGGGGATGATTCGATGTTAAAACCAATTTGATTTTTTAGGGGGACTGGTTGGTCTCGAGGCAAGACGCCGGCCTCGAGACAGAGAGGTTGTGAGTTCAAATACCGGTTGCATCAGTTGGGGTTTTTATTTTTTATTTATGGTTTCGCTCTGTGGCAACCACCCCTGGTCTCAGCAGCGAGGCCCGGCTTAAAACGTCAATTACTCATCGACGGGAAAAAAAATACGAGTACCTCCGAAGTCGGAGTTACCTGCCTGTGCGGCGAGGGATATCTGTGTACACGGCTGCCAGTGAAAAAAAAAAACGGATTAACACGCAAAATTCAGTTCCTAGTCTCTAGGGACTTCGCCAGAGGTGAAAGCTGACGAACGCAAAAAAAAAAAAATATTTTTTAAAAATAAGATGTTAACAAGTCTTGGATCATGAACAAAACATATTCGAAAGCCTTGGTGTGTTTCATCTACACACGGCTGTTTGTTCAAACCAGTACCAGTTAGTTGTCATTCTATTAAGTGTGTATCACTTATGGGTGAAAATGAACTGGCTTCACTACGTTTGTCCCGTTGTTAAATTGCTATGCTATAGGGGTGGTTCTAGTTTGAGGCACCCTCACACAAATGTGAGTTTACTACGTCAGATAATTTCTCTGAAAGTGATAATTTAGTAGTGCAATGCTTATAAGAATAATCAATAGTGATAATTTAGTAGTGCAATGCATATAAGAATAATCAATTTAAAGATTTAACTCATCATTAGATACGATACGAGTATATGCAATATAAAACACACACGCTGTCAATATGTGTATTATATATATATATATATATATATATATATATATAGAGAGAGAGAGAGAGATAGAGAGAGAGAGCTGATAGATAGATGGATGAATGGATGGATGGATGGATGGCGTGTGGTGTCATGGCATGGAAAACAGTCAACAAAAGAATTGATACGATGTACTGTGGTTAGAAGATTGCGGGTCCTGTCCACGATCAGGGGAGACAAGAATAGTGCCACAGTCACCTGCCGCGTATATCGTAAGAGGCGGCGCCAGATGTTGGGGTCAAGAACTGTCCCAGTACTATGACGATCGTACATTGTGAACTGAAACTATTGTAGCGCCCCTTTGACCTGAGCTTATTAGTCGCCTTTTACAACAGTGCCAGTACTATGACGATCGTACATTGTGAACTGAAACTATTGTAGCGCCCCATTGACCTGAGCTTATTAGTCGCCTTTTACAACAGTGCCAGTACTATGACGATCGTACATTGTGAACTGAAACTGTAGCGACCTGAGCTTATTAGTACAACTGTGCCAGTACTATGACGATCGTGTGAACTGAAACTATTGTAGCGCCCCTTTGACCTGAGCTTATTAGTCGCCTTTTACAACTGTGCCAGTACTATGACGATCGTACATTGTGAACTGAAACTATTGTAGCGCCCCTTGACCTGAGCTTATTAGTCGCCTTTTACAACTGTGCCAGTACTATGACGATCGTACATTGTGAACTGAAACTATTGTAGCGCCCTTTGACCTGAGCTTATTAGTCGCCTTTTACAACTGTGCCAGTACTATGACGATCGTACATTGTGAACTGAAACTATTGTAGCGCCCCTTTGACCTGAGCTTATTAGTCGCCTTTTACAACTGTGCCAGTACTATGACGATCGTACATTGTGAACTGAAACTAGTAGCGCCCATTGACTGAGCTTATTAGTCGCCTTTTACAACTGTGCCAGTACTATGACGATCGTACATTGTGAACTGAAACTATTGTAGCGCCCCTTTGACCTGAGCTTATTAGTCGCCTTTTACAACTGTGCCAGTACTATGACGATCGTACATTGTGAACTGAAACTATTGTAGCGCCCCTTTGACCTGAGCTTATTAGTCGCCTTTTACAACTGTGCCAGTACTATGACGATCGTACATTGTGAACTGAAACTATTGTAGCGCCCTTTGACCTGAGCTTATTAGTCGCCTTTTACAACTGTGCCAGTACTATGACGATCGTACATTGTGAACTGAAACTATTGTAGCGCCCCTTTGACCTGAGCTTATTAGTCGCCTTTTACAACTGTGCCAGTACTATGACGATCGTACATTGTGAACTGAAACTATTGTAGCGCCCCTTTGACCTGAGCTTATTAGTCGCCTTTTACAACTGTGCCAGTACTATGACGATCGTACATTGTGAACTGAAACTATTGTAGCGCCCCTTGACCTGAGCTTACAACAAAAGGGAGAAACTTAGTGGGCGTATACAAAGACTTATCAACCAACACAGAACTGGAGTCGTCAGTCGCTGGACGCTGCAGGACTTGCTGAGGGTGAATCTGAGCACCTATGGGAATGTTCGGAGTGCGATGATGATGACGACGGCAAATAACTCAACTCTGACGACATGCTTGGCTTGTGAGAGTGGCTGTCTTATCTTCATCCCTAACTGTGATTCTTAGTTCCTACATAAAAGGTGAAGCCATCTTCAGTGCTTTCTCTAGTGTGTGGAGGACGTGCCTCTTATTGTGGATCATGCTGGGGAGGTGATCTTAGCACTATTGAGTTGTCCCTTGTACCTCAAGGCTGATATGTCGACTAAACTAAACTTGAATATAGTTAGGTACCATAGACAAATTATACACATAATATTTGTCTAATTATCATCAGGTATCATGCCCGCTAGCGTAGGTGATCATGTCTCTTCACAACTTTCGATCTCGACAGTTATTTATCATTTCTGTTGTTGACCTTCTGCCAAGCCATTCCCTTAAGTTGTATGGAAACTTTTCTCTTTCCATCTCTTCGTCCTTCAACTTTCCCAGTTGTTATAATATATCCCAGCTGGCCCCTTCTCATTACGCGGCCAAAAAATGATGATTGTTTCTTCCTTATATTGCAAATTAGCTCCTTTTTTGCTCTAGCCTCTTTCAGAACGTTTTCATTACTCTTTTTAGCTGTTCATGGTATTCTCAACATTCTTCTGTAAAACCACATTTTCTTGTCTTATCATAAAAAAAAATAGATTTGTCTCATTAGAATTATAAGACTAAACTAAAGTTTTAACGCCAAATAGCCGTGAGCAGCGTTCAGATATAAAACACGCTGTTCATAAAGTTTTCTTCTTTCCTTTCTGTGTTTGTCCGCAGTAAAAATAATCGATTTCACCAAGCACTTACTACACACACTGAAACATGAACACGAACTACTTACATTAACAAAGTTGGTTTCCATGGGAATGGTAATAATCTGAGTTACCGACGGCTCAGTTCTCACTATCAGAATAAACAAATTCTCATTTCAAACCATTTTCCTTTTGAAACCACAATAGCATGACCCAAATCCACCTTTATTTCTGCGAATGTTTAAAGCGTTTTCTATTTCTCTAAAATAGTCGATTATTTTCTGACTCACTCAGCCGGTCCTCGGTTCCAGATCTTGTCTGCTACCATGTTCCGGCCTATTATTTTCTGTGACACGAGCAGGAATCGTTGCCCGCGCATATCGAGCTTAGCGCGAGGTCGCAGTAGAGTTTTTAGCCATCTCGTTTGAGTGACGCCTGGTAATTGCGTGGCTCTGAGTAATAGTTATTTTCTGGGTGTTTGTTTTTGAAATTGTCGTTGGTTTAGTTTATATAACAGTTGGAGGGGGGAATAGGGGAGGGAGAGATGAGTTTGTACGCGCGCGCGCGTGTGTGTGTGTGTGTGTGTGTGTGTGTGTGCGTGCGTGCGTGCGTGCGTGCGCGTGTGTGTGTGAGCCGTTTTGTAAAAGAAGCAGCTGTTTTGAATTTGAATATTGTGTGTCACCTGCGTCACCTCACCGTCGGAATGATACCAAAATAAAGATACAAAAGCTATATGAGCCTTCGCTGCACTAGAAAACTAATAGGCATTTTAAAGAAATTAAGTTAAATACAACAATAAACATGTTCAACTCCAGTACTAAATCAGTCCTATTATATGACAGTGAAACATGGAGGACAAAAATAACAATTACGAAGATGCAGAGTGTCATTAAAGAATGTTTGCGCAGAATAGGATGGAAATGACAGGGCAAAATTCTTGCTTAGAGCTGTCGGAAAGTGCTAAGACAAATACATGTCGTCAAAGAGATAAAACAAAGACGATGGCGCTGGATGGTACACAGGTTACGGAAGCCAACTGAAAGTGTTCCTCGACAGGGCCTTTTTTTGGAATTCCCATAAGAGAATACGAAGGGTAATGCCATAATATACTTGGAGAAAACAGGTGGAAGGAGAGATAAAGAAGATAAGAAAGACATGGTGCGACCTTAAGAAAATGACGCCCAACGGACGGCTTGGAAAGTAATTGTTGAAGTCCTGTGCCCATCCCACATCTCGGAGGGCATTGAGGATGTCCGCCCGATCCATTGGTTGACTGTCTTCAACGACAGCACAGCTAGCCAACCTGTCCGCTCGTTCATTTCCTGGTACTCCCACATGCCCAGGCACGTAGACAAAGGTGATCCTACGTATTTTTGACTTCAACAATGACTCTACCCATTAGCTGCGTACAGAGCCCGCCACCACTATTCTTATCAAGCTCATCGAATCACGTTGTATGCAGGCGTGGGTGTAGTCTTGTGACTAACCAGATGAATGCCCACGATTAGTTAGTGTTATGTACTATAGAACATTAGCTAGTGTTATGTACTATACAACATTAGCCAGTGTCATGTACTATAGAACATTAGTTATTAGCTTGTTTCATAACTCGTGCCCAACTTTAAAAATCGATAGCTTTTTAACCACTTGTTGTAAGATATTCAAAATTTGTATGTAAAGTTATAATGATTAGAACCCAACAGTGAATTAATTTCATTAAAAAAACATTTGGTTATTATTGTTGCTTATTTGATTTATATAAATTTATAACGACCCATTGATGTAGTCAAAACTTAATGTTTACAGTATTTTAAACTAAAAATAGCGAGTACAAATCCATACACAGTAGAATTGACGTATTTGCACGCTTTCCCCGTGGTTTTTTTTTGACACAGTTAGACACTTGAGAAATTGTGTGTTCCATTTCCGTTCATTCATAGGTGTAGACGTGGAACAATAACATTTATCATGAGTCTTAAAATGAAATTCTGCAGTTTACAAAACATCGCAATAAAAATGTATGACTATTTTTGCAAAGAGGCTAAACGAGGAAGATTATTTTCATTCTTTAGAAAACCCTGAGAATAGGACAAGACACATTTTGGATTTATCTAAACGGTCATTTAATCGCTGCATTCAAGCACGTGACCGTCAATGTTCAAAATATACAAAATCACAAGGAAGAGCAAAAATGTTGGATAATTTCGACAGTGAACTTATTAAAAGTGAAATTCGCAAAATGTTGGGTATGAATGAAACTGTTACAATATGAAGATTAAAAATTTCGCTGAAAAAGAACAACAGTATTGAAATATCAAAGTCTACAATATGGAGGAATGTGAGAGCTGCAGGCTTTACATTCAGAAAGTATTCCAATGGACGAAACATCATCTGTGAGAAGCCACATATAGTAGTCATGAGAAGCAAGTACTTACGTGAAGTAAAAGAGGTGCGCAAGCAAGGTTATGATATTGTGTACTTGGATGAAACATGGATCAATGCTCACCACACTAACCAAAAGGAATGGCAGTCATCAGATGGAAAGATTAAGAGATTAATACCTAGCAGCAAAGGACAGCGCTTGATAATTGCTCATGCAGGTAGTCGACAATATGGACTAATACAGAATGCAGAGCTCATTTTTCTTTCAAAATCCATAGACAATCGGGATTATCACTCTGAGATGAATGGTCACATATTTAGACATTGGATTGAAAATTCTGTTCTCCCATCACTAGATCGACCATCTTGCCTAATAATGGACAATGCAGCGTACCACAACATTGTTGCACTTGAAGATAAAGTCCAGACGTCATCCAGTACAAAAGATGCTATTAAGATATGGCTCACAAATGAGCACATATACAATTTAATAACATGTACTTAAAACCTGAATTACTATCTCTAGTAAAGCAAAAACAAAGGACAAAGATTTTTCAAATAGATAAGATTATCCAAGAGCAAGGTCATATAAGTTTGAGGCTGCCACCTTACCATGCTCATTTAAATCCAACAGAACTAATCTGGGCAAAATTAAAAGGACAAGTGGCAGATGAAAATACAACATTCAAAATATGCGATGTAAAGACTCTTGCTAATCTCGCTTTATTAAATATAGACAAAGATTATTGAGCTAAATGTGAAGACCACGTCTTAAAACATGAAGAGGAATATTGGAAAAATGATGGTGGTTGGAATGTTCAACCCCAAACAGTTATTAATCTTTTAGACTCGTCTGATTCAGAATGAAAGTATATAGCCCCCACAATGTTGGCCCCTATATTACCTTAAATTAGTTCAACAAACGGTCCTTTTCAGGACCACACAACTATGAAAATTGGACATACAGGTATACCTTGATATTATCGTCCGTCCTCGAACTGAGAAGACAATAATTCTCCTGGTATTTCCCCATTACGGCCACGCCTTTACCTAGTGAAAATTAATCATAGACCAGCAACTACGGTAATTTCTATTATTTAGGGGCTCACAATTTACAATTTTGACAAACATCAAAGAAATTCGCCGCTTTAAGAAAACTGCAGCTGCAAGATATTTGTTAAATATACATTTAAAGGGTCTTTTGCATTCTAATAACATTTGGAAAATTGCAACAGTATTTAACAAACGGTTTCTGAGCAATAGCGTTTTGAAGTTGGGCAAGTGATTTGAAACGAGCTATAGTTAGTACGTGTACATGTGTGTATCCTAATTGTTCCCCTAAACTGCGGGCTGACACACTCCGTCTTCACCAAGCGGGATGTTGGTTTGACGTCACCAAGCGGGATGTTGGTTGACGTCACCAAACGGGATGTTGGTTTGACGTCACCAAGCAGGATATTGGTTTGACGTAGGACTTTTCCGTCTCGTACGGTGTATGTCGGCCAAGGCTGTTGATTTATTTTCAGTTCAATGAAACTGTTTTTGTCGGTTCCTTTGTCTGTTGGAGATGTGTAAATCAAATATTTAATTTCCAACAGTTTATCTGAATAATGAATTTTATTTTCAGCTAGTTCCCAGAGACAGAACTTTCACATTTCCTGAAATACGCGCTGATATTTGTCGAATGCATTTTAAAACATGACTTCTTGTAATGGGGTGGGGAAGGTAATCAAAGCTAGGAAGCGTCTAAATTTGAGTTGAATTAATTTCTTATAATTGTTTGTTCAGCTTCTATTTTATTTGGCAACAATATTGTTACTTGTCAGAGTTGTGAGGTAAATAGCTGCTAAATGTGGGGAAATACGTGGGATCACATGATTGTATTGAATTTGTGAGGGAGAATTTAACAAAGATATATAAATAAATGATATGGTAAAAGCTTTACGTGATTGATAGACGACACAAATTTGAACGACGTTTCGGCTCAATAGGCCTTCAGCAGTAACAAACAAACAAAACACATACACAGATATGTAAGTAAATAAAACTATTCCTACATAGCTAACTAGTATTGAAACATCCAAAACAAAATAATCGAAACTGGTTTAAGAAAAGAAAAATGTCTTCCCTGTGTCGTGGACCGTGGCCGGAATGAAAAAGAGAGATTGGCTGTTGTGCGCTGTAATTATCCTGCTGGTCAAAGGGTCAAACCGTGTAAAGGGTTCTAAAAATATGTGAGTGGGGGAACACTGTTTAGGCTACCCCGACTACAAAGACACTGACAATGTCTATAGGTATCTGGGAGGTCACACGTACATGTATACACACACACACACACACACACACACACACACACAAATGCATATACATATACAAATATACTTGCATGTGCATATATATATGAATGTGTATATATATATATATATATATATATATATATATATATATATATATATATATACCTGTGCCCATACAAATGACCACATACATGCATATTTTCATCCATACAGGGAAAAACATGTATGTGTAGGAATGTGCGCTTAACGCCCACATAACCAGAAGAGTACACACCGAGGTCAGTGTGCATACACAAAGGAGAAAGAATAGAACAGAAGAATAACAGGTACTCGACAGGCGGAAAGAATGAGATGTCTGAGAGTGAGATACAATAAAAAAAAACATGTGAAAAGAAAGTACCACAGACAAAAGAGGTATAGGAGACCACCGAAGCATCCCAGTGGGGTCTAGTGGAGGAGAGCTATGATTAGCATAGCGTAGTGGATAGACTAAAGTGCCCAAACCTGGGCAGCCGAGAAGACTATGCAACAGAGAAGGAGCTACTAAAGGGAAACTATGTGTACGAGTGAGATACATTCATGCCTCGTGGGGTCAGCGATTGAGACGATATCGTTGGAGGTCAAACAAATCGTACATCGCCAAGGAGGAGGCAAAGGTTTAACAAACCGTACTGTCTATGGGCTAGCGTCTGAGTGTTTATATATATATATATATATATATATATATATATATATATATATATATTTGTGTGTGTGTATATATATATATATATGTACGTGTGGCATCTTAGATACTTATAGACATTGTCAGTGTCGTTGTAGCCTAGATGTAGGCATACTATATATACGTTGTAGCCTACTATATATATATATCATCTTCAAGTACCGAGCCTGGTGGCGTAGGTGATCATGTCTCTCCACAATTTTCGATCTCGACAGTTATTTATCATTTCTATTGTTGACTTTCTGCCAAGCGATTCTCTTAAGCTGTCTGGTATTTTTTCTCTTTGCTTCCCTCCATCCTTCGTCGCTCACTCAATTTTCCCAGTTGTTACAATATATTCCAGCTGTTTTCTTCTCATTACATGACCAAAAAATAATGATTGTTTTTTCCTAATATTGGAAATTAGATAACTTAGGAGCATGGAACAGCACAACTTCACTTGCTGTTTAGAAAATTAAGTGAAAAACTGGAATATTGAAATGTTGTCTTGATTTTCACATCATAAATTGAAACTGTCACAAGTTTTGTTTTCTTTGAACTTATTAACAATGCAGGGAAAGATATCGAGGACGACAAAGAAAGAAGATACCAGATAGCCTGGTGTCTTGGCACAGAAAATAACCAACAACAGAATTAATACGATCCACTGTGGACAGAGAGTTGTGGAATGACATGATCGCCTACGCCAATTGGTATGACACATTATGATGATTAATACTGACGTCTAGAAGTGTACGATGAAAAAGAAAAATACGATACAATGAAACTGAACAAATGTTAAAACGGCACGTAATTATACAATAACTGAACAAGAACACATTCTTTTTTCTAAAAAAATGAGTAATAAAGCACGTGTTTTGTTTTTTCATCTTCTGAATACTTAAAGGACAATCAGAGCCACGTGCTGGTTCCTCGAGAGACGTCGGGAAAAGTATCGTACAGTCCTCGGAGAAAGATTTGACAAAGCGGTCTGATGTGGAAGTGAATGTACAGGTAAGGTGATATGTGTCTCTCTTGTGGGCATAAGCAGTGATAGAGGAGAAGGGGGAGGCAGAGATAAAGTATGGGGAATTTAGGAGTTCAAGGAAATAATGGAGGGATATAGAGGAGATAGAGAGTCGGAAAAAAATCAGTAATGGTAATAAAAAAAAGAGTAAGTGTTAAGAAAAATCTTCTTCTTCTACCTTTCAGCTCCCTGTGGAGCATAGATCTTCAACAAACACTTTCCAATTCGTTCTGTTTCTTGCCTTTCTTTTAAGATCATTTCATGTCTTCCCCATCATCTTCATCTCTGCTTCGATCTGTCTTCTCCAAGATTTCTTTGGGCTTCCTCTTTGTCTTTTCCTTTGAGGATTCCAAAAAAGGGCATGTTGTGCAATACTCTCAGTTGGCTTCCGCAGTGTGTGTCCTATTCAAGTGCCATCGTCTTCGCTGTATCATGTTATCCACTATTAAGAGAAATAAGATAGTAATAGTATGAGTTAGTGTAAAGGGAAGTAACAGAGTAAGCTTGTTGCAGGAGCTACTGAGTTAAGTGCCCTGTGCACACCGTCAGCTGTGTGTCTCATCCTTTTTGATCATGTTTCGATATTCCAATTGTTTACGATGAATGATGATATCGTATGACAGGGAATGGCTGTGTTCACTTTCTGCGCGGTTTCGCCTATGTCTTTTGGCGTGTGCTGAGACTGCTACGATGTGGACTACAGTTACCTTTCTTTATTTGGGAGATGAGATATTCGGATAATTACGCTGGCACGGGCGGTTGAGCAATTATTTAATTCGTTTGCAGTGATACCGGTGTCTTCCATAACCAAATAACAGAGTAAGGGAAATAACAGATAAAATAAAGTTATAAGAAGAATGAGAAACGGACTAAGAGAAAGAGTAATTAAATAAAAAAAAAAGAATAATGTAACAAAAAAAGATAGATCCATCTATCTTTCGTTCACCTGAAGTCTATATCTGCAATGTCGTTTCCTGTATAAATTTTACTTTCTTTTGTAATTCTTGCAGTGGCCCATATGAAAAGATAGATCAATGTGATGGCACGATATAGTGATATTGATTGAGATAAAGAAATCTGATACATGAAAGGATGAATATTGTGAAACTGAGAGAAATAAACTGAGGTCTAAACTAAGAAAGTAAAGGGATGTTTAGAGATAGATTTTAAAATCTATGAGAAGATGTTTACTACGAAAGAGAATTAGGTAGAGAAGTTGGATTGAAAAACAAAGCAGTGAAGTCGCTTTTTGGATATCTAAAATTGTGATTGAAAATAGATAGAAGTTTAATAGATATTTGAGTTACATCGATGAGGTTAGTTAATAAAAACAACTATCTTTACGACACATACTACCATTGCTGGTGTATGTCGCGGGGCTCACGATAGAACCAGAGGCCACTTGGTCAAAGTAGTCGCCACGACGTGTGAGACTCAGGATTTTTATTTCACCCCCCGATAGAAAAAATACTTTCTGTCTATCCCGGGTTACAAACACAGTTCGCCGGCTTTTCAGCCAACGAAACAGTGGTTTTAGGTTAGTTAATGATAGTGATAAGTGGCATAGCCACGATAGCTCAGTGGTTAGTGAACTGGACTACAAAGGACAAGAGGTAGGATTCTATCCCAACCGACGGCTTCCGGGTTCACCCAGCCTTAAATGGGTACCGGATTTTTTTTCTGGGAAAGTAAAGCGACGAGGACGTAATACCGACCACATTACCCCAAAAATCATGTACTTGAAGGTCTGTAAAATGTATGGTCATTAACACCATATTCCCCATGCGCCACTTGGCGTGACGGGGGTACTTTACTGTTTTACTTAAAGTGGCAAGTGGATAAGTAAAGATGCTTGTTTACTAGTTGGATTCCTGGCAGTGGCATGGTATTTTCTTGCTTAATCAGTATTCAATGTCACATCGAACAACTGTGAGAGACACTGACAACATTCAGTGTAAGTCAACATATAACAAAATGATTGATTCATGGAATATTAGAAATGTTAGAAAACACAACAGCCGTAGAGACAAAGAGAGGACAAAAAGACCGCAAATTATATCTCCCCCTTGATGTTGAAAAGCAAATGATGATGGAGATTTGTCAATTTCAATGGGAATTTTTGAGATTTATGTTATTTTGTTTTTGTTTGTTTCATATTTTGATGAGTTCTCAAGGGTAGACATATTGTGTAGCAGGACTTTTAGGAAATGAGAGGAGACTACACGTACCTCAAGGGTAGACATATTGTGTAGCAGGACTTTTAGGAAATGAGAGAAGACTACACGTACCTCAAGGGTAGACATATTGTGTAGTAGGACTTTTAGGAAATGAGAGAAGACTACACGTACCTCAAGGGTAGACATATTGTGTAGCAGGACTTTTAGGAAATGAGAGAAGACTACACGTACCTCAAGGGTAGACATATTGTGTAGCAGGACTTTTAGGAAATGAGAGAAGACTACACGTACCTCAAGGGTAGACATATTGTGTAGCAGGACTTTTAGGAAATGAGAGGAGACTACACGTACCTCAAGGGTAGACATATTGTGTAGCAGGACTTTTAGGAAATGAGAGGAGACTACACGTACCTCAAGGGTAGACATATTGTGTAGCAGGACTTTTAGGAAATGAGAGGAGACTACACGTACCTCAAGGGTAGACATATTGTGTAGCAGGACTTTTAAGAAATGAGAGAAGACTACACGTACCTCAAGGGTAGACATATTGTGTAGCAGGACTTTTAGGAAATGAGAGAAGACTACACGTACCTCAAGGGTAGACATATTGTGTAGCAGGACTTTTAGGAAATGAGAGAAGACTACACGTACCTCAAGGGTAGACATATTGTGTAGCAGGACTTTTAGGAAATGAGAGAAGACTACACGTGCCTCAAGGGTAGACATATTGTGTAGCAGGACTTTTAAGAAATGAGAGAAGACTACACGTGCCTCAAGGGTAGACATATTGTGTAGCAGGACTTTTAAGAAATGAGAGAAGACTACACGTGCCTCAAGGGTAGACATATTGTGTAGCAGGACTTTTAAGAAATGAGAGAAGACTACACGTGCCTCAAGGGTAGACATATTGTGTAGCAGGACTTTTAAGAAATGAGAGAAGACTACACGTGCCTCAAGGGTAGACATATTGTGTAGCAGGACTTTTAGGAAATGAGAGAAGACTACACATGCCTCAAGGGTAGACATATTGTGTAGCAGGACTTTTAAGAAATGAGAGAAGACTACACGTGCCTCTAGGGTAGACATATTGTGTAGCAGGACTTTTAAGAAATGAGAGAAGACTACACGTGCCTCAAGGGTAGACATATTGTGTTGCAGTACTTTTAAGAAATGAGAGAAGACTACACGTGCCTCTAGGGTAGACATATTGTGTAGCAGGACTTTTAGGAAATGAGAGGAGACTACACGTACCTCAAGGGTAGACATATTGTGTAGCAGGACTTTTAAGAAATGAGAGAAGACTACACGTGCCTCAAGGGTAGACATATTGTGTAGCAGGACTTTTAAGAAATGAGAGAAGACTACACGTACCTCAAGGGTAGACATATTGTGTAGCAGGACTTTTAGGAAATGAGAGGAGATTACACGTACCTCAAGGGTAGACATATTGTGTAGCAGGACTTTTAAGAAATGAGAGAAGACTACACGTGCCTCAAGGGTAGACATATTGTGTAGCAGGACTTTTAGAAAATGAGAGAAGACTACACATGCCTCAAGGGTAGACATATTGTGTAGCAGGACTTTTAAGAAATGAGAGAAGACTACACGTGCCTCTAGGGTAGACATATTGTGTAGCAGGACTTTTAAGAAATGAGAGAAGACTACATGTGCCTCTAGGGTAGACATATTGTGTAGCAGGACTTTTAAGAAATGAGAGGAGACTACACGTGCCTCTAGGGTAGACATATTGTGTAGCAGGACTTTTAAGAAATGAGAGGAGACTACACGTGCCTCTAGGGTAGACATATTGTGTAGCAGGACTTTTAGGAAATGAGAGAAGACTACACGTGCCTCAAGGGTAGACATATTGTGTAGCAGGACTTTTAAGAAATGAGAGGAGACTACACGTGCCTCAAGGGTAGACATATTGTGTAGCAGGACTTTTAAGAAATGAGAGAAGACTACATGTACCTCAAGGGTAGACATATTGTGTAGCAGGACTTTTAAGAAAAAGGAACCTACATCATATTTCAAAGATGATCATATACTGTATATGATGTTAGTACTTATATATCTCTAGACTATCAGCATATGTTTGTGACATGTGGTCAACATTTTGCCAATGCTGTTTATGTTGCCAGAAAAAAAACTTGTATTTGGTAGACATTTAAAACTGGATCAACTTAGATGCCAATTAATAAAATCTTACTTGTTGTCCACGGGGAACCTGTTGTAATTATGAGTACACTGTTTTGTTTGTAGTCATGATTACACATGTATGTTTGTAGTCATAATTACATGTGTATGTTTGTATTCATCATTATACATCTATGTTTGTATTCATCATTACATATGTATGTTTGCATTCATCATTACACTTATATGTTTATATTCATCATTACACTTATATGTTTATTCTCATCATCACACTTGTGTATGTTTGTATTTTTATTGTTAGATTTTTCAAACAGCGGAGGAAATCAAGAAGGCGGAGAGAAGTCTTCAGGTACTGAAGCAACAATTGTCCAGAAATGAGTCCAGGTATTATGTCCTGTCTATCTACGTCTTTTGTCCTAGTGAGGATGATCAGTCGAGTAATTAAATTACCTGTAATGATAATGTTTTCACATAGATAAATAGGTGATATTGAGAATTACAATATCTGCTTAGAAATCAAGAATTACAATATCTGCTTAGAAATCAAGAATTACAATATCTGCTTAGAAATCAAGAATTACAATATCTGCTTAGAAATCAAGAATTACAATATCTGCTTAGAAATCAAGAATTACAATATCTGCTTAGAAATCAAGAATTACAATTTTGTTTCAGGGACCGCAAGATGGCTGACAAAGTGAGACAGAAAATCATAGAGCAGGAGGCATATCTCACTAAGCTGAAGATGTCGTCACAGGTGCTGGAGGCTCATAAAGAACGTCGCAGTGCCCACAAGAAGTTGACCATCTTCTAGAGACACTTCATTTGTTAAAAATAAAATTGATCTTCATGTCAATTATGCTTTATGAAAAGGCTCATATCTCATTCAGTAGGTTTCTATCTATTGACCTTTCGAGCCGTAGCCGGCCCATAGGGCGTAGACCAAAATACTCCTTCTCTTATCTGAATTTTTGTTCTAGCAGTTTTCTTTTAAAGATATTTTATCAAATCTCGCCATTTGTCTCTGTTCTGTGCTCTGTTCTACCTTTCAGCTCCCTGTGGAGCATAGGTCTTCAACAAACACTTTCCAAGTCGTTCTGTTTCTTGCCATTCTTTTAAGATCATTCCATGTCTTTCCCATTATCTTCATCTCTGCTTCTGTCTGTCATCACCAAGAGTTTCTTGGTCTTCCTCTTTGTCTTTTCCCCTGGGGATTCCAAAAAGGGCCTGTTGTGTAATACTCTCAGTTGGCTTCTGCAGTGTGTGTCCTATCCAGCGCCATTGTCTTCAAAGTCTGATGCTTGATAACAATGATTGTTGGACACAGAGTCTAGAATATCTGCACTATGTGCCATCTTCTGTTTGAAAGGACAATAGATAGAGAAATAGATCACTGATTCTTAATTTCATACATGCAGTCGTGTGCTCAAGTGTCTCTTACCATACAGGCAGATATTCTCCAACTTATGAAGTACTCTCATATTTTATCATTGAGAGTTTTTGACATTTATGTGTAGATTTTCCCTATTAAATTTGCCCACACAGTGGCCATTTTTTGCTTTAGAAGTTAAAACGGATTATTGCTGCATATTACTCAGTGTTGATAAGGACAAGATTTGCCATCATTTTTGTATATTTACTGACAGTGGTTGTATATTTACTGACAGTGGTTGTATATTTGCTGACAGTGATTGTATATTTGCTGACAGTGTTCGTATATTTGCTGACAGTGATTGTATATTTCCTGACAGTGATTGTATATTTGCTGACAGTGGTTGTATATTTGCTGACAGTGACTTGGCTGTAGACTTAGTTATGGTGAGGAATAGTTGCACAACATCAGTCTCACTCTCTTGTCCATGCACCACTTAATCCAGAGACTTGACATTGTCAAGATGACTATGACAGGAGAATAAACCGAGAAATTAATTGGGTAATTAGGGCATCTCCTACTAGTATGAGGTGGGTGCAACAGTTCCACCTGTTGCACCAATTTAAAAATGCTCCATATGTCCAACGACAGGACAGGTCATGCGAGTAAGAGCCACATTCAAAGCTCTATCCATGGGGTAGGATACCAAGGAAAACAAACCACTGCCACCTAACAGTTACCATTGGGAGAAAGAAAGGCTATAGGAGAACAGCAAGACAGAAACCACTGACAGGAAGGGGTCCAACAGCCCTGAACAGCATCCACCCTACGAGAAGAAAGACTATGTCAAACCAAGATCCAACCAAAGTGATTGAGTCAGCTACGGTGCAGGTTTATTGGAAAAAGCAGGATGCACACATATATACGAGTATAGACCATATGCTCAGATCAGCTCATTGTATGTCATGATGTTGTGCTTACCCTTCTATCATGAAACAGGAGAAAGAGTCAAGTTCGCATGATCACAAGACTTGAATGCCGAAGAAGAAGAATGGGGTAATTAATATCATTACAAATAGTTAAAATTCTACTGAATGGTTAACAATACAGTAACATCTTCTTCTACCTTTTAGCTCCCAGTGGAGCATAGGTCTTCAACAAACACTTTCCAAGTCGTTCTGTTTTTTGCAATTCTTTTAAGATCATTCCATGTCTTCCCCATCATCTTCATTTCTGCTTCAATCTGTCTTCTCCAAGAATTCCTTGGTCTTCCTCTTTGTCTTTTCCCCTGGGGATTCCAAAAAAGGGCCTGTTGTGTAATACTCTCAGTTGGTTTCCGTAGTGTGTGTCCTATCCATCGCCATCGTCTTCGCTGTATTTCTTTATCCACTGGTATTTGACCGGTACATTTCCATAATTCCACGTTAGTGACTTTGTCCTGCCATTTCCATCCCTTTATTCTGCGCAAGCATCCATTAATGAAAGTCTGTACCTTCGTGATTGTCAATTTTGTTATTCTCCATGTTTCACAGCCATATAATAGAACCGACTTAACATTGGAGTTGAAAATTTGTATTTTTGTATTTAGCCTAATTTCTTTGGATTTCCATATGTTTCCCAGTGCAATGAAAGCTCCTCTTGCTTTTGATATCCTTATTTTGGTATCGTTTTCTGTTCCTCCCTCTTTATCTATATTACTGCCCAGATATATATAAGATTGTACGTCTAGTAGAGGTATTTCTCCTAGTTTTATTTGGTTATTGCCAACTGCATTAATTCTCATAATGTTGGTCTTATCTCTATTAATCTTTAGTCCTAGCTGTTGTGATCTCTCATCTAATATATTCATTTTATCTTGCATCTGTTGGTGGCTGTGTGATAGGAGAGCTATGTCATCAGCAAAGTCTAAATCATCAAGTTGTTTGGTCAGTGACCACTGGATCCCATTTCTGTTGTTTTGAGTTATTTTCATAATCCAATCTATGGCCAGTAGAAAGAGAAATGGAGACAGAAGGCATCCTTGCCTTACTCCTGTTCTTATTTCAAATGCTTCTGTAAGCTGTCCTTCATGCACCACACTACATTTTGTTTCTTCATACATTGTTTTTATCAGGTTAATAAACTTTATGGGGATTCCATAATGACTCAGCAACTTCCAAAGCATTCTTCTGTCTAAACTATCAAATGCCTTTTCGTAATCTATGAATCCAATATAAAGTGGGGATTTTAGTTCTAAACTTTGTTCAACTATTATACGTAGAGTAGTTATTTGATCAGCACATGATCTGTTCTTCCTAAAACCTGCTTGTTCATCTCTCAAGTGTTTCTCTATAGCCTCTTTTAGTCTCTCCAGAATGATTCTGCCTAATATTTTTCCTGGCACTGATAGTAGCATAATTCCCCTATAATTTGTGCACTCCTGTAAACTTCCTTTCTTTGGTAGTTTGATCATACAGTAACATTCCTTTGTATAATTGTTAGTGGAGTAAAGAGTAAATGTGAAAAGTCCATACAATGTTTAATATTAATAATACAGTAACAAAGGTTCATAAGATGTGTAACAATGCAGTAGAGATATAACAATCCATAATATAATTAATTGCACACTAGCATTGGTTAAGATGCACTGTTTATGAATTTTACATGTAGTTATCTGTGTATGTGTTCTTTTTTTGCATTAATACATTGCTGATGGTATCAGCATCTTTTGTCTTACGTAGTAATTGACATAAAATTGTCTAGATGACCTAGTCATTTCTGAAAGTAAAACTGACATATATAAATGTTTTGTATTCTACTATGGTACTTTAATATCATCATCATCATCAAGTACTGGACCTGCTGGCGTAGGTGATCATATCTCTCCACAACTTTCGATCTCAGCAGTTATTTATCATTTCTGTTGTTGACCTTCTGCTAAGCCATTCTCTTAAGCTGTCTGGTATTTTTCTCTTTGCTTCCCTCTATCTCTTCGTCCCTCAATTTTTCCAGTTGTTACAATATATTCCAGTTGTTCTCTTCTCATTACATGGCCAAAAAATGATGATTTTCTATAAATGAGTACAGTAAAGAAATCCTTTTCAAGTATTCTTCTCCTTCTTAGTTTAAAAACTGAGAAAGTAGCCAGTGGCAATAGCTGTGGTGTCTATAAAAGCAATAGCAATGGTCTTTCACTTTGGTCTTTGACCATCCTTTGCAGGGTTCCCCAGTTTTAATTCATACTTTTCATGTGTATTGCCTGTTGACAGGGCCTGCAACCCTAGGTCTGCAATTTCTTTGCTTTCTCCACAGAGTCCATTTCATGGCAGTTACTGTGATTATTTCTGGATGTCTTCTAAGTGTATGACCTTTCAGCCTTCAAATCAATTTTCTTTGTTTAGATGTTTGTGAAGTTCTTGCCTACCCCTATCTGTTGCCATAAAAAAAGGATCAGCATGAAGGCACTGTAGCAAAGCAATGGTTCACTTTACTCATTTATAGACAAAAAAATACTGTTGCATGGTTTCTGATAGGTCATAGGGAATACTGCCAGAGCTAAGTAGTAGGTCATAGAGAATACTGTCAGAGTTAATTAGTAGGTCATAGGGAATACTGCCAGAGCTAATTAGTAGGTCATAGAAAATACTGTCAGAGCTAATTAGTAGGTCATAGGGAATACTGCCAGAGCTAATTAGTAGGGCATAGAAAATACTGTCAGAGCTAATTAGTAGGTCATAGGGAATATGGTCAGAACTAATTAGTAGGTCATAGGGAATACTGCCAGAGCTAAGTAGTAGGTCATAGAGAATACTGTCAGAGCTAATTAGTAGGTTATAGGGAATACGGTCAGAACTAATTAGTTGGTCATAGGGAATACTGTCAGAGCTAATTAGTAGATCATAGGAATACTGTCAGAGCTAATTAGTAGGTCAAATGGAAGATAGTCATAGGCAATCAATAGGCCATATGGGAGACTGTCAGAGCCAATCAGTAGGTTGTGGAGGAGATTCAGAGCCAATCAGTAGGTTGTGGAGGAGACTCAGAGCCAATCAGTAAGCCATATAAGAGACCGTCTGAAACAATCTGTAGGTCATATGGGGAGACTGTCAGAGCCAATCAGTGCTCTGACCACCTTATCATAATATCACCAGCATTTCACTATAATTAACTTGATCTTTTGTTGAAAAATGTCTGTAAGACATTCTATTTATGGATCTGGCAGGGAGAGGGGGGGGGGATGTGCTACAGTGGTGATGGTAATAAATGAGACAGGCCCCATGGGCATTTGCTCCATAGTGTACAGGTTTAATTTTTTTTTTTTCATTTTAATAAATGTAACAATTGTTGTCAGAATAACATGTTATCTTGTTATTTATTTTCTAATTAGCTCTTTGCTCTAATTTTTTGACCATTCTTTAACCACTGGCTAGTGAAACAGCTTTCCTGTGTGTTACCAGGGTCTCATGAGTAAAGAATAGTGACACTGTGACCTTCCAAGCATGTTGTAAGAGGCGACTAAGGAGGTTGATCGATGGTTGACAAGCTGTCATTGTAAAAACTATTGTTATGCAAACAGAGCCATTGATTTTAGAGGCAGTGATCTCTGCAATATGTGCCATTTTGGCATGCAAGGTTTCTGCTTTTGAGATTCTGGTTCTGCCCTATGTGTCGTCTTCGGCTCGAAAGGACAATAGATAGATTGATAGTGAAACAGCTATTGTCTAATATATTGATTTCACTTAAGGATTTAATTTACCACTGAAACTATTAATTCAACATTGTTTGTTTTAGCTATGGGCGTTTTAAAATTAAAATGATATAATTATATTTTTTGTGAAACTTTACTAACTAGTTTCAATGAAAATTCAGCACATTTCATTTCATTTTATTTTGTGGCAGATTTGGTGTAATTAATCCCTTTTCATCTTCACATGTTCTAATCATCCAGCCTCTAATCCATCTCTTTGCAGTACCTCTAGAAATAAACTAACTGGTCTAGTCTGGTAAGTGAGCAGGGATTGAAGAGGGAAAGAACCCAGTACCCAAAAATGCCAAGCTGAAGTTGAATGTATTGGGCCAAAAAGCGTAAACAAATCTATGTCAATAGAAATGAGAAAGAGAGTTCATCGATGCTATATAGAACCAACTCTGACCGATGGAAGCGAATCATGGACAATAGACAAACAAATGAAAAGATGATTAGAGGCCACAGAGATGGGATTTCTCAGAAGAATGTTGAAAGTTCCCTGGACAGCTAAAAAGACCAATGAGAAAGTTCTCAAAGAGGCCAACACAAAAAGGGAGTTCTTAAAAAACATCAGAAAGAAGCAATCAACATTTTTTGGGCACATCATGAGAAGAGGAAAGTTGGAATACTTGGTTACAACTGGCAAAATACAAGGAAAGAGAGATCGCGGACGACAAAGAAAGAAAATACTGGATAGCTTGGTGTCATGGCATGGAAAACAGTCAAAAACAGAACTCATACTGTAGATAGAAGATTGTGGAAGGACATGATCGCCAACGCCAACCGGTACAGCACATGATGATGATGATGATCACAATTCTACTGCAACTTCTTCACAACGTGTCTCATGATTCATCATTGAGTGCTGTCTCTACATTGAAGGTTGGCTACCAAAGAGCGCCATTCTGCTGTGTCTCTTGCTTTGATGGTGCAGATTGTCATAGGTTGATGTCCATCTTTTGATGTTACTCATCCTTGTTAGTCTTGGTCTGCCTCTGCCTCTTATACCTTGTATTTTCCCTTCCAATGTTGCTTTTATTAGGCTGTTGTGTCTTTTAACATCACCAAAAATTTCATTTGTCTTGTTCTAATTGTGTTTAGTAGTTATCTTTCCATTTTTAGTTGTTTTAAGACTTCATCGTTTGTTTTCTTTTTTTTCCATCCAACTCTACCTATTCTTCTATAAATCCACATTTCAAGGGCTTCAATTTTCTGTTCTGTTTTTTTTTTTGTAACGTCCATGTTTCTTACACCATGCTGGAAAGTGGAGAAGACATACATTTTGCTATTTTTGGTCCTGGTGTTATCTGTTTTGATGTTGGTATATTTTTCATGGCATTAAAATGTCTTTTTGCCGTTCCTCTTCTTTTGTTTATTTCAGTTTTACATTTTCCATCACTGGTTATAGTACATTGAAGGTGATGGAAAATGTAAAACTGAAATAAACGAATATATATATTAAAACACATTAAAAGAACCCTTGTTAATTGGAAATCGAGAAAAGTAGCCTATAAAGGGCCACTGGCTGGGAAAAATTGTTCGGAAAATTTCCACCTAAAATATCACAACTCGTAATAAACGTTTCGGGAATATGGTGTTAGTGACCATAGTTTTTATAGACGTTCAGCACATGATTTTTGGGGTAATATGGTCAGTATTATGCCCATGCTACTTTATTTCCCAGAAAAAAAATATAGTACCCATTTAAGGCTGGGTGAACCCAGAAGCCTTATATCAGTAGTAGTAGTAGTAGTAATTAAAGCAGTGTTTAAATTGTGGTAACATTCGATTGGGGCAGTAAAAGTAATGATAGCAGTAGTTGTGTTAGCAGAAGTGTTGTAGAAGCAGTGAGTAGTCGTAGCAGAAATTATAATATTTATAGTTGTAGTAAAAGTAAAGTAAAGTACCCCCGTCACGCCAAGTGGCGTATAGGGAAATATGGTGTTAGTGACCCTATATTTTACATACCTTCAGCACATGAATTTTGGGGTAATGTGGTCAGTATTACGCCCGTGCTGCTTTACTTTCCCAGAAAAATAATCCGGTACCCATTTAAGGCTGGGTGAACCCGGAAGCTGTCGGTTGGGATCGAACCCTACCCCTTGTCCATGGTAGTCCAGTTCACTAACCACTGATCTATCGCGGTTCCCATAGTTGTAGTAGATGGAATAAATTTAAGACTAGTGCAGAAATAAGAGAAATGAAAGAGCATCCAAAAAATATCATTAAAATCAAGTGGTCACTTGTTGGCCATATGTTGAGAAGAGACAACAAGAGAATCTCAAAGCAGGCTCTCGGATGGGAACCAGTAGGTAAAAGAAATGAGATCAATCTAGAGAAACACTAAAAAGAACATTGAGATCAGTGGCAACAACAGTAGGCATCAGATCACGTGATGAGACTGAACAACTCACCCAGAACAAGAACATATGGCTCCTGTGGTTATATGACAACTGATGGTTGATGACAAAGATCGTTGGAAACAAAAAGTCTAGAAGTTGTGCCCTATGTGCCGTCTTCGTCTCAAAAGGACAATGGGTGGTTAGGTGGATGGATGGATCAGTTGTTGCTAGTCCTTTGTATCAACATTTATCTATCCTCAATTTAAAGGGAAGTAAGCAAATGAAATTTTGTAATCTGCTAAAACCAAGAAACACAACTCAAATATTATAATTTAGCTATATATTACAAACGCTGGTGTTCACTTTAAGTATATCGCCTTCACCTTTCTCTCCTTCAATTGCTTTTCAACGTCGAGGGGTGATATAAGTTTGCGGTCTCTTCTGTTCGCCTCCACTGTTGTTATGTATCCTAGTGTCTCTAATATTCCATCAATCCATTTTTTTTCATGGTTGGGCCTTGGGTGTGGTGTTCTCGCAATGTTTATTGAAGGCTCATTGTGTTGTGTTTTCATCTTTCTACCTTGTTCCATGACCACACCATTTTATTTGTTGTTTCTTTGTATATTTTATATGACGAGGATTATTCCTAGCTCTTTTCTCAGTTCTTCATTTCTGATCTTATCTCGCAGACTGTTTCCTGTAATTTGTCTAACACATTTCATCTCATTAGAGGTTATTTTTCCTATTGTTCTTGCATCTAGGGTCCAAGACTGGTCCATTGATAGTACAGAGTTGGAATAAAGATTGTATTGTAGAGTGCCTATTTTGCCTCTAAAGTTATTTCCATGTTGGACAATGGTGGTGAAAGCTGTCCAATGAATTGCTGAAGTATATGGTGAACCGTTCATAGTTATGAAGCTGATTTACAAATATTGCCTTTAGGTGGTGTCAATGACCTGCAGAGTTACAGCAAGGGGAAGTAGATCTGACTTCATTATGGCATTTCTGAGAACAGGCTTATGCTGGCATCATCATCTGTACAGAAATATCATCATCATCACTGAGTGTTGTCTCCGCATCAAAGGTTGACTACTATGGAGCCGCATTCCGCTCTGTCTATTGTTTTGATGGTGCAGATTATCATAGGCTGACTTGTCCATCTTTTGATGTTATTCGTCCATGTTAGTCTTGGTCTGCCTCTGTCTATTGTTTTGATGGTGCAGATTATCATAGGCTGACTTGTCCATCTTTTGATGTTATTCGTCCATGTTAGTCTTGGTCTGCCACTGCCTCTTTTACCTTGTATTTTCCCTTCCAAGATTACTTTTAGTAGGCTGTTATGTCTTTTAACATGCCCCCAAAATCTCATTTGTCTTGTTTGAATTGTGTTTAGCAGTTCTTTTTTCATTTTTAGTTGTTTTAATACTTAATCGTTTGGTTTCCTTTCTTCCCATCCAATTTTACCTATTCTTCTATAAATCCACATTTCAAAGGCTTTGATTTTCTGTTCTGTTTTCTTGTCAAATGTCAGTGTTTCTACACCGTACAGGAATGTTGAGAAGATGTAACAGTTTGCTATTCTTAGTTTTAGCCCTGGTGTTATTTGTTTTGATGTTAGTATTTTTTTGTGGCATTAAATTACTTTTTGAAATTCCTATTCTTTTGTTTCTTTCTGTTTTACATTTTCTATCATTGATTATAGCATATCCTAGGTAGTTGTAGTTCTGAACTGTCTCCAGGTCTGTTCCTTAATTTTTAAATCCACTTCTAGATTTTGAGTATTTTTTTTGTTTAGGATCATAGTTTTAGTCTTTTTGATATTCATATCTAGTCCATATTTTTTGCTTGTCATGTTTATTTCATTAAGTAATTGTTGTAGATCGTTATGATTTTCTGCTAGTAGTACAGTATCATCAGCATATCTTAGGTTATTGATTATCTTTCCATTAATATCTAGGCCTGGCATCTCTGTGATGATTTTTAAAGATTTTCTTAGTGTATAGATTGAACGTTTGCGTGTGAAAGCTGGAAAACAACAAGAGATATAGAAACAAAGTTGAACGCATTCAAAAATAAATATCTAAGGAAAATACTTGGTATAGCGTGGAACGAATTCAAAACAAACGAGGAAATTTGAGAAATCGCCAATCAACCACTAATATCTTCAGTAATAAAGAAAAGACGATGGTCATATGGTGGACATGTGATGACAAGAGATAGTAACCGAATAGCAAAGCAAGCCCTCATATAGCAAACAACAGGTAAGAGGAAAAGAGAAAGACCCAGAGAGACACTGAGAAGAACATTGATGAGAGAGGCAAGAGCAGCAGGATTCGGCTCCCTCAATGAGATAGAGCTGCTTGCACAGAACAAAGACAAATGGCGAGATTTGATAAAATATCTTTAAAAGAATTGAAAACTGCTAGAACAAAAAATTCAGATAAGAGAAGGAGTATCTTGGTCTATGCCCTATGGGCCGGCTACGGCTCGAAAGGTCAATAGATAGATTGAACAAGCCTGGTGATAGAATGCATCCCTGTCATACTCCTCCATGTAAATCAGTGGGTGTAGAGTTCTCTTTGTTATATCTTATTGTTATTGCTGTTTGCTCCTAGTATAAATTATGTATTAGTCGTATATCTGTGTCATCTAAATTTATATCTTTTAGGCAGTCTATAAGTTGTTTATGGTGTATTCTATGAAAAGCTTTGGTGCAGTCTATGAAGCATACATATATTGGTTTGTTTACTTCTGTGTACTTTTCAATTAATGTTCTCATGCAGAATATTGTTTCCTTTGTCTCACTGTTTTTGCTAAATCCAAATTGTTGTTCTTCTAATTCAATATTGATTTTATTCTGAATCCTTCCCTGTATGACTTTTAGCAAGATTTTTGTAATATGGCTCATTAGGCTTATTGTTCTAAAATCACTGCATTCAACTGCACCATTCTTTTTAGGCAATGCAATGAATGTTCGTAACTAAAAAATAAATGATTGGCAAATCTGAGAGTTTCCGGGGTGCGATCATTACATTTTAACCACACAAATCTTTAACTTTAAGAAACAGCCTATTTTCATTATGAAAGTATAATTTAAGAAGTATGTATATTTTATCTTCCTGGAATGTCATCAGGCTGTATGTTCTTTCCAGAACCTTGCATTCACCACAATCCATCTGAAAAAAATCTCTGTCTCTAGCCGGATCTCCCACAGACGGTTGCAGCCACCACAGCCCGTCTGAAAGGATCTCTGTCTCTAGCCAGATCTTTCACAGAACATTGCATTCACCACAGCCAATCTGAAAGAATCTTTGTCTCTAGCCAGATCTCTCACAGAACATTGCATTCACCACAGCCCATCTGAAAGAATCTCTGTCTCTAGCCAGATCTATCACAGAACATTGCATTCACCACAGCCAGCCTGAAAGAATCTCTGTCTTTAGCCAGATCTCTCACAGAACATTGCATTCACCACAGCCAGCCTGAAAGAATCTCTGTCTCTAGCCAGATCTCTCACAGAACATTGCATTCACCACAGCCCATCTGAAAGAATCTCTGTCTTTAGCCAGATCTCTCACAGAACATTGCATTCACCACAGCCAGCCTGAAAGAATCTCTGTCTCTAGCCAGATCTCTCACAGAACATTGCATTCACCACAGCCAGCCTGAAAGAATCTCTATCTCTAGCCAGATCTCTCACAGAACATTGAATTCACCACAGCCCGCCTGAAAGAATCTCTGTCTCTAGCCAGATCTCTCACAGAACATTGCATTCACCACAGCCCGCCTGAAAGAATCTCTGTCTTTAGCCAGATCTCCCACAGAACATTGAATTCACCACAGCCCGCCTGAAAGAATCTCTGTCTCTAGCCAGATCTCTCACAGAACATTGCATTCACCACAGCCAATCTGAAAGAATCTGTCTCTAGCCAGATCTCCCACAGAACATTGAATTCACCACAGCCAGCCTGAAAGAATCTCTGTCTTTAGCCAGATCTCTCACAGAACATTGAATTCACCACAGCCCGCCTGAAAGAATCTCTGTCTTTAGCCAGATCTCTCACAGAACATTGCATTCACCACAGCCAATCTGAAAGAATCTGTTTCTAGCCAGATCTCTCACAGAACATTGAATTCACCACAGCCAGCCTGAAAGAATCTCTGTCTTTAGCCAGATCTCTCACAGAACATTGAATTCACCACAGCCCGCCTGAAAGAATCTCTGTCTTTAGCCAGATCTCTCACAGAACATTGAATTCACCACAGCCCGTTTGGAAGAATCTCTGTCTCTAGCCATATCTCCCACGTCTTCTGTTGTCATTTTCAAGGTCTCCTTCTTCTTGGTCAGCCCCCGAATCATCATCCAGGAACCATCCTTTCCATTATTGTTCTTTCCAGGAGACAAATAATAATAAATGAATATTATTATAGAAGGAAACTTCCGAGGCGATAATCAACGAATCAATTCAGAGGAAGAGGTATGTTTACAGTCGTGGCAAGCGCTGTGCTCAGGAGTACGGGTTCGATCCTGCTTCGAACCACATATTGTTCTTTGTTATTTTTTCTGTTGTTGATTATTTGTCATTTTTTCGGAGTGCTTTAAACATACCTCTTCCTCTGAATTGATTCACTGTTCTTTCCAGCCTGCTTTGTTTTTTGCAATGTTCATAGTATTTTAATTTCCTCTGTAGAATGGTGTTTTGTCACCTGTTATTATTGCTGTAAGTCTTTTAGTATGTCTTTTTTCAGTATCCAAAGTATCTTAAGGATTTTTTTGTTGTTGGTAGCATTATGTTTCGAATGAATCAGTTTTCTTCCTTTCTGTTTATGAGATGGTTTATGATTGACAATGACATGTTGCTATCGGGAAGATACATTCCTCAGTAATGGAATGTCGCAGATGAGTAAATCAAATACAGTAACAACAACTGTGACCAGGACACAGCTTTTTTTGATGGAGCTAAAGTGTTTGAGGCAATTAAAAAAAATAGCAGACACTTCAGCTGTCACTTTTTTTTCTAAGTCACACTCCCACTAGACACTTCAGCTGTCACTTCTCTTTCTAAGTCACACTCCCACTAGACACTTCAGCTGTCACTTCTCTTTCTATGTACACTCCCACTAGACACTTCAGCTGTCACTTCTCTTTCTAAGTCACACTCCCACTAGACACTTCAGCTGTCACTCTTTCTAAGTCACACTCTCATCAGACACTTCAGCTGTCACTCCTCTTTCTAAGTCACACTCTCATCAGACACTTCAGCTGTCACTTCTCTATGTATGTCACACTCTCATCAGACACATCAGCTGTCACTCCTCTTTCTAAGTCACACTCTCATCAGACACTTCAGCTGTCACTTCTCTATGTGTGTCACACTCTCATCAGACACTTCAGCTGTCACTCCTCTATGTATGTCACACTCTCATCAGACACTTCAGCTGTCACTCCTCTTTCTAAGTCACACTCCAATTGTAGGTTATAATATAAATAATTTAAGGTATGCTGATGACACAGTCTTAATCGTTAAGAACGAAAATGAATTACAAGAAATGTTAGACATAGTGAAGGAAAGAGAACCGTGATAGCTCAGTTGTTAGTAAACTGAACTACAAAGGACAAGAGGTAGGGTTCGATCCCAACTGACGGCTTCCAGGTTCACCCAGCCTTTAATGAGTACCGGATTTTTTTCTGGGAAAGTAAAGTGGCACGGGCATAATACCGACCACATTACCCCAAAAAATCATGTGCTGAAGGTCTGTAAAATTTATGGTCACTAACACCATTTTCCCTATATGCCACTTGGCGTGACGGGGGTACTTTACTTTTTTATAGTGAAGGAAAGCAAAAATAAAGGACACAGTCTTGTTAGTAAAAAGACAGAAGTAATTGCAACAACAACGGAAAAGACTTCACCGCAATGCACAATAAAGACAAGTGGAACAATATTAAAACAGGTAAATGAATTTAAATATCAAGGGAACAATGTTAACCTCATATGGTAGATGTACAAAAGAGGTGAGATGCAGAATGGCTCAGGCAAAAGCAGCTTTCCAAAAAATGAAGAGGATACTGTGCAATCCATTTTTTACAATAGAAACAAGAAAAAGAGTCCATAAATGTTATGTAGACCCAGTCTTAACATATGGACGTGAATCATGGAAAATAGGACAACATGCACGAAAATCACTGGAGGCTGCAAAAATGTTGTTTTACAGAAGAATATTGAGAGTACTATAGACAACTAAGAAGAATAATGAAAACGCTATGAAAGAGGCCAAAGCAAAAAATTTCCAACACTAGGAAAAAACAGTCATTATTTTTTTTTGCCGTGCAATGAGAAGGGAACAGTTGGAATATAGTTTGTGACTACTGGGAAAATCGAGGGACGATATCAGACAGCTTAAGAGAATGGCTCGGCAGAAGGTCAACAACAGAAATGATAAATAACCGTGGAGCTCGAAAATTGTGGAGAGACATGATCACCTACGCCAGCAGGCATGGTACTTGATGATGATCTATGTGCGAGATTTCATTTTTTTTTTTAAACTGGATTACGCTGTGGTATCTTTGTGTGAGGTATGACTTTTTTCTCTACTTGATTACACTGTACTCTGTACGGTAACAGTATATATATAAATATATGTTTTTTTGTGGGAGAAAATGTAACGATTTATTCATCTGGGAATACATTACTGGGGGGGGGGGAAGTGGATTATTTTATTGTCAGCGTTACATTTTATTGTTATTGAATTGCAAATTATGGTTAATTTTTATTGGCAAACACGTTAGTTAGTATTTATGGAGAAAAAACTGTAGTTTATTTTAAATTTATCTATTAAAAAACATTGTAATTTATTTATTTGAAATATACCTGCGATTTGATTTTGAAGCTACACTATGGTCTAGCCCTGTTTGGCGATAACACTTATGTGTGTGTGTGTGTGTTTTGACAACCCGTAGTGTGTTCTGTGCTTGACAACCCGTAGTGTTTTCTGTGCTTGACAAGCTGTAGTGTGTTCTGTGCTTCACAACCCGTAGTGTGTTTTGTATGTGACAAGCTGTAGTGTGTTCTGTGTTTCACAACCCGTAGTGTGTTTTGTGCGTGACAAGCTGTAGTGTTTTCTGTGCTTGACAACCCGTAGTGTGTTCTGTGCTTGACAAGCCGTACAGTGTTCTGTGCTTGACAACCCGTAGTGTGCTCTGTGCTTGATAAGCCGTAGTGTGTTCTGTGCTTGACAACCCGTAGTGTGTTCTGTGCTTGACAACCCGTAGTGTGTTCTGTGCTTGACAAGCCGTAGTGTTTTCTGTGCTTGACAATCCGTAGTGTTTTCTGTGCTTGACAACCCGTAGTGTTTTCTGTGCTTGACAAACTGTAGTGTTTTCTGTGCTTGACAACCCATAGTGTTTTCTGTGCTTGACAAGCTGTAGTGTGTTCTGTGCTTCACAACCCGTAGTGTGTTTTGTACGTGACAAGCTGTAGTGAGTTCTGTGCTTCACAACCCGTAGTGTGTTTTGTGCGTGACAAGCTGTAGTGTTTTCTGTGCTTGACAACCCGTAGTGTGTTCTCTGCTTGACAAGCTGTAGTGTGTTCTGTGCTTGACAACCAGTAGTGTGTTCTGTGCTTGACAAGCCGTAGAGTGTTCTGTGCTTGACAACCCGTAGTGTGTTTTGTGCGTGACAAGCTGTAGTGTTTTCTGTGCTTGACAACCCGTAGTGTGTTCTGTGCTTGACAAGCCGTACAGTGTTCTGTGCTTGACAACCCATAGTGTGCTCTGTGCTTGAAAAGCCGTGGTGTGTTCTGTGCTTGACAACCCGTAGTGTGTTCTGTGCTTGACAACCCGTAGTGTGTTCTGTGCTTGACAATCCGTAGTATTTTCTGTGCTTGACAACCCGTAGTGTTTTCTGTGCTTGACAAGCTGTAGTGTTTTCTGTGCTTGACAACCCGTAGTGTTTTCTGTGCTTGACAAGCTGTAGTGTGTTCTGTGCTTCACAACCCATAGTGTGTTTTGTACGTGACAAGCTGTAGTGTTTTCTGTGCTTCACAACCCGTAGTGTGTTTTGTGCGTGACAAGCTGTAGTGTTTTCTGTGCTTGACAACCCGTAGTGTGTTCTGTGCTTGACAAGCTGTAGTGTGTTCTGTGCTTGACAACCAGTAGTGTGTTCTGTGCTTGACAAGCCGTAGAGTGTTCTGTGCTTGACAACCCGTAGTGTGCACTGTGCTTGATAAGTCGTAGTGTGTTCTGTGCTTGACAACCCGTAGTGTGTTCTGTGCTTGACAACCCATAGTGTGTTCTGTGCTTGACAAGCCATAGTGTTTTCTGTGCTTGACAATCCGTAGTGTTTTCTGTGCTTGACAACCCGTAGTGTTTTCTGTGCTTGACAAGCTGTAGTGGTTTCTGTGCTTGACAACCGATAGTGTTTTCTGTGCTTGACAAGCTGTAGTGTGTTCTGTGCTTCACAACCCGTAGTGTGTTTTGTACGTGACAAGCTGTAGTGTGTTCTGTGCTTGACAAGCCGTAAAGTATTCTGTGCTTGACAACCCGTAGTGTGCTCTGTGCTTGATAAGCCGTAGTGTGTTTTGTGCTTGACAACCCGTAGTGTGTTCTGTGCTTGACAACCCGTAGTGTGTTCTGTGCTTGACAAGCCGTAGTGTTTTCTGTGCTTGACAAGCCGTAGTGTGTTCTGTGCTTGACAAGCTGTAGTGTGTTCTATGCTTGCCAAGCTGTAGTGTGTTCTGTGCTTCACAAGCCGTAGTGTGTTCTGTGCTTGACAAGCTGTAGTGTGTTCTGTGCTTGATAAGCTGTAGTGTGTTCTGTGCTTGACAACCCGTAGTGTTTTCTGTGCTTGACAACCCGTAGTGTTTTCTGTGCTTGACAAGCTGTAGTGTGTCCTGTGCTTGACAACCCGTAGTGTTTTCTGTGCTTAACAACCCGTAGTGTGTTCTGTGCTTCACAACCCGTAGTGTGTTCTGTGCTTGACAACCTGTAGTGTTTTCTGTGCTTGAAAATCTGTAGTGTGTTCTGTGCTTGACAAGCCGTAGTGTTTTCTGTGCTTAACAAGCCGTAGTGTTTTCTGTGCTTAACAAGCCGTAGTGTTTTCTGTGCTTGACAAGCCGTAGAGTGTTCTGTGCTTGACAACCCGTAGTGTGTTCTGTGCTTGACAACCCGTAGTGTGTTCTGTGCTTGACAACCCGTAGTGTGTTCTGTGCTTGACAACCCGTAGTGTGTTCTGTGCTTGACAAGCTGTAGTGTGTTCTGTGCTTTGCAAGCATAGTGTTTTCTGTGCTTAACAACCCGTAGTGTGTTCTGTGCTTGACAAGCTGTAGTGTGTTCTATGCTTGCCAAGCTGTAGTGTGTTCTGTGCTTCACAAGCCGTAGTGTTGTCTGTGCTTGACAAACTGTAGTGTGTTCTGTGCTTGACAAGCTGTAGTGTGTTCTGTGCTTCACAAGCCGTAGTGTTGTCTGTGCTTGACAAACTGTAGTGTGTTCTGTGCTTGACAAGCTGTAGTGTGTTCTGTGTTTGACAACCCGTAGTGTTTTCTATGCTTGACAACCCATAGTGTTTTTTGTGGTGGACAGCCCGTAGTGTTTTCTGTGGTGGACAACCCGTAGTGTTTACTGTGATGGACAACCCGTAGTGTTTTCTGTGGTGGACAACCCGTAGTGTTTTCTGTGTTGGACAACCCGTTGTGTGTTCTGTGCTTGACAAGCTGTAGTGTGGCCTGTGTTTGACAAGCTGTAGTGTGTTCTGTGCTTGACAACACGTAGTGTGTTCTGTGCTTGACAAGCTGTAGTGTGTTCTGTGCTTGACAACCCGTAGTGTATTCTGTGCTTGACAACCCGTAGTGTATTCTGTGCTTGACTAGCTGTCGTGTGTTCTATGCTTGCCAAGCTGTAGTGTGTTCTGTGCTTGACAAGCCGTAGTGTGTTCTGTGCTTGACAAGCTGTAGTGTGTTCTGTGCTTGACAAGGTGTAGTGTGTTCTGTGCTTGACAACCCGTAGTGTTTTCTGTGCTTGACAACCCGTAGTGTTTTCTGTGCTTGATAACCCGTAGTCTTTTCTGTGATGGACAACCTGTAGTGTTTTTGTGGTGGACAACCCGTAGTGTTTTCTGTGCTGGGCAACCCATAGTGTTTTCTGTGCTGGACAATCTGTAGTGTTTTCTGTGGTGTACAACCGTAGTGTTTTCTATGATGGACAACCCATAGTGTTTTCAGTGCTGGACAAGCCGTGGTGTTACCATGTGACAATTAATTTAAATAAATTGTATGCGCTTGAAGATACTGTGACGAAGTGGTTAGTGTGCTAATGTAATCAACATGTGATGTCCAATTTTAAGTCGCAACGTGTGGCGATTTTACGGTCTTCATCTTGGTTCACACAATAGCTTCAAAACAGTATCGAAAACTTGATATGAAAAAGTGGAATGTCTTGGCGTAATACTGACCACAATAGGTTCATATGTCTTGATGGACATGGAAAAATAGGAACACTAACATTATGTTCCCAATATGTCACACATGGCGAAGTGGATACCTTTTTTCAGTTACTTAATATTACTGTTAGTTATTTGATCTCTACTCTATTTTTCTTTAACAATTGAAGACTCACCCTTACAACAGATTGAAAACCAAATTGGAGATCATTTTACCCTCTGGTATCAATATGCCACATTTCACTCTTTAATGCAAATTACCTCTTCTTCAGTCTAGTCTTTTCCTAGCCTACCAGAGTAGTCATAATTTATGTAAAAGATTTGCAGTCCAGAGCACTGTCTTAATAATTGTGGTTATATTAATAGTAATAATAATAGTAATAATAATAGTAGTAATAATAATAGTAATAATAATAGTGGTAATAATAATAGTAATAATAGTAGTAATAATAATAGTAGTAATAATAATAGTAATAATAGTAGTAATAATAGTAGTAATAATAATACATGTAGTAATAATAATAGTAGTAATAATAGTAGTAATAATAATAGTAGTAATAATAATAGTAATAATAGTAGTAATAATAATAGTAATAATAATAGTAGTAATAATAATAGTAATAATAATAGTAGTAATAATAGTAGTAATTATGGCAGTAATAATGGCAGTAATGTTTTTTTTCACTTATTGACGAACCACTTTCCGAAGTGTACAACGTTACAAACTACAACTTTATGTGGTTTTTTCTCAAATTTTAAACAAAAAGCCTTCTATGAACTGCAAGTTCTCATACATAACAAGGAAAATTCAGCAAGCAACGGTTTTAACTATTTTTCTCAACCTATAGCAGTCTAGAGGGAGCCGCGATAACTCAGTGGTTAGTGAACTGGACTACAAAGGACAAGGGGTAGGGTTCGATCCAAACCGACGGCTTTCGGGTTCACCCAGCCTTAACATTGGTACCGGATTTTTTTCTGGGAAAGTAAAGCAGCACGGTCGTAATACCTACCACATTACCCCAAAAATTCATGTGCTGAAGGTCTGTAAAATATAGGGTCACTAACACCATATTTCCCTATACGCCACTTGGCGTGACGGGGGTACTTTACTTGTTACTATAGCAGTCTAGAGGTACAACGTTTTAGGACAGGAACGACCCAGGCTCAAATTCCACCAGAAACAGTGGTGTTTGAAAAAGAAAATAGAACATGAAAAATTAACCCGTGGTTTCTTTATGACGCTACCCTCCCTTGATCGCTTGAGTAATGAACACCGATGTCTGGTCTTCTCAGATAACGGCAACAAACAAGATGCCTCGTGTACACTCGCGCACGTTAAAGAAAACTTTGCAGTTAAAATCGAAAAGAGCAGGCCATAAACACGTGCCGCTGCCCGGGCAAACATGTCAGCAGAAACCTACCCGATCATGGATCCCAGACCATGGATCCCAGACCATTGATCCCAGACCATGGATCTCAGACCGTCTTACGGAGTCCGTGCACGCGAGCCAAGATTCTCCCTTAATTTTCCCGAGGAAGATATCGGGGCAACTATGGATTCTTACGGTGCAATGATGATGATCCTGACAACAGCAACAATATCGGAACCTATTTTGTACTTATTGTAGTGAATGTAATCCCAAATATTAAAAACTATAATCAAAATTTAAATATTTGGGAACTTTATTAACCTCAGAAGGAAGATGTACGAAAGAGGTGAGATGCAGAATGGCTCAGGCAAAAGCAGCTTTCCAAAAAAATGAGGAAGATACTATGCAATCCATTTTTGACAATCTATCTATTGTCCTTTCGAACCCAAGACGGCACATAGGGCAGAACCACAATCTCAAAAACAGAAATCCTGTGTGCTAAAGTGGCACACATTGCAGAGATCACTGCTCTAAAATATATGGCGCTGTTTCCATAACAATGCTTTTTACAATGACAGCTTGTCAAGCCATCGATCAATCTCCTTAGTCGCCTCTTACGACATGCGTGGAAGGTCACAGTGTCACTATTCTTTACTTCCCTCATAATGCGGCCCCGGTAACACACAGGAAATTTTTGACAATAGAAACTAGAAAAAGTGTTCTTAAATGTTATGTAGAGCCAGTCTTAACATATGGATGCGAATCATGGACAATAAGACAACAGACAAGAAAATCACTGGAGTCTGTAGAAATGTGGTTTTACAGAAGAATGTTGAGAGTATCATGGACAGCTAAGAAGAGTAATGAAGATGTTCTGAGAGAGGTCAACGCAAAATTAGAGCTAATTTCCAATGTTAGGAAGAAACAATCATTATTTTTTGGCCATGTAATGAGAAGAGAACAACTGGAATATATTGTAACAACTGGAAAAATTGAGAGACGAAGAGATAGAGGGAAGCAAAGAGAAAAAATAACAGACAGCTTAAGAGAATGGCTTGGCAGAAGGTCAAAAACAGAAATGATAAATAGCTGCTGAGATCGAAAGTTGTGGATAGACATGATCACCTACGCCACCAGGCCCGGTACTTGATGATGATGATGATGATGATGATGATCAAAATAACAAGTAATTAGCGAAATTACCATGAAATAAAATGGATTCTTTTCTCAATGCTTTTAATGTTTGTTGCATGGGATGAATGTGTCCAAAATATTAGGCAAAAATATTACAGCAGAAAACAGGACATATTGTGTTAGGAGATAGATCAAGAAGCTTGTGTGTTTGTGAACTTACATATAATTACATTGACGTATGAAGATAATGCACACTAACTTCTGATTCATAGAATTTGTCATGGTTTTGTGTCTTGTGGAATTTGATGAATTATAACATTTTTTTTTTTTAAAGTGAGCTCCTAGGGAGTATCGGAAAGAGGCAATCAACATTTTTCAGGCACATCATGAAAAGAGGAAAGTTGGAGTGCTTGGTTGCGGTAGGTAAAATAAAGGGAAAGAGAGATCGCGGACGACAAAGAGGGAAAATACTGGATAGCTTGGTGTCATGGCATGGAAAACAGTCAACAACAGAACTGATACGATGCACTGTAGATAGAAGATTGTGGAAGGACATGATCGCCTATGCCAGCCGGTACGGCACATGATGATGATAACATTTTAATTTACTATTTAACACAAAAAAATATAGTGAAGATACTATGAAGTTTAAGTAATGAATGTATCGATATTAACGCCTGTCGTAGAATACGTCGAGTTGATGATGATTCTGGAAATACGTCATGGATTATGGAATAAACCTGTTGATGTCAGACGGAAATTTTGTATTGAAACGATGGGGGAAAATGTATTCAAAATACTTCAATTATAAATGAGTTCACGCTCAATGAAGATTGTAGTCGATTAGAAAGTATTATAAAAGAAATAACATGCATAGTGTATAATGGAAACGACGCTCTGTTGGTGGTGTTGGTTATTTTGAAGGTTTGAAGGAGTCCAATGAGGCTGCAAGGTTGCGTGCTGTCTGTCTACACCATTCGTCTCCCGAGCAGCCCCCCAAAAATGCGTTTCTTTAGCTCTTCATCTGTAATAATAATAATAATAATAATAATAATAATAATAATAATAATAGTAGTAGTAGTAGTAGTATAATAATAATAATAATAGTAGTAGTAGTAGTAGTAGTAGTAGTAATAATAATAATAATAATAATAGTAGTAGTAGTAGTAGTAATAATAATAATAATAATAATAGTAGTAGTAGTAGTAGTAGTAATAATAATAATAATAATAGTAATAATAATAGTAATAATAATAATAATAATAGTAATAATAATAGTAAGAATAGTAATAATAATAGTAATAATAATAATAGTAGTAATAATAATAATAATAAAAGTGACCGAAAATAGCATATTTAACTTCGGGGCAGAACTATATAACTATATTCATTATTCTATACAGTTAAAAAAGATTGGGGGACCTCGGTATCCTAGCTGGGAAAACCACCCGACTGGACTACCGACGTTCGGACAACCCGTGTTCGATTCCCGCTGGGAGCAGTGTGAGTTGTACTCGTGGTTGGAAAAAGAAAAAAATACCCCCACGGTCGACCCAGCCGTAGGCAGAAATAGGTACCAGGGTAGTACCCTGGGAAGGTGAGGAATGTCGCAATGCATCGTGAGTTTCGATGCTTGAGGCGACACTATACAGAAATCTCCGAACATTTCTGGATAGGTGGCCGAGCACATTTGGGTATAAACTCGCGTGCTAAGACTCCGGTTCAAGTCTCGTACCTTACCTTTTACCTTAGTTAAAGAAAAATGCTTTTTTAATTGAACAGTGTCTGTGTATGGGATTTCATATTGTCGTAGACGATGTCTGCTAGTTATGTCATTATAATTCGATGGCGGTAAAATCATCATAACCTATTTTTATGCTTCAACTCTAAGCTTTATAGCAACTTAAGATTAAATTACGTCAATCAAATATACTAGCGATTTAGTAAAATTGTAAAGCCTCGTCACGCTAAGTGGCGTATTGGGAATATGGTGTTAGTGACCATTATTTTTATAGACCTTCGGCAGATGCTTTTGGGGGTTATGTGGTCAGTATTACGCCAATGCCGCTTTACTTTCCAGAAAAAAATCTGGTACCCATTTAAGGGTGGGTGAACCAGGAAGCATAGATAGATTTCCTTAATAGTTTTCAACTGAGCAACGGCTATTTCTGGCTGACTCTTCGAATTTCGACTGCCAGGGGTTCTTTAACGCGCGCTAGTGCACACGAAACTGGAGACAAATAATAATAAATGAATATTATCATGGAGGGAAACTTCAGAGGCGATAGATCAGCGAATCAATTCAGAGGAAGAGGTATGTTTATATAACTCGGAACAAAAAAATTATCAACAAAAGAAAAAAAACTAATAAATAAAAAAATAATATAATAAAAGTAAAAAAAATAATAAATCAACAGAATACAAAAAAATCACAAATAATCAACAGAATAAAAAAAAACACAAATAATCAACAAAAGAACAAAAAATCACAAATAATCAACAAAAAATCACAAATAATCAATAGAATAAAAAAAACACAAATAATCAACAAAAGAAAAAAAAAACACAAATAATCAACAGAATTTAAAAAATCACAAATAATTAACAAAAGAACAAAAAATCACAAATAATTAACAAAAGAACAAAACATCACAAATAATCAACAGAATAAAAAAATCACAAATAATTAACAAAAGGAAAAAAAAACACAAATAATCAACAAAAGAACAAAAAATCACAAATAATCAACAGAATAAAAAAATCACAAATAATTAACAAAAGGAAAAAAAAACACAAATAATCAACAAAAGAACAAAAAATCACAAATAATCAACAGAATTTAAAAAATTACAAATAATCAACAAAAGAACAAAAAAGAAATAGATGGCCCAGAAGATCGAACCCGTACTGTGAACATACCTCTTCTCCTGAAATGATTCTAACAAGGGATTCCTGTTTGCGAGGGCTAGACATCGAATCTGGTTACCCAGGGACTAGTGGAGGGTAATGCCAAGGAAAATACATTACAAATTCGAAGTAAAAAATTCCCACCGCCCCTATCGGTTTCCGAACCCAAAACTCTATGTCCAAAGACCAACGTCTTATTTCCAGCCTACGCAGCCTCCAGTCTCTGGCCACCTTTGAAAGAATAAATGAAGTCTGATCAATGTTGTACTTCTTACATGCCGACGTTCTCTGCTCAATTCGGTCGATATAAATTATAAGCTCGTGACCCAAGTTCCTTTCTTTTTTTTTTAAACATTGAGGAAGAATAATAATATCAGATTGAAGATGCACGATAGAAATAAAAATCAGGATAGCTCAGGCCAAAATAGCATTTTAGAAAATGAAAAACGTATATGTTTAAGTTAATATCTAGAAGTGAAAAAAAGAGTTCATCGGTGCTATATAGAGTCAATTCTGACCTATGAAAGCGAATCACGGACAGTAGACAAACAAATGAGAAGGCGATTAGAGGCCACAGAGATGGGATTTCTCAAAAGAATGTTGAAAGTTCTCTGGACAGCTAAAAAGATCAATGTGGACATTCTCAAAGAGGCCAAAACAAAAAAGGAGCTCATAAAAACATCAGAAAGAAACAATCAACATTTTTCGAGCACATCATGAAAATTTGAAATACTTGGTTACAACTGGCCAATACAGGGAAAGAGAGATCGCAGACGACAAAGAGAGATGATATTAGATAGCTTGGTATGATAACATAAAAAACAGTCAACAACAACATTGATACGATACACTGAGGACAGTAGATTGCAGAAAGACATGATCGTTGTCTACGCCAACCGGTATGGCACATATTGATGATGATGACAAAGTACGACAACCCAGCTTACAGTTTCGGTGATAAGACGCCTGCCTGCAAATTTAATAAATAATTTATTTTGATTCTTAGTGAGTTGAATCATCCTTCCTCTCTCTCGCTCTCTCTCTCCGCCTCCCCCCCCCCCCCTCCCCCACACCCCTTATATCTCAGTATCAGAAAACCACTCTGCACCACAGCGCGTTTTGTACCACGGGTCAATATACTTCTGAATTTTCTTCGTCTATTTCTTTTCATTTGGTCAAATGCAGCTTAAGAACGTCAGTGGTGTAGCGGAAAACGCTCTGGCTTAGTGTTCAAGTAGAAGTGAGTTTGGTCCCACTTAACGCTCTTCATTTACCCCAGCTGAAGGAGGAGGTGGTACCAGACTCATTGACTTGGGGAAGATATTAACAGCGACAACAAACACTGGCCCTCTCACCTCGAAATGATGTTGCCTCGTACTGTGAAATCTTATATTGAAGTCTCATTTAAGAGTTAGCACAAGTGTGTTAATGAATCTTTAAGGACGTTTATGCAGGTATTAATTTGTAAGGGATACTTGTGTATGATGTGCGTATGCCAACTTTATATCTATAGCAAAGCCCAGAGAGATAGGATTTCCTGCGAAAATCACTTTCTTCCTACTTTTCATACCGGCTGTTGGTTGCTCTGGTGTCCCCAGGTGGTACAGACAGACATTTGCTCAGGTGTCCCCAGGTGGTACAGACAGACATTTGTTCAGGTGTCCCCAGGTGGTACAGACAGACATTTGCTCTGGTGTCCCCAGGTGGTACAGACAGACATTTGCTTAGGTGTCCCCAGGTGGTACATACAGACATTTGCTCAGGTGTCCCCATGTGGTACAGACAGACATTTGTTCAGGTGTCCCCAGGTGGTACAGACAGACATTTGCTCAGGTGTCCCCAGGTGTAACAGACAGACATTTGCTCAGGTGTCCCCAGGTGGTACAGACAGACATTTGCTCAGGTGTAACAGACAGACATTTGCTCAGGTGTCCCCAGGTGGTACAGTCAGACATTTGCTCAGGTGTCTCAGGTGGTACAGACAGACATTATCCGTCGTCATAGCTACTCAAATTATTTTATCCTCGAGGGTTTTTGACATTTTTGGCCACATTTTTTCCTATCAATTTTGTCAGGGCTGCTGTTATTTTTTTGCGGAATCGTCTCGGTTTCCAACTGCTGAGCATTTTTTTAACGTGCTCAGCATGCACGTGGTATCTCCAATTGCTTTTTACGTTATTCAATAGGGTTAGGAATAGGATGTAAGTGTTCAGAGAGTTGTGGAAAGTAAAGACACGAAGAAACCACGGATTTAAAGTGAACAATTCTCACAGCCTATGGCGGGATTTGAACCACGGGACCTTCCTGTTCGAAGGTCAATGTCTTATCTCTTGGGAATAAAATAAACATTAATTTTTCAGAGTTAACAAATCATCATCATCATGTCGTATGTCCTTTGCAGAAGGTTGCATTCACCACAGCCCGTCTGAAAGAATCTCTGTCTCTAGCCAGATCTCCCACAGAAGGTAGCATTCACCACAGCCCGTCTGAAAGAATCTCTGTATCTAGCCAGATCTCCCACAGAAGGTAGCATTCACCACAGCCCGTCTGAAAGAATCTCTGTATCTAGCCAGATCTCCCACAGAAGGTAGCATTAACCACAGCCCGTCTGAAAGAATCTCTGTATCTAGCCAGATCTCCCACAGAAGGTAGCATTCACCACATCCCGTCTGAAAGAATCTCTGTATCTAGCCAGATCTCCCACAGAAGGTTGCATTCACCACATCCCGTCTGAAAGAATCTCTGTATCTAGCCAGATCTCCCACAGAAGGTAGCATTCACCACAGCCCGTCTGAAAGAATCTCTGTATCTAGCCAGATCTCCCACAGAAGGTTGCATTCACCACAGCCCGTTTGAAAGAATCTCTGTCTCTAGCCAGATCTCCCACAGAAGGTAGCATTCACCACAGCCCGTCTGAAAGAATCTCTGTATCTAGCCAGATCTCCCACAGAAGGTTGCATTCACCACAGCCCGTTTGAAAGAATCTCTGTATCTAGCCAGATCTCCCACAGAAGGTTGCATTCACCACAGCCCGTCTGAAAGAATCTCTGTATCTAGCCAGATCTCCCACAGAAGGTTGCATTCACCACATCCCGTCTGAAAGAATCTCTGTCTCTAGCCAGATCTCCCACTTCTGTTGTTGCTTTGAATGTCTCTTTGTTGTCTTGAGACGACTTTCTTCTTGGTCTGTCCCTGATGCGTAGTACTGGAACCATACTTTCTTTCATTATTTTTTTCCAGCCCGCTGTCTATTTTGACGTGGCCATAGCATTTTATTTTCCCTGCAGAATGGTGTTTATAAATCAGTTAATTTTTAATGTTTAAATCTGTTAATATGTTTTCCTTTCTCTTTTTCATTATCCAAAGTATCTTACGGATTTTTCTGTAGCATTTTGTTTCGCACGGATCGATTTTCTTGCTCGATGTTTCAGAGATTGTCCATGATTCACAACCATATATAACTATCGGGAAGATATATCATCATCATCATTGAGTGCCGTCTCCACATCGAAGGTTGGCTACCATGGAGAGCCATTCCACTCTGCCTCTTGCTTTGATGGTGCAGATTGTCATAGACTGACCTGTCCATCTTTTGATGTTACTCGACCATTTTAGTCTTGGTCTGCCTCTGCCTCTTTTACCTTGTATTTTCCCTTCCAATATTACATTTAGTAGGCTGTTGTGTCTTTAACATGCCCCAAAAATGTCATTTGTCTTGTTCTAATTGTGTTTAGTAGTTTTTATTTTTTATTTTTAGTTGTTTTAAAACTTCATCGTTTGTTTTCTTTTCTTTCCATCCAATTCTATCTATTCTTCTATAAATCCACATTTCAAAGGCTTCAATTTTCTGTTCTGTTTTCTTGTCTAATGTCCATGTTTCTGAATCATATAGGAATATTGAGAAGATGTAACATTTTGATATTCTTAGTTTTAGCCCTGGTGTTATTTGTTTTGATGTTAGTATGCTTTTCATGGCATTAAAATTACTTTTTGTCATACCTATTCTTTTGTTTATTTCAGTTTTACATTTAATATACATGACCTCAGTAATTTTAATGTTACTGCCTAGCTGGTATTATACCACATGTTGTGCGTTGCTGTTACTAATGTTCTTTTGATCTCTTTCTGGCAGTCTCCATTCTTAGTTACTACCGACTCCAGATTTTCATAGTTTGTTACAATTTCAAGTTCTTCACTGTTGATGTTTATTGTGGATTAGCTTCTTTTTGTTTTACCATTGGACATTATCTTAGTGTTCTGTACGTTCCGATAGAGGTTTTGCTCTTCTATCCAAACTGTGTTTTTTCAGCGCACTCAGTTATCTCATTTAAATCCGTTTGCGCTGTTTGAGAGGAGAACTGTCTCATTAGCGTATCCGAGTTCTGGAATTATGTTGCCTTTTATTGTTAAAGGAGTTTCAAAAATCTCTCATCGTTTCTGATATTTCTCATGATGTTCTCAGCACAGATGTTGAACAGGACTTTCGGTCAATATGGCGGATAGGCGACACGGATCGTTGGGGCAATGTCTGAAAAGTGTTCCTTGTTGCAGTTTCCTTATATTCCAAGTCTGGCTTGCTGCCGGAGCTATTAAGATTAGTGCTCTGTGCACACCGTGAGCTGTGTATTTCATCGGATGGTGTTTCTATATTCAGATTGCTTGCGATGAATGATGATATCGTATGACGAGGGACAGTTCAGTCGCGTTCACTTTTGGTGCTGAAACGCCCTGTGTCTTTTGACGTGTGCTGTGCTTGCTATCAAGGGAACTGCAGCTGCCTTTCTTGGTTTGGATATTCAATGAGATTAATTCAAATGATTCCACTGGCACGGGCGGTTGATCAATTATGGATTTTCATTCATTTGCTGTGATACCGGGGCCTTCGAATAACTAAAAGTATAATGATAGATGTTAAACAGCTATTGAGAGATGATGCTTCCATGTCTCACCTATTTTTCTACTTCAAACCAATTTGATTTTTTCGTCTGTTATTCTAATAGCTGTTTGTTTTTAGTGATTCAGTGATTCGATAAGTTGTACTATGTTTTTTGGAAAGCCCAATTCACTGATAGTGTTCCACAGTTTCTGCTGTTGTAACACAATCAAATAAATGTCTTGCTGTAATCTATGAAGCATGTATGAAGTTAATTAACGAATAGATGGTAACCATGTAATTATACAGAGGAAAAACCTACTGGCTGACTCGACGGAGCATTGGTTCCGTGATACAATCGGGATTATTCTGTTGTAGACCTCCTCAACAAGTTGCCCAGCAGCTTCACCACAAACATCTCTTACCTTCCTCGCTGTACACTCCAATAATTCCCTAGTCATTCTGAAATTGAAACACAACAAAATAAAATATAGGTATAAATAAATATGTATCTTCTGTCTTTGATGTAGGGAGCCGCGATAGCTCAGGGGTTAGTGAACTGGACTACAAAGGACAAGGGGTAGGGATCGATCCCAACCGACGGCATCCGAGTTCACCCAGCCTTAAATGGGTACCGGATTTTTTCTGGGAATGTAAAGCAGCACGGGCGTAATACCGCCCACATTACCTCAAAAATCATGTGCTGAAGGTCTGTAAAATATAGGGGTCACAAACACCATATTTCCCTATACGCCACTTGGCGTAACGGGGGTACTTTACTTTTTTTTAACTGTCTTTGATGTAGGACCACAGTTACTCCAACAATGTCCATAAACAACGATATACTTTTCCTGATAACACAGGTAAAACTTAACATAGTGCACAAACTCCGTGACAGCAGCATGTGTCCCAAGGAAATATATAAACGCATGTACACACACACATATATAAATATACATGTACCCACTCATACACACACGCGTACGCACTCAAATACACATTCACATATATACCTTTACGTCATTTATCTTATTGTCAGGACTGGCCCTGTTTTGGGAGCGTATTTTGTGTGGCTAAAGAATAAAGACCCCCATGCCCAAGTTGCCACATAATATTATTGTTTTGTTACTTCCACACAACAATAATTTAACGTTTTGTTACTTCCACACAACAATAATTTAACGTTTTGTTACTTCCACACAACAATAATTTAACGTTTTGTTACTTTCACACAAGAATAATTTAACGTTTTATTACTTCCACACAACAATAATTTAACGTTTCGTTACTTTTAAAAGTAAAAAAAAGTAAAGTACCCCTGTCACGCCAAGTGGCGTATAGGGAATATGGTGTTAGTGACCATAAATTTTACAGATCTTCAGCACATGATTTTTGGGGTGATGTGGTCGGTATTACGCCCGTACCGCTTCACTTTCCCAGAAAAAAATCCGGTACCCATTAAAGGCTGGGTGAATCCGGAAGCCGCCGGTTGGGATCGAACCCTACCCCTTGTCCTTTGTAGTCTAGTTCACTAACCACTGAGCTTTTCGTTACTTTTACTTGACAAAAATTTAACGTTTTGTTACTTCCACACAACAATAAATTAACGTTTTGTTACTTCCACACAACAATAAATTAACATTTTGTTACTTTTACACAACAATAAATTAACGTATTTTTTTACTTCCACACAACAATAACTTAACGTATTGTTACTTCCATACAACAACAAATTAACGTACTGTTACTTCCACACAACAAAAAAATTGACGTATTGTTACTTCCACACAACAATAAATTAACGTATTGTTACTTTCATACAACAATAAATTAACGTATTGTTACTTCCACACAACAACAAATTAACGTACTGTTACTTCCACACAACAAAAAATTAACATTTTGTTACTTCCACAAAACAATAAATGAGTGAATTGTTACTTGTCACTTTTACACAACAATAAATTAACTTCTTTTTCCTGTTACACACCAATAAATTAACGTTTTCCCCATTTACACAACAATGCATTAGTGAATTGTCACTTTACTCAACAACAAATGAAACTGTTGTCACTTTTACACACCGCTAAAAAATTAACATATCTGTCACTTTTATACAACAATAATTTCAGCTATTGTCACTTCCAAACAACAAGCAATTCACTAATCCTTGCTTTAACGCACTAATTAATTCACAAATTCTTGCTTTAACGCACTAATCAATTCACTCATTCTTTCTTCCACACAGTTGATGTATCACACTGATATTAACCGTTCATTTCAGTATCTGTTAGATTATCCTGATAGATTATTCTGTTAGATTATTCTGTTAGATTATTCTGTTAGATTATTCTGTTAGATTATTCTGTTAGATTATTCTGTTAGATTATTCTGTTAGATTATCCTGATAGATTATTCTGTTAGATTATTCTGTTAGATTATTCTGTTATATTAGTCTGTTAGATTTGTCTGTTAGATTATTCTGTTAGATTAGTCTGTTAGATTTGTCTGACTGTATGAAGAGAAGTTACTAATAAATAGACTTCAATGTCTTGTGAGCTCAAACTTCCTACAACCGTAAAACGGCATCTATGGACCTTGTAATGTATGAGAGCTAGGTAGAAGCCAGTGATGGGGAGTGTTAGACACTCCAAGGTATGGTGGCAGCTTTACAAAGAGGGAACACAACACAATATGAGAACTAGGTAGAAGCCAGTGATGGGGAGTGTTAGACACTCCAAGGTATGGTGGCAGCTTTACAAAGAGGGAACACAACACAATATGAGAACTAGGTAGAAGCCATTTCAATAATTACCTTCCTGCTTCAACAGCAACAAAAGAACGACAACTCAGGTGACATTCTACATCTTCATTGAAACATTAGAAGTAGTGCCGATGGGGAGAATAATTTATGATGTGCCAACTGTAAGAATCACTGTGCTGTGTCTTTAAAAAATAAAAATAAAAACTTGTTAAAGTGCCCCGTCACGCCAAGTAACATACAGAGAATATGGTGTTAGTGACCATAAATTGTACAGGCCTTGGCACATGATTTTTGGAGTAATGTGGTTGGTATTACGCCCGTGCCGCTTTACCGATCGAACCCTACCTCCTGTCCTTTGTAGTCCAGTTCACTAACCTCTGAGCTATCGCGGCTCCCGTGCTGTGTCTTTATCTATATAAAAACCTGAACAAAACTGTAAGAAAATTTAATTAACATCAAAACCATGTTTTTTCATAACTTATAATACAAATAACTAAGATATTATGATATAATTATGCTTATGTTAATTTAGAGCACTAATTTGAGGAACTATATTACAAAGCGCAAACGGGTAATTTTTAGGTCGCAAATTATCAGGTTAAATGTCAACCTAAAGTTCAGTCTCATGTCTGGCCTCCGCAAGTTTCAAACTCACCGTCCGCCGCTGGTTGCCACTCTTTTGGACATCTTAAAAGTTGTAACTCGACATTCAGAAGATCAGCTCATTATGATTATTCACTAATTACTACTTCTATATTACAGACGATTCATTCGTTGCTTCTTCGATATTATGGCTCATTGTTGCTTCAACACAAACATAAAGTCCGGTGTTTTCTTCACATGAAAATGAATTCATTTACTGCTAGTTTCATACAACAAAAATTAATATATTGTTCCTTGTTTCAAAAAACCTTTCACTTACTAACAGCTTATCTCAACAGATCATTCACTTACTGACAGTTTTTCTCAACAAACTATTCACTTACTGACAACTTATCTCAACATACCATTCACTTACTAACAGCTTATCTCAACAAACCATTCACTTACTAACAGCTTATCTAAACAAACCATTCACTTACTGACAGCTTATCTCAACAAACCATTCACTTACTAACAGCTTATCTCAACAAACCATTCACTTACTAACAGCTTATCTCAACAAACCATTCACTTACTGACAGCTTATCTAAACCAACCATTCACTTACTGACAGCTTATCTCAACAAACTATTCACTTACTGACAGCTTATCTCAACAAACCATTCACTTACTGACAGCTAACAGGTTGACTATCTTCTGCAGGCCGATTGTTAATGACTTCAAAAGAACATATCTCGAAATGTCCTTGCACTTCGTAAATCTTCGTAGGGTCACTGTAGCACACAGACTGTTTCAACTGGTCCAGCACTGGGATTAATAAAGGTATCATTAGTTACAGGAAGTTGATGAAAGAAATTCTGCTAGACTAGCTGCGGTAGCTCGAAATAAAGAACATCAATGTGGCTACAATATGTACAAGCTGTCATGGTCAACAATTCCAGTGTAATGTTTTCATCATCATCATTGAGTGCCGTCTCCGCATCGAAGGTTGGCTACCATGGAGCGGCATTCCACTCTGTCTCTGGCTTTGATGGTGCAGATTGTCATAGGTTGCCTTGTCCATCTTTTGATGTCGCTCGTCCATGTTAGTCTTGGTCTGCCTCTGCCTCTTTTACCTTGTATTTTCTCTTCCAATATTACTTTCATTAGGCTGTTGTGTCTTTTAATATGCCCCCAAAATTTCATTTGTCTTGGTCTAATTGTGTTTAGTATGTCTCTTTTCATGTTTAGTTGTTTTAATTAAAACTTCATCGTTTGTTTTCTTTCCTTTCCATCCGATTCTACCTATTCTTCTATAAATCCACATTTCAAAGGCATCAATTTTCTGTTCTGTTTTCTGGTCTAATGTCCATGTTTCTGCACCATATAGGAATATTGAGAATTGTTTGTCATTTTTTTCTGAGTGCTGTAGTTCATACCTCTTCCTCCTATGATTCCCTGAATTATCGCCTCGGAAGTTTCCCTCTATAATAATATTAATTTATTATTATTTGTCTCCAGACACAAAAGTCACTTTGCAAGATATCTAGTAGCACGACTCTCCAAAGCTTGACTACTTAAAGTTCACATCCACCATCTGGAGAAAGTTGTGAGCAAGCCTGCCGACATTGTTCGGATCTGTGATGGTTATTAATAGTGGCTTGTAAGTTCCAAAGAATGAAGAAAGAGACTGATCTACTGTATTTTCTAGAAGTACTCTCTTCTGTAGCGAAGTGGTTTGGTTCACTAACCAGAATCTCAAAAACCAGAAGCTTCTTCTCTCTCGCTCGTCCCAATCTTATCATCACTAACAACAACTCAGATAAAATGCCATTCTCATCATCGTCGTTCTCACTAGCATCATTATCGCTATCATTATTTTAATCATCATTATGAAAAGCAAAAAAAACGTAAAGTGCCCAGTCACGCTACGTGGCGTATAGAGAATATGGTGTTAGTGACCATAACTTTTACAGACCTTCGGCGCCTGATTTTTGGGGTAATGCGATCGGTATTACGCCAGTGCCGCTTTACTCTCTCAGAAAAATTCCTGTACCCAATAAAGGCTGGGTGAACCTGGAAGCCGTCGATCAGGATCGAACCCGACCTCTTGCCCTTAGTAGTTCAGTTCGCTAACCACTGAGCTATCGCGGCTCCCTCATCATCATTATAATCATCATCATTATAATCATCATCATTATCAGTATTAACATAATCATTGTCATCAAATACTGTGCCAGCCGTCACAGGTGATCATTTCTCAACAGCTTTCTATCCTTGTTTTTGTTCATCCTTTATTGATTTTTTTTTTTTTACCAAAACCATTCACTTTAAATGTCTTGTATCTTTGTTTTCTGTTTCTCCATCTCTTCTTCCCTTAATTTTGCCAGTTGTCACATCGAATACGATGTTCCCATCTCAGCACATAATATCTGCATCACATTTGTTTGTTTGTTTGCCTTTCTCACAACGTCTCCGTTCATATTTTTTACCTGTCCATAGTTTTCTCAATTCTTTTCTGTGAAAACTAAATGTCAGTGATTTCAGAAACAATGTTTAACAATTTTGATCGGGCAACTGACATTTTGGCCTACTCCTCTCCACGTTTAACTGCCAAGAGTTCTTTAACGTGCGCAGCATACACACATGACCCTTCCTGATTTTTGCTGTTTTTTCACGGAAAGCTTGACCTCGGACCTCATACCCAGTGACCGGGAGAAGAAACCACAGAACCAAAAAGTAAAATATCCATCTCAAATGTTTGGATTCAAACCCGTAATTTTCTTATTCAGTAGCCGATGACTTACCTCTAGACCACCAACCATCCTATAACTTTTTCATTCTATGAAATGCGGTCTTTTCTATAAAAATAGTGTTCACCTCACATCTGCATCTTATCCTGATCGTCATCTGTCTACTTTTCACCTACGAAAAACACATAGCCAGTTCTCTTTGGGTATAGAATCATAAAGAACATTTACGGGCAACAAACAGTAGCCATAGGAATTAGCAACCAAACAGGACAGTTCCAATATATATATATATATATATATATATACAAGAAATCAGACAAAGCTGTCTTCTTTCAATTTACAGCGAAAATATGAGATCAATAGTAGACCCAAAAAATGAAGTCAACGGTCACAACATAAACAATTTAACACAGTCTTAATAGCAGAGACGGGGAATGAACTACAAGAAATGATAGACATAATAGTAAAAGAAAGCAAGAAGAAAGGTCTCAGTCTGAATTGTAAGAAAACAGAAGTAATGGTTATATCGAAGAAACAATCATCACCAGCATAAATCTGAAACAAGTGCAACGCGTCAAATTCTTGGCACAATAATAACTTCAGATGGAAGATGCGCTACAGAAACAAAAAGCAGAATAACTCAGGCCAAAATAGCATTTCAGAAAAAGAAAAACGTCTTATGCAACAAATCTATGTCAGTATAGGTGAGAAATAGAGCCAATTCTGATATGCGGAAGCGCATCATGGACACTAGACAAAGAAATGAAAAGACAATTAGAGACCACAGAGATGGGATTTCTCATGAAGAATGTTGAAAGTTCCCCGGACAGCGAAAAAGACCAATGATGAAATTATCAAAGAGGTCAAAAGGGAGCTCCTAAAAAACATCAGAAAGAAATAATCAACATTTTTTCGGACACATCATGAGGAGAGGAAAGCTGGAATACTTGGTTACAACTGGAAATATACAGGTAAAGAGAGATCGCAGACGAGAAAGAGAAAATACTAGATAGCTTGGTGTCATGGCATGGCAAACAGTCAACAATATCATTGATACAATGCAGTGAGGATAGAAGGTTGTGAAAGGACATGATCGTCTACGCCAACAGGTTATTGGTTATTGGTTATGGAAGGCCTCGGTATCACTGCAAGCGAATTAAAATCCATAATTGCTCAACCGCCCGTGCCAGTGGAATCATCCGAATTATAACTCATCTTCCAAACAAAGAAAGGTAACTGTAGTCCCCATCATAGCAGTCTCAGCACACGCCAAAAGACATAAGGCGAAACCGCACAGAAAGTGAACACAGCCAACTGTTCCCTGTCATACGATATCATAATTCATCGTACACAATTGGAGTATCGAAACATGATCAAAATGGATGAGACACACAGCTCATGGTGTGCACAGAGCACTTAACTCAGTAGCTCCTGCAACAAGCCGGACTTGGAACATGAGGAAACTGCAACAAGGAACACTTTTCAGACATAGCCTTCAATGGTTCCTGCCGCCTATCCATCACATTGCCCGGAAGATCACGTCCTCCTGAAAATGATGATCGTCATAGTAAATGTATGGCGCTTGGTGATGTTAGGACATCGTGTTTAACTCCAACTACGAACATACAAAACACAGTTCGTCTTCAGATTATCCCCGTTGCACACCAAACGCAAGATCGCAAGATTAGCGCATGGTCGGTCTTGGGACACACGATGATCCATTATGATATCGTAGCACGCACAAAATGTCTGCGCCCATGTATTCATGATTACTCTACTGAATGCAGTCTACAACGAACGAAACATGGTACAAACTTCCCAAAGACGCTGACGTGACTGACTTGACGGAGCACACCACATTAATGCGTTGTAACTTGTAAATAACTTGCGTCAACCATCTCCATCAAATGGTCACTGAACAGCACTTTGTGTGACGTAAAACGCAGATCAACATTAGACGTTGGAAGGCGCATTCACAACACTTGAATTGTCAAAACGGAGCATTGCTCTGCGTGCAACGCCAATTCAATGGCGCAGATATACGCCAACAGGTATGGAACATGATGAAGATGATGGTATAATATGAACAAAATTAACATTAACGATAAATAGGTATGGCCGTCGTAGTACAGAGAGAAATATTTTACAAGACAGAACCGACAGAACAGCCTATTGGTGAGGTGGTACTCACGTGATTTGCCATCATCACTACACAAGAAGTCTCCGATAGAAAAGGCAGCATTGAATGACACTTGCAAATCGGCATTACACAGATGCAGTTCCGGTTTCAAGCATTCTGCTGTGGACTCGTAAGCTCTGTGAAGGTTCGGGTTAAATACGTGTTTATTCGTTCGTCGCTACTGTTTCACTGAAACTGTGATCTAGTGTCACGTAATGGTGCATGTTTATGTTTTGTAGTTGATTTTTGCACAGTGAGTTTGTATTTCAAAGAGAGTGTTTCATAGAAAATGTGTACGATTGAGAGTGTATTCCTAAGAGAGTGTGTTCCATAGAGAGTGACAAATAGAGAGTGTGTTCCATAAAGAGAGTATAATATGCAGGTCGCCTTCTACAGAGAGTGTTTTACATGGAGTGGTGTACTATAGAGAGTGTGTTCCATAGAGAGTGACAAATAGAGAGTGTGTTCCATAGAGAGAGTATAATATGGATGCCGCCTTCTACAGAGAGTGTATTAAATGGAGTGGCGTACCATAAAGAGTGTACTATAGAGAGCGTGTCCCATAGAGAGTGTGTTCCATAGAGAGTGTTCCGTACAGAGTGTGTTCCATAAAGAGTGTAATATAGAGACGGCCTTCTATAGAGTGTATTATATGGAGAGCAGTGGCGTATACTGGTTTTGGTGCCTGGACTACCGCTGACATTATAAATAAAGACATACATTATATTCAGTAGGCTAACAGAAAGTAACATTTGCTAATGACATCACTACATTTTAATTTAACGTACTCAAAGTGAACACTCATTCTACGTTACATTTGTTATTTCTCCTGAAACCAGTTACTTAATCTCTCCAAGTAACTGATATATTGGACATTCGATTTATATACCCAATGATTTTGTAAACCTTAGTAAGTAGTGGTAATAATGAGAACAACATTATAAGGAAAAGGTTGAGAACAACTATATAAGGAAAAGGATGAGAACAACTATATAAGGAAAAGGTTGAGAACAACATTATAAGGAAAAGGTTGAGAACAACTATATAAGGAAAAGGTTGAGAACAACTATATAAGGAAAAGGTTGAGAACAACTATATAAGGAAAAGGTTGAGAACAACTATATAAGGAAAAGGTTAAGAACAACTATATAAGGAAAAGGTTGAGAACAACTATATAAGGAAAAGGTTGAGAACAACTATATAAGGAAAAGGTTGAGAACAACTATATAAGGAAAAGGTTAAGAACAACTATATAAGGAAAAGGTTGAGAACAACTATATAAGGAAAAGGTTAAGAACAACTATATAAGGAAAAAGTTGAGAACAACTATATAAGGAAAAGGTTAAGAACAACTATATAAGGAAAAGGTTGAGAACAACTATATAAGGAAAAGGTTGAGAACAACTATATAAGGAAAAAGTTGAGAACAACATTATAAGGAAAAGGTTGAGAACAACTATATAAGGAAAAGGTTGAGAACAACTATATAAGGAAAAGGTTGAGAACAACATTATAAGGAAAAGGTTGAGAACAACTATATAAGGAAAAGTTTGAGAACAACTATATAAGGAAAAGGTTGAGAACAACTATATAAGGAAAAAGTTGAGAACAACTATATAAGGAAAAGAACAACATTTTTTAATCAGAGTGGCAACGAGAACAAACTAATGGAACCAAGGAGAAGATGAAAACATACCTGCGGAACAGAATTGACAGTGAGAACAAATGTGGCCGTGAAGATAAACTTGTAGAACCAAGGTGACATTGAGAACAAATGTGTGGAACAAATGTGGCCGTAAAGATAAACTTGTAGAACCATGGTGACATTGAGAACAAATGTGTGGAACAAATGTGGCCGTAAAGATAAACTTGTAGAACCATGGTGACATTGAGAACAAATGTGTGGAACAAATGTGGCCGTAAAGATAAACTTGTAGAACCATGGTGACATTGAGAACAAATGTGTGGAACAAATGTGGCCGTAAAGATAATCTTGTAGAACCATGGTGACATTGAGAACAAATGTGTGGAACAAATGTGGCCGTGAAGATAAAATTGTAGAACCATGGTGACATTGAGAACAAATGTGTGGAACAAATGTGGCCGTGAAGATAAAATTGTAGAACCATGGTGACATTGAGAACAAATGTGTGGAACAAATGTGACGGTGAAGATAAACTTATAGAACCATGGTGACATTGAGAACAAATGTGTGGAACAAATGTGGCCGTGAAGATAAAATTGTAGAACCATGGTGACATTGAGAACAAATGTGTGGAACAAATGTGACGGTGAAGATAAACTTATAGAACCATGGTGACATTGAGAACAAATGTGTGGAACAAATGTGACGGTGAAGATAAACTTATAGAACCATGGTGACATTGAGAACAAATGTGTGGAACAAATGTGACGGTGAAGATAAACTTATAGAACCATGGTGACATTGAGAACAAATGTGTGGAACAAATGTGACGGTGAAGATAAACTTATAGAACCATGGTGACATTGAGAACAAATGTGGCAGTGAAAATAAACTTGTAGAACCAAGGTGACATTGAGAACAAATGTGTGGAAAAAATGTGGCAGTGAAGATAAACTTGTAGAACCAAGGTGACATTGAGAACAAATGTGTGGAAAAAATGTGTCCGTGAAGATAATCTTATAGAACTAAGGTGACAGTGAGAACAAATGTGTGGAACAAATGTGGCAGTGACGATAATCTTGTAGAACCAAGGTGACATTGAGAACAAATGTGTGGAAAAAATGTGTCCGTGAAGATAATCTTATAGAACTAAGGTGACAGTGAGAACAAATGTGTGGAACAAATGTGGCAGTGAAAATAATCTTGTAGAACCAAGGCGACAGTGAGAACAAATGTGTTGAACAAATGTGGCAGTGAAGATAATCTTGTAGAACCAAGGCGACAGTGAGAACCAATGTGTGGAACAAATGTGGCAGTGACGATAATCTTGTAGAAACAAGGTGACAGTGCGAACAAATGTGTGGAAAAAATGTGGCAGTGACGATAATCTTGTAGAAACAAGGTGACAGTGAGAACAAATGTGTGGAACAAATGTGGCAGTGACGATAATCTTGTAGAAACAAGGTGACAGTGCGAACAAATGTGTGGAACAAATGTGGCAGTGACGATAATCTTGTAGAACCAAGGTGACAGTGAGAACAAATGTGTGGAACAAATGTGGCCGTGAAGATAATCTTGTAGAACCAAGGTGACTTTGAGAACACATATGTGGAACAAATGTGGCCGTGAAGATAATCTTGTAGAACCAAGGTGACTTTGAGAACACATATGTGGAACAAATGTGGCCGTGAAGATAATCTTGTAGAACCAAGGTGACTTTGAGAACACATATGTGGAACAAATGTGGCCGTGAAGATAATCTTGTAGAACCATGGTGACATTGAGAACAAATGTGTGGAACAAATGTGGCCGTGAAGATAAACTTGTAGAACCATGGTGACATTGAGAACAAATGTGTGGAACAAATGTGACGGTGAAGATAAACTTATAGAACCATGGTGACATTGAGAACAAATGTGTGGAACAAATGTGACGGTGAAGATAAACTTATAGAACCATGGTGACATTGAGAACAAATGTGTGGAACAAATGTGACGGTGAAGATAAACTTATAGAACCATGGTGACATTGAGAACAAATGTGTGGAACAAATGTGACGGTGAAGATAAACTTATAGAACCATGGTGACATTGAGAACAAATGTGGCAGTGAAAATAAACTTGTAGAACCATGGTCACATTGAGGAACTTATAGAACCACATTGACAGTGAGAACAAATGTGTGGAACAAATGTGGCAGTGAAGATAAACTTGTAGAACCAAGGTGACATTGAGAACAAATGTGTGGAAAAAATGTGTCCGTGAAGATAATCTTATAGAACTAAGGTGACAGTGAGAACAAATGTGTGGAACAAATGTGGCAGTGAAAATAATCTTGTAGAACCAAGGCGACAGTGAGAACAAATGTGTTGAACAAATGTGGCAGTGAAGATAATCTTGTAGAACCAAGGCGACAGTGAGAACCAATGTGTGGAACAAATGTGGCAGTGACGATAATCTTGTAGAAACAAGGTGACAGTGCGAGCAAATGTGTGGAAAAAATGTGGCAGTGACGATAATCTTGTAGAAACAAGGTGACAGTGAGAACAAATGTGTGGAACAAATGTGGCAGTGACGATAATCTTGTAGAACCAAGGTGACAGTGAGAACAAATGTGTGGAACAAATGTGGCAGTGACGATAATCTTGTAGAAACAAGGTGACAGTGAGAACAAATGTGTGGAATAAATGTGGCAGTGAAGATAATCTTGTAGAACCAAGGTGACAGTGAGAACAAATGTGTGGAACAAATGTGGCAGTGAAGATAATCTTGTAGAAACAAGGTGACAGTGAGAACAAATGTGTGGAACAAATGTGGCAGTGAAGATAATCTTGTAGAACCATGGTGACATTGAGAACAAATGTGTGGAACAAATGTGGCAGTGACGATAATCTTGTAGAACCAAGGCGACAGTGAGAACAAATGTGTTGAACAAATGTGGCAGTGACGATAATCTTGTAGAAACAAGGTGACAGTGAGAACCACTGTGTGGAATAAATGTGGCAGTGAAGATAATCTTGAAGAACCAAGGTGACAGTGAAAACAAATGTGTGGAACAAATGTGGCAGTGAAGATAATCTTGTAGAACCAAGGTGACATTGAGAACAAATGTGTGGAACAAATGTGGCCGTGAAGATAATCTTGTAGAAACAAGGTGACAGTGAGAACAAATGTGTGGAACAAATGTGGCAGTGACGATAATCTTGTAGAAACAAGGTGACAGTGAGAACAAATGTGTGGAATAAGTGTGGCAGTGACGATAATCTTGTAGAAACAAGGTGACTGTGAGAACAAATTGTGTGGAATAAATGTGGCAGTGAAGATAATCTTGTAGAAACAAGGTGACTGTGAGAACAAATGTGTGGAACAAATGTGGCAGTGAAGATAATCTTGTAGAACCAAGGCGACAGTGAGAACCAATGTGTGGAACAAATGTGGCAGTGACGATAATCTTGTAGAAACAAGGTGACAGTGAGAACAAATGTGTGGAATAAGTGTGGCAGTGACGATAATCTTGTAGAAACAAGGTGACTGTGAGAACAAATTGTGTGGAATAAATGTGGCAGTGAAGATAATCTTGTAGAAACAAGGTGACTGTGAGAACCAATGTGTGGAACAAATGTGGCAGTGAAGATAATCTTGTAGAACCAAGGCGACATTGATCTCCCCTCGACGCTGAAATGCAAATGTGGAAGGAAAGAAAAAGACGAAACAGAAGAAAATAAAGTAAAACACGTGGAACCAAAAGTATGTTGAATTTAATTAAGACTGTGAATATAAGAAACACGTTTTTGAAGAGTATAGAATGTCAAGGCCGTGTGAACAATTAAAAATGGTTACATTTTCTTAGTTCATTCATTCATTCATAGAGTGCCATCTCCGCATCGAAAGTTGGATACCATGGAGCGCCATTCCGCTCTATCTCTTGCTTTGATGGTGCAGGTTGTCATAGGCTGACGTGTCCACTTTTTGAAGATACTCGTCCACGTTAGTCTTGGTCTGCCTCTGCCTCTTTTACCTTATATTTTTCCTTCCAAGATTATTTTCTGTGGATTGTTGTGTCTTTTAACATGCCCCAAAAATCTCATTATCTTGTTTGAATTGCATTTAGTAGTTCTCTTTTCATTTTTAGTTTTAAGTCTTCATCATTTGTTTTCTTTTCTTTCCATCCAATTCTACCTATTCTTCTATATATCTGGGAGCCGCGATAGCTCAGTGGTTAGTGAACTTGACTACAAAGGACAAGAGGTAGGGTTCGATCCCTACCGACGGCTTCCGGGTTCACCCAGCCTTTAATGGGGACCTGATTTTTTTCAGTCAAAATGAAGCGGCACGGGCGTAATAGTGACCACATTACCCCAAAAATCATGTGCCGAAGGTCTGTGAAATATATGGTCACTAACAGCATATTCCCTATACGCCACTTGGCGTGACGGGGGTAGTTTACTTTTTTTTATTTTTCTTCTATATATCCACATTTCAAAGGCTTCAATTTTCTGTTCTATTTTAAGGTCTAATGTCCATGTTTCTGCACAATACAGGAATGTTAAGGAGATATAACATTTTGCTGTTCTTAGTTTTAGCCCTGATGTTATTTGTTTTTTATGTTAGTGTATTTTTCATATTGTTCAATTAAAAAATATGAAATAAATGCCGTGTTACTTAACTTATAATGTTCTCACTTTGAACTTACAAGCAAATTGAATCCACTTCGTCGAGAATGGTTCGAATGTCTGCTATGTGTTGTCGAAAAACTGGTAGCCTTCTAAAAGGACGGGAACACTCCTCAGACTTTTGATCGCATGAACTTAACCCATAAGGTTGGTGTCTTGCAACGAAGCTTTCTGAAAGTAGTCGCAGAGTTGTTTATGAAATGGAACAAGTAGTGATTAAAGGGTTAAATGACATACATAAAATATTCTCTCGTATACATACATAGGATTGCGTGGCCGTGCTGCGAAATGCACTGTTTCGCTTGCTGAAAGGCCGGAGTACGATGTTAGAAGCCCGCTGTAGACATAAATTAAATTTTCCCTTTACGCATGAAATAAAATCTCGAGTCTCACACGTCGTGGCGACTGCTTTGACCAAGAGGCCTTTACTTCTCTAGTCCCATTGTGAGCCGCCCCCCCCCCCCCCCCCCCCCCCCCGACACACACCAACAGATGTATATGGTAGATGTCCCGTAGGATAGTTTTTTTCCTATATAATTAAGTTAAGTACAGAGCCCCGTCACGCCAAGCGGCACGTAGGAAATATGGTGTTAGTGACCATAATTTGTATAGACCTTCGGCACATGATGATGTGATCGGTATTCAACATCATCATCGAGTGCCGTCTCCGCAACGAAGGTTGGCTACCATGGAGCGCCATTCTGCTCTGTCTCTTGCTTTGATGGTGCAGGTTGTCATAGGCTGATTTGTCCATCTTTTGATGTTACCCGTCCATGTTAGACTTGGTCTGCCTCTGCCTCTTTTACCTTGTATTTTCCCCTCCATGATTACTTTTAGTAGGCTGTTGTGTCTTTTAACATGGCCCAAAAATAGCATTTGTCTCGTTTGAATTGTGCTTATAGTTCTCTTTTTATTTTTAGTTGTTTTAAGACTTCATCGTTTGTTTTCTTTTCCTTCCATCCAATTCTACCTATTATTCTATATGTTCATATTTCAAAGGCTTCAATTCTGTTCTGTTTTCTTGTCTAATGTCCATGTTTCTGCACCATATAGAAATATTGAGAAGATGTAACATTTTGATATTCTTAGTTTAGCCCTGGTGTTATTTGTTCTGATATTAGTATGTTCTTCACGACATTAAAATTACTTTTTGCCATTCCTATTCTTCTGTTTATTTCAGTTGTACATTTTCCATCACTGGTTATAGTATGTCCAAGGTAGTTGTATTTCTGAACTGTCTCCAGGTCTACTTCTTCAATTTTGATATCCACTTGTGGGTTTTGAGAATTTCCTTTGTTTATGATCATAATTTTAGTCTTTTTGATATTTATATCTAGTCCATATTTTTTGCTTGTCATGTTGATTTCATTAAGTAATTGTTGTAGGTCTTTAGGATTTTCTGCTAGTAGTACAGTATCATCGGCATATCTTAGGTTATTGATTATCTTTCCATTAATATTTAGGCCTGGCATCTCTATGATGTTTTAAAAAATTTGCTCAGTGTATAGATTGAACAAGCTTGGTGATAGGATGCATCCATGTTTTACTTCTCTTTTTATATCAATGGGTGTAGAGTTCTCTTTGTTATATTTTATTGTTGCTGTTTGCTCCCAGTATAGATTACATATTAGTCATATGTCCATGTCATCTAGATGTTTCTCTTTCAGGCATTCTATAAGTTGTTTGTAGTGTACTCTATCAAAAGCTTTGGTGTAGTCTATGAAGTAGGCATATATTGGTTTGTTTACTTCTGTGTACTTTTCGATTAATGTTCTCATGCAGAATATGGCTTCTTTTGTCCCGCTATTTTTCCTAAATCCAAATTGCTGCTCATCTAATTCGGTATTGATTTTATTCTGAATCCTTCCTTGTATAACTTTTAGCAAGATTTTTGTAACATAGCTCATTAGGCCTATTGCTATAAAGTGACTGCATTCAACTGCACCATTCTTTTTAGGCAATGCAATGAAAGTTGATGTTTTTAGTTAATTTGGTATGTATCCTGTATGGTATATGTTGTTGCATATGTCTGTAATCACTTCAATGCCAAAATCTTCTAGTGCCTGTATCATCTCTATCTGTATGCTGTCTGGTGTTGCTGCTTTTCCCTTTTTCATTGTTTTTATAGCTTTTTCCACCTCAGATTTTAATATTTTATAGCCTGGTGTACATTTTATAACTGGTTTCTCGTGCCTTTGATCATGAAATAATTATGTTATATATTCCTGCCATCTATCTATTATATCTTTATTGTCTGTTAGCATTTTTCTTTTTTTGTCTGCAATGCATTCACCTTCTGTGGCTTTTTTATTTTTATTAGTCATTCTCTTTATTTCTGTGTGCATTCCTCTTAAGTCTTGTATTCTTTCCATAGTTTCTATTTCTATACATTTTTGGCTGAGCCAGTCTTATTTTGCCTTTTTTGCACATTTTGCGCATTTCATTATCAGTTTTATTGTATTGGGCAAGGTTCTTCGCTTGTCTCCTTTCTTCCATTTTTTCTAAGATGGTGTTAGTTATCCATTTTTGTTTCTTGTTCTTTTCTCTTTTGGGTAAGGTGTCGCAGGTTTCTTGTATGTGTTTCTTTATGCATTGCCATTTGGTTGTTACTTTTCCATCATAATTTTCTCTTCTGTATTGTTCAATTCCTTCTTCTAGCAGCTTCTGGTATGTGTTCTTTACTTGTATTGTATAGGTATCTTTAATATCTTTTTGATTTAAAGCTGTTATATCTAGTGGATTTCTTGATGAATTAGACTTTTGTTTGTTTCTCTTTAGTTTGATTTTCATTTTAATCATTACAGGATTGTGATCTGAATTAATATCTGCTCCTGGGTAGGTTTTGGCTTTCTTTACGCTGTCACGGAAACTTTCTTTTATCATTATGTAATCAATTTGATTCCTCTTTCCATCTCCAGGGCTTTTCCATGTGTATAGTTTCCTTTTCTCTTGCTCAAAGTAGGTGTTACATATTATCAGCCTGTTTTCTTCACAGAATTGTATTAATCTTTCTCCTCTGTCATTTATTTTTCCTAAACCATGATTTCCTATAATGGTCTTATATCTACCTTTTCCTACTTTAGCATTCATGTCACCCATTACAATCAAGATGTCTGAAGATTTCACTTGCTTCATAACTTTATTTAGGTCTTCATAGTATGCCTCTATTTGTTCATCTGTGTAGTCTTGAGTAGGTGCATATGTCTGTATTATTGCTATGTCGAATGGTTTTGCTTTCAACTTGAGTAACATAATCCTATCACTGTACGTCCAGTGGGTACTTAAATATTTTTGTAGCTCTCTTTTTATCTGTATTCCTACCCCTCTTTGATGTTCTGTTGTGTTTCCTGAGTATATAAATGTATATTTTTCGTCCTCTATGTACCCACATTCTTTCCATCTTGTCTCTGATATGCCTAAAATATTTATATTTATTTGTTCTGCTTCTTGAATCAGATTTTCCAATTTTCCTTCTTGATATAGAGTCCTAACATTCCAAGTACTTATTTTATGATCTTTCCTCCGACATAAGTTCGAATTCCTCTCCATGGCTTCCTCTGGACTAGTACGTGATGAGGCTCCAATCTCTTTCTCGGTGGTCAGCCATATTCGTCTTTCGTGTTCTGAATATGCTTGAATACGACAGCATGGCCACATATCTTATTTTCCAGAAAATGTTTTCACTCACTCTTCTCATAAACCATCTATCTATCTATTGACCTTTCGAGCTGTATCCGGCCCATAGGGCGTAGACCAAGATACACCTTCTCCTATCTGAACTTTTATTCTAGCAGTTTTCAACTCTTTTAAAGATATTTTATCAAATCTCGCCATTTATCTCTGTTCTGTGCAAGCAGCTCTATCTCATTGAGGGAGCCGAATCCTGCCACTCTTGCCTCTCTCATCAATGTTCTTCTCAGTGTCTCCCTGCGTCTTCCTCTTTTTCTCTTGCCTGTTGTTTCCCACATGAGGGCTTGCTTTGCTATTCGGTTATTATCTCTTCTCATCACATGTCCAACATATGACCATCATCTTTTCTTTATTACTGAAGATATTAGTGGTTGATTGGCGATTTCTCTAATTTCCTCGTTTGTTTTGAATTCGTTCCACGCTATACCAAGTATTTTCCTTAGACATTTATTTTCGAATGCGTTCAACTTTGTTTCTATGTCTCTTGTTGTTTTTATAAACCATAGTCCATGATAATACCCTAGATCGGTATTTCGCAGCTATATTTTCCCACACAAAAAAATCAGGTACTAATTTAAGGCTGGGTGAACCCGGAAGCCGTCGGTTGGGATCAAACCCTACCCCTTGTCCTTTGTAGTCCAGTTCACTAACCACTGAGCTTTAGCGGGTCCCTAGTTTTAAATATATATATATATATATATATATATATATATATATATATATGCATACATACAAATAGGCAATTATCAACATTTATCATATTTTGTTGATTTTCATTTCATTTCATAAAAGGAGGCGAAGGCGCGCCTCCCAGCACCAGAGCTGGAATTTGTCAGCGACTCACAGCTGATGGTGAACCCAAACCATCCATACACTACTCCACCTCTCCGCGGTGCCTCTAGTAACAGACTAACCTATTTAGTCTGGCCAAGCGAGCAGGGATCGAAGAGGAAAGACAACCCGGTACTCAAAAATGTCGTGCTGAAGTCGGATGTGTTGGGCCGAAAGGCGCAAATATAACATTTATACTGCAAACCACACCACAACGCAGACAGGCCCACTTAACGTCCTTTTAAGGGCGGATGACGAAGAGTAAGTCTACAGTCTACGAATACTCTAGAATACTTTAGTCATCGAGCGAACGTAAGCAAGCAAGCATTTCACAAAAACCTTGTGAATTCCTTATTCCGTATAGACTGATTTTCTAATATTTATTATTTCTTCCCAAGTATTTACTTTTTTATATTCCTAGACTTGCCAACCTTGTAATGTTTCTAGATGTATTATGTTTGTCTGTCTTTCTTCCTTCGTTTATCGTTAACGAGTTTTCATTCCTTAATTTTGCTTTTCTGTTCTTGTTGTTCAAAATCTGAAAATATATATTCTAGAGGTATATTTCTTCATTTCTTATTTTTTAAAAACATTTTTGTAATGAACTATTCTATTTGTCAGTGACGCAAAAAGGCATTAAATGGTCGTAATTTGCGTTGTGTTATTGTTTGCAGCAAGTTGCCATGCCCCTAACCTTACGTCAAAAATATCCAACGTTGCAAGGCTTTTCCTTAGCTACTTGTTTAACTTCCCTTTTCCAAAAGTTATAATTTGGGCTGAGTAGGTTAGTCTATTTGTAGCCACCGCTGGGTACAGGAATCTTGATTAGCTTTGTTTCACTCCTTCTGACATTAGCTTTATTTCACTGATTCCAACATTAGCTCTGTTTCACTGATTCCAACATTAGCTCTGTTTCACTGATCCTGACATCATGACATCAGCTTTGTTTCACTGATCCTGACATCAGCTTTGTTTAACTGATTCCGACATTAGCTTTGTTTAACTGATTCTGACATTAGCTTTGTTTAACTGATTCCAACATTAGCTTTGTTTAACTGATTCCGACATTAGCTTTGTTTCACTCATTCTGACAGTAGCTTTGATTCACTCATTCTGACAGTAGCTTTGATTCACTCATTCTGACATTAACTTTGTTTCACTGATTCTGATATTAACACTTTGTTTCACTGATTCTGATATTAACACTTTGTTTCACTGATTCTGACATTAGCTTTGTTAAACTGATTCTGACATTAGCTTTGTTTCACTGATTTTGACACTAGCTTTGTTTCACTGATTCTGACGTTACCTTTGTTTCACTGATTCTGATATAAACTTTGTTTCATTGATTCTGACATTAGCTTTGTTTCACTGATTCTGACGTTAAATTTGTTTCACTGATTCTGATATTAATTTTGTTTCACTGATTCTGATATTAATTTTTTGTTTCACTGATTCTGATATTAATTTTGTTTCACTGATTCTGATATAAACCTTGTTTCACTGATTCTGATATTAATTTTGTTTCACTGATTCTGATATTAATTTTGTTTCACTGATTCTAATATTAATTTTGTTTCACTGATTCTGATATTAATTTTGTTTCACTGATTCTGATATTAATTTTGTTTCACTGATTCTGATATTAACTTTGTTTCACTGATTTTGACACTAACTTTGTTTCGCTGATTCTGATATTAACTTTGTTTCACTGATTCTTATATTAACTTTGTTTCACTGATTCTGATATAAGCTGTCAGCTAAATATTCGTGGCCACGCCGGTCCATGTTTAAAACGACAGAATGACCACATTTCTTATTTTCCAGAAATTATTTTCACCCGAGTGGGTGCACAAAGTTAATATCAAAATCAGTTAAACAAAGCTAATGTCGGAATCAAGTAAACAAAGCTAATGTCGGAATCAGTTAAACAAAGCTAATGTCAGAATCAGTTAAACAAAGCTAATGTTGGAATCAGTTAAACAAAGCTAATATCAGAATCAGTGAAACAAAGCTACTGTCAGCATGAGTGAACCAAAGCTACTGTCAGAATGAGTGAAACAAAGCTAATGTCGGAATCAGTGAAACAAACCTACTGTCAGAATCAGTGAAACAAAGTTAATGTCAGAATAAGTCAAACAAAGCTAATGTCAGAATGAGTGAAACAAAGCTACTGTCAGAATCAGTGAAACAAAGCTAATGTCAGAATCAGTGAAACAAAGCTGATGTCAGAATAAGTGAAACAAAGCTAATGTCACAATGAGTGAACCAAAGCTACTGTCAGAATGAGTGAAACAAAGCTAATGTCGGAATCAGTGAAACAAACCTACTGTCAGAATCAGTGAAACAAAGTTAATGTCAGAATAAGTCAAACAAAGCTAATGTCAGAATGAGTGAAACAAAGCTACTGTCAGAATCAGTGAAACAAAGCTAATGTCAGAATCAGTGAAACAAAGCTGATGTCAGAATAAGTGAAACAAAGCTAATGTCACAATGAGTGAAACAATGCTACTGTCAGAATGAGTGAAACAAAGCTAATGTCAGAATCAGTGAAACAAAGCTGATGTCAGAATGAGTGAAACAAAGCTAATGTCGGAATCAGTGAAACAAAGCTAATGTCAGAATCAGTGAAACAAAGCTGATGTCTGAATGTGTGAAACAAAGCTAATGTCAGAATGAGTGAAACAAAGCTAATGTCGGAATCAGTGAAACAAAGCTGATGTCAGAAAGAGTGAAACAAAGCTGATGTCAGAATCAGTGAAACAAAGCTGATGTCAGAATGAGTGAAACAAAGCTGATGTCAGAATCAGTGAAACAAAGCTACTGTCAGAATCAGTGAAACAAAGCTAATGTCAGAATTAGTGAAACAAAGCTAATGTCAGAATCAGTGAAACAAAGCTACTGTCAGAATCAGTGAAACAAAGCTACTGTCAGAATCAGTGAAACAAAGCTGATGTCAGAATCAGTGAATCAAAGCTAATGTCAGAATCAGTGAAAGAAAGCTAATGTCAGAATCAGTGAAACAAAGCTAATTTCAGAATCAGTGAAACAAAGCTGATGTCAGAATGTGTGAAACAAAGCTAATGTCAGAATCAGTGAAACAAAGGTAGTGTCAGAATGAGTGAAACAATGCTACTGTCAGAATGAGTGAAACAAAGCTAATGTCAGAATCAGTGAAACAAAGCTGATGTCAGAATGAGTGAAACAAAGCTAATGTCGGAATCAGTGAAACAAAGCTGATGTCAGAATGTGTGAAACAAAGCTAATGTCAGAATGAGTGAAACAAAGCTAATGTCGGAATCAGTGAAACAAAGCTGATGTCAGAATGAGTGAAACAAAGCTGATGTCAGAATCAGTGAAACAAAGCTGATGTCAGAATGAGTGAAACAAAGCTGATGTCAGAATCAGTGAAACAAAGCTACTGTCAGAATCAGTGAAACAAAGCTAATGTCAGAATTAGTGAAACAAAGCTAATGTCAGAATCAGTGAAACAAACCTACTGTCAGAATCAGTGAAACAAAGCTGATGTCAGAATCGGTGAAACAAAGCTAATGTCAGAATCAGTGAAAGAAAGCTAATGGCAGAATCAGTGAAACAAAGCTAATTTCAGAATCAGTGAAACAAAGCCGATGTCAGAATGTGTGAAACAAAGCTGATGTCAGAATCAGTGAAACAAAGCTAATGTCAGAATCAGTGAAACAAAGCTGATGTCTGAATGTGTGAAACAAAGCTAATGTCAGAATGAGTGAAACAAAGCTAATGTCGGAATCAGTGAAACAAAGCTGATGTCAGAAAGAGTGAAATAAAGCTGATGTCAGAATCAGTGAAACAAAGCTGATGTCAGAATGAGTGAAACAAAGCTGATGTCAGAATCAGTGAAACAAAGCTACTGTCAGAATCAGTGAAACAAAGCTAATGTCAGAATTAGTGAAACAAAGCTAATGTCAGAATCAGTGAAACAAAGCTACTGTCAGAATCAGTGAAACAAAGCTACTGTCAGAATCAGTGAAACAAAGCTGATGTCAGAATCAGTGAATCAAAGCTAATGTCAGAATCAGTGAAAGAAAGCTAATGTCAGAATCAGTGAAACAAAGCTAATTTCAGAATCAGTGAAACAAAGCTGATGTCAGAATGTGTGAAACAAAGCTAATGTCAGAATCAGTGAAACAAAGGTAGTGTCAGAATGAGTGAAACAATGCTACTGTCAGAATGAGTGAAACAAAGCTAATGTCAGAATCAGTGAAACAAAGCTGATGTCAGAATGAGTGAAACAAAGCTAATGTCGGAATCAGTGAAACAAAGCTGATGTCAGAATGTGTGAAACAAAGCTAATGTCAGAATGAGTGAAACAAAGCTAATGTCGGAATCAGTGAAACAAAGCTGATGTCAGAATGAGTGAAACAAAGCTGATGTCAGAATCAGTGAAACAAAGCTGATGTCAGATTGAGTGAAACAAAGCTGATGTCAGAATCAGTGAAACAAAGCTACTGTCAGAATCAGTGAAACAAAGCTAATGTCAGAATTAGTGAAACAAAGCTAATGTCAGAATCAGTGAAACAAACCTACTGTCAGAATCAGTGAAACAAAGCTGATGTCAGAATCGGTGAAACAAAGCTAATGTCAGAATCAGTGAAAGAAAGCTAATGGCAGAATCAGTGAAACAAAGCTAATTTCAGAATCAGTGAAACAAAGCCGATGTCAGAATGTGTGAAACAAAGCAAATGTCAGAATCAGTGAAACAAAGCTAATGTCGGAATCAGTGAAACAAAGCTACTGTCAGAATCCTGAAATAAAGCTACTGTCAGAATCAGTGAAACAAAGCTACTGTCAGAATCAGTGAAACAAAGCTACTGTCAGAATCAGTGAAACAAAGCTAATGTCAGAATCAGTGAAATAAAGCTACTGTCATAATCAGTGAAACAAAGCTAATGTCAGAATCAGTGAAACAAAGCTAATGTCAGAATCAGTGAAACAAAGCTAATGTCAGAATCAGTGAAACAAAGCTACTGTCAGAATCAGTGAAACAAAGCTGATGTCAGAATCAGTGAAACAAAGCTAATGTCAGAATCAGTGAAAGAAAGCTAATGGCAGAATCAGTGAAACAAAGCTAATTTCAGAATCAGTGAAACAAAGCCGATGTCAGAATGTGTGAAACAAAGCTAATGTCAGAATCAGTGAAACAAAGCTAATGTCAGAATCAGTGAAACAAAGCTACTGTCAGAATCAGTGAAATAAAGCTACTGTCAGAATCAGTGAAACAAAGCTACTGTCAGAATCGGTGAAACAAAGCTACTGTCAGAATCAGTGAAATAAAGCTACTGTCAGAATCAGTGAAACAAAGCTAATGTCAGAATCAGTGAAATAAAGCTACTGTCAGAATCAGTGAAACAAAGCTAATGTCAGAATCAGTGAAACAAAGCTAATGTCAGAATCAGTGAAACAAAGCTAATGTCAGAATCAGTGAAACAAAGCTACTGTCAGAATCAGTGAAATAAAGATACTGTCTGAATGAGTGAAACAAAGCTACTGTCAGAATCAGTGAAACAAAGCTGATGTCAGAATCAGTGAAACAAAGCTGATGTCAGAATCAGTGAAACAAAGCTAATGTCAGAATAAGTGAAACAAGGTTGCTTTCCTAAATCTTTTCTATTCTCCACGATTCGCACTAACTTCAAAATTGTGATTATACCACTGCCATCTACAGTGGTATAAGGCCTGCTGGCTGAAAGGAATCACCGACCCAAAGCTTGTGACATATTCGGCACTGCGAGCATATGCGGTCGTGGGTAAAATTACGTCAGTCGTCTATAGCTGATGACCTCACAAGATTTGGGTTATTTCGGGGTTTCCCTTTCTGTTCGCAGTCATTAGTACAAGATATTATAGATGACTATCATTAATAAAGTACCGTGCCTAGCGGCGTAGGTGATCATGTCTCTCCACAACTTTCGATCACGACATTTATTTATCATTTCTGTTGTTGACCTTCTGCCAAGCTCTTCTCTTAAGCTGTCTGGTATCTTTTCTCTTTGCTCCCCTCTATCTCTTCTTCCCTCAATTTTCCCAGTTGCTACAATATATTCCAGTTGTTCCCTTCTCATTACATGGCCAAAAGAATTATGATTGTTTTTTTCCTAATATTGGATGTTAGCTCTCTTTTTGCTTTGGTCTCTTTCAGAACGTTTTCATTGCTCTTCTAAGCCATCCATGGTATTCTCAACATTCTTCTGTAAAAAAACACATTTCTACAGCCTTCAGTGATTTTGTTGTCTGTTGTCCAATTGTCCATGATTCACATCCATATGTTACTGGTTCTACATAACATTTAAAATCTCAATTTCTTGATTCTATTGTCAAAAATAGATTGCACATTATCCTCCTGATATACATGACTATATATGGTCATTTCACGGCTCATTTTCTTGAATATAAATAACATTTACTATTTGTTTCAACATTCTTCCTCCTCTTCTTCTTCGTTCATGTTGGTTCATCCGATTGCTTCCCGTCGTCAGACTTTAAAAAGAAAGCTAAATTGACATAGGGGAAGACAACCCGGTACTCAAAAATGTCATTTTTATAACATTTGTCGATGTCGGATGTGTTGGGCCGAAAGGCGCAAATATCACAGTTATACGGCAAACCTCAACCCAACATGTATACACGCCCACTTAACGTCCTTTTAAGGGCGGATGACGAAGAGATGTACTCCTTTAGTCATCGTGAAAACGCAAGCAAGCAAGCAATTGACATAGATACGATGTGTCGTGGTTTACAACACGCTCCGGTCAATATGGCGGACAGGCGGCAGGAACCATTGAGGTTTAGTCTGAAAAGTGTTCTTTGTTGCAGTTTCCGCATATTCCAAGTCTGGCTTGCTGCCGGAGCTACTGCGTTTAGTGCTTTGTGCATACCGTGAGCTGTGTTTTTCATCCGGATAGTGTTTCGATTTTCCGATTGCTTACAATGAATAATGATATCGTATGACGAAGGACATACGATACCATTATTCATTGTAAGGGAAAGTAAAGAATAGTGACATTGCGACCTTCCATGCATGTCGTAAGGGGCGACTAAAGAGGTTGATCGATGGCTTGACAAGCTGTCATTGTAAAAAAAAGTATTGTTATGGAAATAGAGCCATCGATTTTAGAAGCACCGATTTCTGCAATATGTACCATTTTTGCACGCAAGGTTTCCATTTTTAAGATTGTGGTTCTGTCCTATGTGCCATCTTCGGCTGGAAAGGACAATAGACAGACAGACAGACAGACAGACAGACAGACAGACAGACAGACAGACAGACAGACAGACAGACAGACAGACAGACAGACAGACAGATAGTTAGATAGATAGATAGATAGATAGATAGATAGATAGATAGATAGATAGATAGATAGATAGATAGATAGATAGATAGATAGATAGATAGATAGATAGATAGATAGATAGATAGATAGATAGATAGATAGATAGATAGATAGATAGATAGATAGATAGATAGATAGATAGATAGATAGATAGATAGATAGATAGATAGATAGATAGATAGATAGATAGATAGATAGATAGATAGATAGATAGATAGATAGATAGACAGACAGACAGACAGACAGACAGACAGACAGACAGACAGACAGATAGATAGATAGATAGATAGATAGATAGATAGATAGATAGATAGATAGATAGATAGATAGATAGATAGATAGATAGATAGATAGATAGATAGATAGATAGATAGATAGATAGATAGATAGATAGATAGATAGATAGATAGATAGATAGATAGATAGATAGATAGATAGATAGATAGATAGATAGATAGATAGATAGATAGATAGATAGATAGATAGATAGATAGATAGATAGATAGATAGATAGATAGATAGATAGACAGACAGACAGACAGATAGATAGATAGATAGACAGACAGACAGATAGATAGATAGATAGATAGATAGATAGATAGATAGATAGATAGATAGATAGATAGATAGATAGATAGATAGATAGATAGATAGATAGATAGATAGATAGATAGATAGATAGATAGATAGATAGATAGATAGATAGATAGATAGATAGATAGATAGATAGATAGATAGATAGATAGATAGATAGATAGATAGATAGATAGATAGATAGATAGATAGATAGATAGATAGATAGATAGATAGATAGATAGATAGATGACGAAAGACAGTTCAGTTGCGTTCACTGTCGGTCCCACTTGGCCTTATGTCTTTTGGCGTGTGCTGTAGCTGCTATGATGGGGACTGCAGCTGCCTTTCTTTGTTTGGATCCTTCAATGAGATGAGATGGTAATTATGGTGATTCCACTGGCACGGGCGGTTGAGTAATTGTGGATTTTAATTCGTTTGCAGTGATACCGGGGCCTTCTATTAACCATAACTATAACAAGCTGTGATATTGAAATCCAAAATATTCGATCGCATCCCGATTGTCTGATCTAGTCTCCGAATGTCTGTTTTTCATGGAATGATCAAGTCTTTTTAAGTTGCTTTTTGATATCATCATTTTTTCCCCTCCTTCCGACATGTCCATTCGTCCTGTCGCTTCCCAACTCATCCTCCTATCCATCTGTCTGTCTATCTCTCTACCTACCCGTCTGTCCTGTTTGTTTTTGTCTTTCTGTCTATTATTTTTCTCTCTCTCTCGCGCTCTCTCTCTCTCTCTCTCTCTCACTCTCTCTCACCCACACATACATTTATACCAGAACACAAGACAGAAGCACTAAATGCTCACTGTGGAGTATAGGTCTTCAACAAACACTTTCCAAGTCGTTCTGTTTCTTATCATTCTTTTAATTAAGATCATTCCATTTCTTTCCCATCATCTTCATCTCTGCTTCTGTCTGACTTCTCCAAGAATTCCATCGTCTTCCTCTTTGTCTTTTCCCCTGGGAATTCCAAAAAAGGGCATGTTGTGTAATACTCTCAGTTGGCTTCCGCAGTGTATGTCCTAGTCAGCGCAGTCGTCTCGCTGTATCTCTTTATCCACTTGTATTTGACTGGTGCATTTCCATAATTCTATGTTAGTGATTGTGTCCTGCCATTTCCATCCTTTTATTCTGCGTAGCATCCATTAATGGAAGTCTGTATCTTCATGATTGCCACTTTCGTTGTTCTCCATGTTTCACAGCCATATAATAGGATTGACTTATTGAAATCTAATCATCATCATCAAGTACCGGGCCTGCTGGCGTAGGTGATCACGTCTCTCCACAACTTTCGATCTCGGCAGCTATTTATCATTTCTGTTGTTGACCTTCTGCCAAGCCATTCTCTTAAGCTGTCTGTTATTTTTTCTCTTTGCTTCCCTCTATCTCTTCGTCCCTCAATTTTTCCAGTTGTTACAATATATTCCAGTTGTTCTCTTCTCATTACATGGCCTAAAAATGATGATTGTTTCTTCCTAATATTGGAAATTAGCTCTCTTTTTGCTTTGACCTCTCTCAGAACATCTTCATTACTCTTCTTAGCTGTCCATGGTACTTTCAACATTCTTCTGTAAAACCACATTTCTACAGACTCCAGTGATTTTCTTGTCTGTTGTCCTATTGTCCATGATTCGCATTCATATGTCAAGACTGGCTCCACATAACATTTAAGAAAACTTCTTTTTTGAAATCTAATAGTACATAGTAATTAGACATAGGAGATGCCGCAATGTATGCTGGATAAACAAATGTATTCATGGGCTGAAATTGCAGGTAGGTTCTGCAGCGTAAATCTTTGATTGTTGGAAAATGGATTGGATCATCAATAAATTAATTAAATCATAAATGGATTGTTGCATCATTAAATTAATTAAATTATAAATGAATTGATGCTTCAATAAATTAATTAAATTATAAATGGATTAATGCATCATTACATTAATTAAATCAAAAACGGATTGATGCATCACTAAAATAATTTTGTGATAAATGGATTGGTGCACCAATAAATTAACTAAATCATACATGGATTGATGAATCAATAAATTAGTTAAATCATAAATGGATTGATAAATCAATAAAGTAATTAAATCATGAACGGATTGATGAATCAATAAATTAATTAAATCATAAATGTATTGGTGGATAGAGAAATGTGTGAAACACCTGTTGCCACAAATAGGGCAGCAATGAACATCAACACTGCACCAGTCTGCATGTTGGTCAGCCTGTAGGTGTCTGCTTTATCTTTCTTGATCTGGAAAGGGAACGATGTTGTAGCTGTAATATCGGTGGTTGGTTAGGTAGCAAACTGAGTAATATCTGTGGTTGGTTAGGTAACAAACTGAGTAATATCTGTGGTTGGTTAGGTAACAAACTGAGTAATATCGGTGGTTGGTTAGGTAACAAACTGAGTAATATCGGTGGTTGGTTAGGTAACAAACTGAGTAATATCTGTGGTTGGTTAGGTAACAAACTGAGTAATATCTGTGGTTGGTTAGGTAACAAACTGAGTAATATCTGTGGTTGGTTAGGTAACAAACTGAGTAATATCTGTGGTTGGTTAGGTAACAAACTGAGTAATATCTGTGGTTGGTTAGGTAACAAACTGAGTAATATCGGTGGTTGGTTAGGTAACAAACTGAGTAATATCTGTGGTTGGTTAGGTAACAAACTGAGTAATATCTGTGGTTGGTTAGGTAACAAACTGAGTAATATCGGTGGTTGGTTAGGTAACAAACTGAGTAATATCGGTGGTTGGTTAGGTAACAAACTGAGTAATATCTGTGGTTGATTGAGTAACAAACTGAGTAATATCTGTGGTTGGTTAGGTAACAAACTGAGTAATATCTGTGGTTGATTGAGTAACAAACTGAGTAATATCTGTGGTTGGTTAGGTAACAAACTGAGTAATATCTGTGGTTGGTTAGGTAACAAACTGAGTAATATCTGTGGTTGGTTAGGTAACAAACTGAGTAATATCGGTGGTTGGTTAGGTAACAAACTGAGTAATATCTGTGGTTAGTTAGGTAACAAACTGAGTAATATCTGTGGTTAGTTAGGTAACAAACTGAGTAATACCTGTGGTTGATTAAGTAACAGACAGAGAAGTGCGTGTAATCGATTGAGTAACAAACAGAGAATATGTGTGGTAGCTGATTTAGTAACAAAGAGATAAGTGTCTTTGGTTAGTAACAAATAGAGAAGCGTGTCGACGAGAAACAGAGACTAAGTTAAAAAGCGAGGCATTTGGAAAAGGAAAAAAGGTAAGTAAAGTACCCCCGTCACGCCAAGTGGCGTATAGGGAAATATGGTGTTAGTGACCCTATATTTTATAGACCTTCAGCACATGATTTTTGGGGTAATGTGGTCGGTATTACGCCCGTGTTGCTTTACTTTCCCAGAAAAAAATCCGGTACCCATTTAAGGCTTGGTGAACCCGAAAGCCGTCGGTTGGGATCGAACCCTACCCCTTGTCATTTGTAATCCAGTTCACTAACCACTGAGCTATCGCGACTCCCGTATTTGGAAAACCATAACCAAAAACATATGCGAAAAATTTAGTTTCTTACAGACAACCGTGTCGCCAAAATTTGTGCAAGTAAAAGTCATTATTTCACCTTCACAAGTTGATGAAAGATCACAACACAGGGAGCCATCAGTCAACGCTGGGAGAACATCAGACCCAAAGACCGGCCATGGAAAATATAGTTTAATGTAAAGTAGAAACACTAGGAAACATAACAGCAGGAGAAGCGTACAGAAAAATAACAACGCAAACTTTATCAACCACGACGCTGAAAGACAAATGAGGAATGAATAAATAAGACGAAAGCAAGTTTAAGGCAGTCAGAGGTGTACCGTGTGTTGCCAATGTCTAGGAGAGTTGATTGGCGTAATGCCACGAGTTGATACGGGCAGAGTACCCTTTGACTCATTGATGTGGCGGGTAGTAAAGGCTTTCTTAACATTCTTGGCTCTTACTGGAGAGGTTGGAGTTCGTCTATCTCAGGCTATGATGGGAAACTATTAATCGAGCCCAGAGATACTGCAATACTGGGTCTTCTATATCAGCAACAGCCACCACTACAGGGAAGACGATGATCCTAGCTTCTGTTAGCCAGCCTGTTTTGACGCAGATTGTTACCGGAGGAGACCACGAGGAGGTAGAACTGCTAGGTCTTGGTCAGTTGATGGTGCGCCGACCCTGCTATTGCGGCCGGAAGTCGCAGGCGCCTCTGCTGCCTTCCAAAAAAACCAACGTCTAGGAGAAGGTAAGTATCTCACCGATTACTTGCTTTTTTAAATTGTGTATTATTTTTGTATTATTATTACAATTGTACATTTTATGTCTGGGGTACCTGTCCCACAGGTCTCCCCCTTAAACTACTCCCACTGAAGCCAGATACAAATGTTAGTCTAAGAACCGACAAGAGAAAATTGCATCAAAGTTTCTCTGCTTGTCATAACTTCCTGCGGAGCTCTCGGGTCACCGATACAATTGTTTCATGGCAACGTGTGCGCAATGATTCCTGTCATGTGTCAGCATCGGGGTTTACTTTTACTGCTTCTTTATCTGGTCTATGACATCGATAATCTAATTTATCCCGGGACTTCTTCTCCGTCTTCTATTTTCAACTGATAATCGTTGTATAGGAGAGCGGGTGGCTGAGTCGATAGCTCGTCGTGTTCCTAACCAGGAGAACGTGGGTTCGAAACCCGGTAGGGTGAAAAGTTTTTCTATCTGTAGGTGAGATAGAAGCTCAAACTGAACACCTCGCGGCGGCTGCTCATGACAAGCGGCATTTTCTGGTTCCATTTAGCTCCACCCGCCCTTCCCGACAGACCCCAGAAATGGGAAAATGCAGTAAAAAGGGTTCATTATTTTTTTATTTGAACCTTACCCACAGAACCTGCATCAGTTACTTTACTGCAACAAGCAAGTACATCTCCTTCTGCCTACCTGACCCCTTTACTGCAACAAGCAAGTACATCTCCTTCTGCCTACCTGATCCCTTTACTGCAACAAGCAAGTACATCTCCTTCTGCCTACCTGACCCCTTTACTGCAACAAGCAAGTACATCTCCTTCTGCCTACCTGACCCCTTTACTGCAACAAGCAAGTACATCTCCTTCTGCCTACCTGATCCCTTTACTGCAACAAGCAAGTACATCTCCTTCTGCCTACCTGATCCCATTACTTCAAAGGAATTCTTTGGAACACCAACATAATGACTTATACACGTATCCTCCACTTTGTGTATCAGTTACTTTACTGCAACAAGCAAGTATATAATCGGGTGGACATCATCAATGCCCTCCGAGATGGAAGAACATAGGACTTCGACAAACACAGATCCCAGTCACTTCTTCGGATGATGGAAATGGGAGTTAAGATGGGCACAGCCAGAAATGAGAAACTTAGTGGCCGTTTAAGAAGACTTATCAACCAACACAGAACTGGAGTCGTCAGTCGCTGGACACTGTGGGACTTGCTGAGGAGGGGATCTGGGCACCTATGGACATGTTCGGAGTGCAATGATGATAATCCGCAAATAACTCAATAACTCAAGCAAGTATATCTCCTTCTGCCTACCTGATCCCTTTACTTCAATGGAACTCTTTGGAACACCAACATAATGAACCATTCACATATCCTCCATTTTGTGTATCAGTTACTTTACTTATCTGAATGTTTCCCTGGCCAGCCTGTGACGTCATCAGCTCAATTTAACTTTTTCTACATTTGCAAAGTCGCCATTTCACTTTACTAAAATAATTGTGGAGACAAATAGCAATAAATGAATATTATTATAGAGGGACACTTCCGAGGCGACAATCAGCGGATCAATTTAGAGGAGGAGGTATGTTTACAGAACTCGGAAAAAATGACAAATAATCAACTAAAATAATAAAATAAAATAAAAAAGCTAAAATAATTGTGGCCAGGTTTTCAGATCACGTGGTGTGTCCATAAATATACTTTCTTCATCTCTGACCGTAAGTAACTCTTCACGTTTTGATTTCGAATTTCAACTTTTATCATTTTTTTTTTTTTTTGGGGTTGGATGTGTGTTCCTTCGATCTTACGGTAACACATTACCTTCCTTTTTATTTGTATATTTAGAATTTATGATTCACAAGAAGATAAGAATATTGTACTACAACTCAAATCTTTCCTTTTATTTTTCGACTGATTTTTCGCGCACAATTCGTTTGATTCTCGTTAACGCGGTTTCAATCTGCGCTATTCTAATATTTATTTCAACTGTAAAACCACCACATCTGATATTGGACTCTTGATATTTCAATTGTAAAACATTTAGTGAAGATTACCTTTGTATTACAATAGAAACGACACTATTGACTGTTATATCACAAACAAAAATATCAACACTAATAAATATTATAGAGTAAACACAACTTTAACAAAGTTACATTTTTTTTTAGCAGCAGCAGTTTCGTACCTTTCCCCAAACAGTTTGGTTGTCCTCTGTTTCCAGACGAGACACCAGCAACATTTTAAACCATTTCCTCTAATAGTGTTTGATTGTTGGCACCAATCCCTGCAGGAAAAGGTCAACAATCTTATTTTGCTCATTTTAATGTCACGCTTTATGTTCTATACCAGTGGCGTATTCTCTATGTATGATACCGCAGCTACCACCGGTAGCCTTAACATATTAACGAAATACAAAAGGAAATGATAATTTATTATATTTTTTAAGAATAATTATATTACAAATTTTCGAATATTCTATTACACGCTTCGTAGGTCAATATGATTTATTTGCTTTGGTTTGCATTTATTAAAGCAAGGTTTTCCTCTGGCCACTATAACGTTTGTGAATGTTATAACTATTCTACATTGAAACCTCTAGGAGTCAGCGGCACATTTTTCCTCTATCCGAATCTAGTATAACGACCTTGACATTCAAATATTCCCCTCAAAATAATGTATAGGTTGTTACCGCTAGATGAATGCGGTTTCATTTGTTATTTTTTGCTCTAGCCAATCAGAATCTTCAAAAAGTGAAAGTGAAACTGTCCGATTACCGAAACTTCCTTAGCTATTTATAACTACGTTATGGATATCAGCATCTGTAGAAAGAACTTTTTCTGCTCTCAAGAGAATCAAATCTTATTGTCGCTCAACTCAGACACAAGAACGCTTATCGGGTTTGGCATTAATGTCCATTGAGAAATCATTTCCTCAGAAACTTAGAAACCAACTCAACAGTACTTTCAATGACAAAGTCATCAAGACATTTTCACGGATAGAGTTTACATGTAAATAAGTAATTTAAAATGTAGTGAAGTCATTAGAAAATATTACTTTATGTTAGCCTACTGAATATAATGTATGTTTTTATTTATTATGTCAGCGGTAGCCCAGACCCCAAAACCAGTATACGCCACTGTTCTACATTTATCTTCGACAGTTCAACATCAGAAAAGTTTTGTCTCATCGTTTACTCTCCATTTTGTCATCTGGGGTTAGCTGACCTGATGCACGAGAGTACTGGTTCTTTGTGCCATCAACATTCAGGGGTCGTAATGCAACTGGATTAAGTGTGCGGTGCACCTGCGCAAAACTACAAGTCACAGAGATAACATAAAATGAATATCAGTATTCATGACCTTTGTCATCTGGGCAACCACTCTGCAAATGTCAGCATATCCGGCCAAGTGTATTTTATTTCCACAAACAGCTTCTGTCATGTCTGAATCTGCCAATATTAAATATGCAGATACGGCTAAAGGAAGAAACTAGCTGTAGTTGGAATTGTTAGCATGACACGGGACTTCTTTTATTTATTTATTTATTTTTTAAAATTGTTCTCCTTTTTTATCTTATCATCCACTCGCTCTGTAAAGAAATAGCGCCTCAATGATGTTTCTGCTGTCCATGAAATCTATTTCGTCTAATTCTTAATGAAATCTCTTTCACAAATGCAGAAATCCTTCATTGATAAATATATCGATATGTAAGTTCTGGTCCGGCTGTGCCAATCTTAAGTTCCCCTAAATGTAACTAACTGCCAAGAGGTGTGACTACTTTTGACAATTCTAACATAACCAAACCACCCCAGTCTTTGGTTCTGTAGCATTATCTGTATGGTTGGAGGTTTAACTCATTTCAAGACTCCTTTCAACTTAGTTGGGGGTCTCGGTAGTCTAGTTGGGAAAACCACACGACCAGAGGAGCCGTGAAAGCTCAGTGGTTAGTGAACTTGACTACAAAGGACAAGAGGTAGGGTTCGATCACAACCGACGGCTTCCGGGTTCACCCAGCCTTTAAAGGGTACCGGATTTTTTTCTGGGAAAAAAAAGCGGCACGGGCATAATACCAACCACATTACCCCAAAAATCATGTGCCGAAGGTCTGTAAAATTTATGGTCACTAACACCATATTCCCTATACGCCACTTGACGTGACAGGGGTATTTTACATTTTTTTTTTAACTACACGACTAAAGTACGGAGATAATGGTAACAACGAGGAAGGAGACATCGCCTCAGTGCAAGGTACATACAAGTGGAACAGTGTTGGAACTGGTAGGTGAATTCGGGTGTTTGGGAACTTTGTTCGCCTGGGACGGATGATGTACAGAAGAGGTGGGGTGCAGAGTGGCTCGGGCAAAGGCGGCTTTCCAAAGGGTGAGGGAGATGCTATGCGGTCCATGTTTGACGGTCGAAACAGGAAGGGCAGTTCTTGGGTGTTATGTGATGCCAGTCTTGGCCTATGGATGTGAATCATGGACGGTGGGACAAGATTTAGAGACAGATCTAGAACAATCTGACACACAAGATTGAATCACTGTAGTGACAGATCTAGAGCAACCTGACACACAAGATTAAATCACTGTAGTGGCAGATCTAGAACAACTTGACACACAAGATTGAATCACTGTAGTGACAGATCTAGATCAACCTGACACACAAGATTGAATCCCTGTAGTGACAGATCTAGAACAACCTGACACACAGATTGAATCACTGTAGTGACAGATCTAGAACAACCTGACACACAAGATTGAATCACTGTAGTTGCAGATCTAGATCAACCTGACACACAAGATTGAATTACTGTAGTGGCAGATCTAGAACAACCTGACACACAAGTTTGAATCACTGTAGTGACAGATGTAGAACAACCAGACACACAAGATTGAATCACTGTAGTGACAGATGTAGAACAACCTGACACACACGATTGAATCACTGTAGTGGCAGATCGAGAGCAACCTGACACACAATATTGAATCACTGTAGTGACAGATGTAGAACAACCTGACACACAAGATTGAATCACTACAGTGACAGATCTAGAACAACCTGACACACAAGATTGAATCACTGTAGTGACAGATGTAGAGCAACCTGACACACAAGATTAAATCACTGTAGTGACAGATGTAGAGCAACCTGACACACAAGATTGAATCACTGTAGTGACAGATATAGAGCAATCAGACACACAAGATTAAATCACTGTAGTGACAGATCTAGAACAACCTGACACACAAGATTGAATCACTGTAGTGACAGATCTAGAACAACCTGACACACAAGATTGAATCACTACAGTGACAGATCTAGAACAACCTGACACACAAGATTGAATCACTGTAGTGACAGATCTAGAACAACCTGACACACAAGATTGAATCACTGTAGTGACAGATGTAGAGCAATCAGACACACAAGATTGAATCACTGTAGTGGCAGATCTAAAACAACCTGACACACAAGATTGAATCTCTGTAGTGGCAGATCTAGAACAACCTGACACACAAGATTGATTCACTGTAGTGACAGATCTAGAACAACCTGACACACAAGATTGAATCACTGTAGTGACAGATCTAGAACAACCTGACACACAAGATTGAATCCCTGTAGTGACAGATCTAGAACAACCTGACACACAAGATTGAATCACTGTAGTGACAGATCTAGAACAACCTGACACACAAGATTGAATCACTGTAGTGACAGGAACAAGGTTGTTCATTGTTAGATAAAACGACGATCAAATTGAAGAAAATAAATCGTTAAATAAATAAAAAGGCTGGAAAACTGGAACAAAACCGGTTGTGTAGATAACGGCAGATTTATCAAGGGACATAAGTCCCAATTGACGACTGTATAGAGTTTTGTTCTAACGGTAATTTCCCTTACTTAAATTTAGTTATTGAGTTATTTGCGGGTCATCATCATTGCACTCCGAACATGTCCATAGGTGCTCAGATACCATCCTCAGCAATTCCCGCAGTGTCCAGCGACTGACGACTCCAGTTCTATGTTGGTTGATTAGTCTTCTTACACGGCCACTAAGTTTCTCATTTCTGGCTGTGCCCACCTTAACTCCCATTTCCATCATCCGAAGAAGTGACGTGGATCTGTGTTTGTCGAAGTCATGTGCTCTTCCCACTTCTCGGAGGGCATTGATGATCTCCACCCGATCCATTGGTTGCCCGTCCTCAATGACAGCGCAGCTAGCCAACCTGTCCGCTCTTTCATTTCCCCGTACTCCCGCATGTCCAGGAAAAAGACAAAGGTGACGTATACGGCTTACGTACTTTGGATTTCTGCAATGACTCTACCCATTGCATGCGTACAGAGACAGCCTCCACCATTTTTTATCATGCTCATCGAATCACTCAGTATACACGTGTGGGTGTAGTCTTGTGACTCTAACCATTTGCATGCCTTGGTCAATGTCATCGCCTCCATTGTCATGCTACTCGTGGTCATGACGTATGCACCACTGTCTTCGTAGACTATTCTGTCTGCCGAGCGTGCTGTAAATGCCCATGCATTTCTTTGGTGTCGTCTTACAGATCCGTCTGTATAGATGACTGCATCTTTCTCATCGGTGTTATCGCAGATGAGACCGTTGACCTCAGCATTAACCACGACCGGGTTCTGTTCCCTACTTTTCCTGTCGAGTGTGACAATACACGAGAAAGTCCCCTTGAATGACGTAGGCACCGGTATCCACTCATCACCAACGCTGATATTGGTAAGCCCACAGACCTGTTTGATGACATTTTCTGCTCGGCCCACCCATGATTTGCCTCTTTTTAGCCTGTCACCTTTCCCTGTGTTGAGCACGTGGTGCAATGGGTGCTCTTTATCTGTACTAATCTTCAGGTATGCTCGTGCTCTCAAGATCTTGATTCTGTCATCCATGGTTGGAAAGTCAAGAAGATACCTCATTGCTACACAGAGAGTGTCCCTTCTACATCCCAAGATAATGCGCATGGCTTCATTTTATATTTTCTCCAGCCTATCAATTTGAGTTGTACTGATAGTAAGAATTGCCAGGGCATACTCGATTGGTGCGAGGACTAATCCCTGGAACAGAAGAGTAAGTAGCCTCTGCTCGATGTTGGCAGAATAGCCAAGGCATACTCGATTGGTGCGAGGGCTAATCCCTGGAACAGAAGAGTAGGTAGCCTCTGCTCGATGTTGGCAGAATTGTCAGGGCATACTTGATTGGTGCGAGGACTAATCCCTAGAACAGAAGAGCAAGTAGCCTCTGCTCGATGTTGGCAGAATTGCCAGGGCATACTTGATTGGTGCGAGGACTAATCCCTGGGACAGAAGAGTAAGTAGCCTCTGCTCGATGTTGGCAGAATTGTCAGGGCATACTCGATTGGTGCGAGGACTAATCCCTGGAACAGAAGAGTAAGTAGCCTCTTACTTAAATATGTCTGCTTGCCGATATTTCCGAGAAACAACGTAGGAAATAAAGAATTAGCTAAGTGTAAATGAAAATAAATACTAACAAAGAGTACTTTTTACATATGAACTATCTGATTAATGATGGTACACACAAATATGTTTTCTGATAACGTCGTTGACAAAGATTAATATGCGTGAGCTATAATTATGTTCGAAATGACCTGAGCCTGGCTGTGGTGCATTATGCAGGCGATCGCATTAAGCGTCATGGCTAGTTCGATGATATGCTGACTCTCTATAAAAAAATAATTTATACACTTTGACTAGAATCGCATATAAAACAAAGCTAACTGAGATAGAAGAAGATGATATAGTGTCAGGAACTACACAAAGAGACCAAACAAGAAGACAGTGAACCTGGCGATGCTTTACCTCCAGGAACCGAACATCAAAAGGTTTGAGACTGAAAGTCTTTGGATAAACTGATGACAATTTTCACCGGAAAACAAATTCTGAAAGAGAAAGTAGTTGACAAGCCAGCACGGTAATAAACAGTTGATGCAGTTGTAATATGGAAGTGTACAAACAGAAACAAATAAAATATAAAACGCCAGCAAACTTTGGGTATGTTTTAAAATTCACAACTAAGTAGCAACATCAACAGAAAGAAGAGATCCAACACTTAAAACAACACCGCCACTTTGTGATAATATAGGCATCCGAGACATTTATTTCAACACCTATGAAAAGGACACTGATACTCCATTATCTCTTGTATCCGAGCTCACCTTTAGCAATGATGGTGGATAGGCGGCGGGAACATGAAAAATGTTCCTTGTTGCAGTTTCCTCATATTCCAAGTCCAGCTCGTTGCAGGAGCTACTGAGTTAAGTGCTCTGTGCACACCGTGAGCTGTGTGTCTCATCCGTTTTGATCATGTTTCGATATTCCAATTGTTTACGATGAATGATGATATCGTATGACAGGGAACAGTTGGCTGTGTTCACTTTGTGCGCATTTTCGCCTTATGTCTTTTGGCGTGTCCTGAGACTGCAACGATGGGGACTACAGTTACCTTTCTTTGTTTGGGAGATGAGATATTAATTCGGATGATTACGCTGGCACGGTGGTTGAGCAATTATGGATTTTAATTCGTTTGCAGTGATACCGGGGCCTTCCATAACCAAATAACCAAATGATGATGACCAAATGTCTTCTACTCTATCAAACGATTGTCAAGACCCAGTATTCTCCCCTACCCAGCTATGATGACCAAATGTTTTCTATTCTGTCCAACGTTTATCAAGACCCAGTATTCTCCCCTACCCGACTATGATGACCAAACATCTATTCTGTCCAACGATCACTAAAATTACTATGATTCTCTACTACCCTTTAGGTATGATAACGTTGAAATGGCTCCTTAGGGGCCTTCACCCACCAACTTCAAATCCATAACTGCATCATCATCATCATCGTCATCATCATCGTCATCATCATCATCATCATCATCATCATTATCATCATCATCTTATCATTACCATCATCATCATAGTCATCATCATCATCATCACCATCATCATTATCATCATCATCATCATCGTCATCATCATCATCATCATCACCAACATCATCATCATCACCATCATCATTATCATCATCATCACCATCATCATCACCATCATCATCATCACCATCATCATCATCATCAAATTAATATTAACTTTATTTGTGTTTATTTATACTTGTATGTGAAAATCATATTTATTTCTGCTTACAGTATTTCTTTTCACCTTCATACAATAACTGTGTGAGAATATACTTTGTAAAGAAATGCAAATCTTCTTCTCTCCCTCATTTGCCTTTTGGCGTCGAGGGGAGATGTAATTTGCAGTCTTTTATTCTTCTGTTGGCTTCTGCCACTGTTATGTTTCCTAATGTTTCTAATAATCCATCAATCCATCTTTTTCATGGTCAGCTCTTGAGTCTAGTGTTCTCGTGGCGTTTATTGAAGGTTCAATGTGTTGAGTTTTGGTCTTTCTGTCTTTAAACGTGGTCAAACATGGTAGAGCTTTTCTTTTATTATGAAGTCCTAGAGGACATGCTCACAAAAAGATGAAACATGAGCGATAAATGTAAGGGTTTGCTGTTTTTGAGCAGGTGGGGATGATGATGATGATGGTGATGTTGGTGGTGATGATGATGGTGGTGGTTATGATGATGGTGGTGGTGGTGATGATGATTGTGATGATAATGATGGTGATTTATGATGATAATTGTTGTGATGATGATGGTGGTGGCGGTGGTGATGATGTTATTAGCGGTGACGGTGGTTATTTTAATGGTAATGATGAAGTAGTTTAGAAGAAGATGATGTTTAATGGTAGTAATGGTGATGATGAAGTGGTGGTGGTAATGATAATGATAAAAGCTGTGGTAATGATGGTGATAAAAGTGGTGGCGATGATGGTAATCAATTTACGACTGACTTATCTGGTCGGTAAGGGATACATGTATCATGCTAAGAGAATTCACAGAAGATGGGGATAAATATAAAGTAGCAACCATCAATTTATGCGGAATAAAAATACCCCCCGCCGTAGAATATATAAGGAAACAACAGATAAAATGGTTTGGCCACGTGACACGGCAGAAAGATCAAAACACAAAACAACGAGCCCTCAATAAACGTTGCGAGAATACCAGACCCAAGGGTCGACCCCGAAAAAGATGGATCGGTGGAATATTAGAAGCACTATGAAACATAACAGCAGCAGAGGCGAACAGAAGAGCTAAAGACCGAAAATTATATCTCCCCTCGACGCTGAAAGGCAGATGAGGAAGGAGACGCTGAAAGGCAGATGAGGAAGGAAAGAAGAAGAAGAATGATAGTAATGATTGTAATGATAATGATTTTAGCCATGATGATGGTAGTTGTAGTAATGATAGTCATGATGATTTTAATGATGGTGATTTTGGTGATAAAGATGATGATACTGGTGGCGGTGGTAATCATGATGGTTGTGGTGGTTATGATTGTGGTGATGGTAATGATAATGGTGATGTTGGTTGTGTGGTTGTGATGATTATCATGATAGTGGTGGTGGTGATATTGATGGAAGTGTTGAAGGTGATGGTGGTGATGACTGTGTTGGTTATGATATGATGGTGGTGATTATGTGTTGATGATAATGGCGGTGATTGTAGTGGTGGTCGTGGTAGTGATGATAGTAGTGATAATGATGATGGTAGTGATGATGACAGTGGCGATTAAGATGGTGGAAATGATGGTGGTGATGTTAATGATAACTATGTATGATGATAGTGATGATAATAATGCTTAAGGTGATTATGATGATGGTGATGATTGATCATAATTAAATACCTCATGGTCAGCGTGATTTGTTTGTTTTTAGACTTTAATAACATTTAATTAACAAGCTATGGGTTTCCTTGATATCCATTCATCAGGGGACTGGTTGGTCTCGAGGCAAGACGACGGCCTGGAGACAAAGAGGTTGTGGGTTCAAATCCCGGCTGCACCAGTTAGGATTTTTATTTACGATTTATCTCTGCGGCAACCACCCCTGGTCTCAGCAGCGAGGCCCGGCTTTAAACGTCAAATACTCATGGACGGAAAAAATATGAGTACCTCTGAAGACGGAATTATCTGCCTATGTGGTGAGGGCAGATATATACCCCTGTGCATACGGCTGCCATGGAAAAAAAGGATTAACACGCAAAATTCAGTTCCTAGTCTCTAGAGACTTCGTTAGAGGTGAAAGCTGGCGAACACAACATATGTATCCATTCTTCTATTGGAGACATTGTCCTTATAGCAGTTATACAATGCGAGGTCTTCTGTATCAAGCAGAGCTCACCACTGTAGGGACTGGCAGGAATACCTACTTTGCCAATCTGTTTCGATGCAGAATGATGCACAATTTAATTGGGAAACCTAGTTCGATCTTGCTATCTATGAGGCGTAGACTCTGCTGTATCGATCTCAGACCGAGTAGCTAGTGTTCTCCTAATTACGTGATAACTGGACCAGCAGTATCTTTTTATCAAAACAACAAACCAACAGTTTGCTTTGAGAAACCACTCAAAGAAGTGTTCTCAAAAATAACATTAAAAATGTACGGTTGATAGGCTTGCACTAATCTTGCAAAGAAGGAGAATTTTATTTCAACAAGCAGCGTCTAAAAAAGCAAGGAAAAAATGGCCCAGGATTGCTGTATTTTTGTCTATACTTGATCAAGCTAACATAGTTTATGATCAAATCAAATCAATAAATTATATGTTAAAGATTTATAAAGCTGATGGGTTATCTGTCCTGCTTCAAGATGTGTTTAACATAATAACATATTTAATCTTGAGTTAATTTACATAGCGACTTTATTCATGTTAACTTATATAAACTTGTTAACTTGTTATATAATTAGTGCTCTCCCCTTTTAAGCATTAGTGACAAATAGTTTTACTAGACCACATTAGGACTGTTTTAATCTTGTCTCATTTCTCTGTGAAGTAATCAAGAAGAACGGACTAGGAAATAAATTACTTAACGGGGATAAAAAAAAGAGATGTTTACGTGGGACTAAGAGAGTTGTCTCGTATATTCTGATAATCAGGACGTCTCACAAGCAGCCAGACATAGTCTGCAGCAACAGGATTGCTGGATACACCAGGGAATCGTGACCCCGATGGTCTCAATTCATTCACCCAGTTTTAAAATTCTCAATCACTTTATTTTGTATTTGTTTGTTTTCTTCTTGTTGTATATTTTACACAGCTGAAGAAGTCAAAACATATTCGCATCAGTTTACATCATAATTCTCGTTACACAAGAGAACATAAACAAATCATCAATTGATGTGCATTGTTATGTTGAAGAAATAGAATATTGCTATTGTTATCGAAAACGCAGATATATCACTTTTGAGAAAAGCCAACTCAAGTGGATAAAATGGGCAACGTTTGGCTAATATCTTCTTCTTTTATTTTCTTTATTCAATATTCCTTAGAGCTGTTGGAACACCAAGACAGACTTATTCAACCTTTTCTGTTTTTCTATAATTTCACTTCAGCCATTCTTTGGGACTGCAAAGTCGAGAGTTCATTCTTTGGTGTTATATTCCCCTCTCTTTCTCTTTCGTCCTCTCTCCTCCCGCTCAACGTCATTATAAAAAAAAAAGTAAAGTACCCCCGTCACGCCAAGTGGCGTATAAGGAAATATGGTGTTAGTGACCCTATATTTTACAGAACTTCAGCACATGATTTTTAGGGTAATGTGGTCGGTATTACGCCCGTGCTGCTTTACTTTCCCAGAAAAAAATTCGGTACCCATTTAAGGCTGGGTGAACCCGGAAGCCGTCGGTTGGGATCGATCCCTACCCCATGTCCTTTGTAGCCCAGTTCACTAACCACTGAGCTATCTCGGCTCCCCAACGTCATCATAGTTCGTAAAATTGTCAGAATGGTATTTTCTAGGAATAAGATAGAGTGGGCAAATGATTGTGAACGAAATACATAGTCAGATATCAAAATGGTTTTCCAATCTGGAGAGAGTGTTATTTGATTTAGCCCAAATAAGAAGAAAGGTACAGATCGCGATTAAGTTTAATTAATAACATCAAGGAAATAGTACAATAACATTACTTGACACGAATCTAAGCTGCTAGATAAAGAAGGTATAGAGTTTTCTATCTCATTTTCCATTACAAGGAATGTACGAAGAAGTGGATCAGAACATAACAACAATGTCGTGAAAAAGGGAAAGCAGTAAATAACATTAACTTCATCATGTTCTGCATGTTCACAGGAGGGAACTAGAACATAACAACAATGTCGTGAAAAAGGGAAAGCAGTAAATAACATTAACTTCATCATGATCTGCATGTTCACAGAAGGGAACTAGAACATAACAATCGTTTCACCATGTTCGATGAAGTAAATCGGAACTTAACAACAAATTCACGATGCTCTTCCTTTCCTTATCTAGAAGTTGGAATACTTAGTTACAACTGGCAAAATAAAAGGAAAGAGAGATCGCGGACGACAAAGAGAGAGAATATTGGATAGCTTGGTGTCATGGGATGGAAAACAGTCAACAACAGAACTGATACGATGCACTGTAGATAGAAGATTGTGGAAGGGACATGATCACCTACGCCAACAGGTATTGCACATGATGTTGATGATGATGATGGCCATGGTTACCTCAGTGCTGTCTTTCTTTTCAAGCAAAAATCTATTTCCCATTTTAAGGCTGTGTGGATCTAGAATTAAGACTAGAGCATAAAAAAGAGAAGGGACAACGCATTGAAATATATCGTCTAGAGTCTTGTGAGGAAGGTGAGCATACGTTGGCCATGTGATGACAGGAGACAAGCGAATCTCAAAGCGAACCCTAAATGGGAATCAATGGGTAAATGGGAATCAATGGGTAAATGGGAATCAATGGGTAAATGCGAATAACTAGGTAAATGGGACTAACTGCGTAAATGGGAATCACTGGGTAAATGGGAATCAATGGGTAAATGGGATTATCTGGGTAAATGAGAATCACTGGGTAAATGGAAATCACTGGTTAAATGGGAGTCAATGGGTAAATGAGAATTACTGGTTAAATGGGAATCACTGAGTAAATGGAAATCACTGGTTAAATGGGAGTCAATGGGTAAATGGGAAGCACTGGGTAAATAACAATGAGGTCGACCTTGGGACACTCTGTAAAGAACACTGAGGCGAAAAGCAACATCAGTAGGCATCAGCTCCATGCCGAGTTTGAGAGACTCCACCAGAACAGGACGTGGAGCGAAGTACAATGCGGGGCCTGAGCAAAGTCTGACACTTAATAGCAAAGATCGTCGGACTTTCTAGAATTTCTGTCCTATCTGCCTTCTTCGGTTCGAAAGAACAATAAATAAATAGATCGATAAAATAGACAAACAGAGAACCAGACAGACAGATAGACAGATAGACAGACAGACAAACTGACGGGACAGGACAGGACAGACAGATAGATAGATAGATAGATAGATAGATAGATAGATAGACAGACAGACAGACAGACAGACAGACAGACAGATAGATAGATAGATAGATAGATAGATAGACAGACAGACAGACAGACAGACAGACAGACAGACAGATAGATAGATAGATAGATAGATAGATAGATAGATAGATAGATAGATAGATAGATAGATAGATAGATAGATAGATAGACAGACAGACAGGCAGATAGATAGATAGATAGACAGATAGATAGATAGATAGATGGATAGATAGATGGATAGATAGATAGATAGATAGATAGGTAGATAGATAGATAGATAGATAGATAGATAGATAGATAGATAGATAGATAGATAGATAGATAGATAGATAGATAGATAGATAGACAGACAGACAGATAGATAGACAGACAGACAGATAGATAGATAGATAGATAGATAGATAGATAGATAGATAGATAGATAGATAGATAGATAGATAGATAGATAGATAGATAGATAGATAGATAGATAGATAGATAGATAGATAGATCATAATCATCACCGAGTGTCTTCTCCGCAACGAAGGTTGGCTACCATGGATCGCCATTCTACTCTGTTTCTTGCTTTGATGGTGCAGGCTGTCATAGATTGACTTGTCCATCTTTTGATGTTACTCGTCCATGTTAGTCTTGGTCTGCTTCTGCCTCTTTTACCTTGTATTTTCCTTTCCAATATTACTTTTAGCAGGCTGTTGTGTCTTTTAACATGCCCCAAAAATTTCATTTGTCTTGTTTTAATTGTATTTAGTAGTTCTCTTTTTATTTTCAGTTGTTTTAATACTTCATCGTTTGTTTTCTTTTCTTTCCATCAAATTCTACCTATTCTTCTATAAATCCACATTTCAAAGACTTCAATTTTATGTTCTGTTTTCTTGTCTAATGTCCATGTTTCTGCACTAAACAGGAATATTAAGAAGATGTAACATTTTGTCATTCTTAGTTTCAGCCATGTTGATATTTGTTTTGTTGTTAGTATATTTTTCATGGCATTAAAATTACTTTTTGCCATACCTATTTTTTTGTTTATTTCAATTTTACAATTTCCATCATTGGTTATAGTATGACCCAGGTAGTTGTTGCTCTGGACTGTCTCCAGATGTATTACCTCAGTGTGATTTGTAGGTCTTGAGAATTTTCTTTGTTTATGATCATAGTTTTAGTCTTTTTGATATTCATATCTAGTCCATATTTTTTGCTTTTTATGTTTACCACATTAAGCAATTGTTGTAGGTCTTTATGATTTTCTGCTAGTAGAACAGTATCATCAGCATATCTTAGGTTATTGATTATCTTTCCATTAATGTTTAGGCCTGGCATCTCTGAGATGTTTTAAAGATTTGCTCAGTGTATAGATTGGACAAGCTTGGTGATAGGATGCATCCTTGTCTTACTCCTCTTTTTATGTCCATGGGTGTAGAGTTATATTTTATTATTGCTCCCAGTACAAATTACATATTAGTCGTATGTCTGTGTCGTCTAGATTTATATCCTTTAGGCAGTCTATAAGTTGATTATGGTGTATTCTATCGAAAGCTTTGGTGTAGTCTATAAAGCAGGCATATATTGTTTTTTTTTTACTTCTGTGTACTTTTCAATCAATGTTCTCATGCTTAATATGGCTTTTTTTTGTGTCACTGTTTTTCCTGAATCCAAATTGTTGCTCATCTAATTCAGTATTGATTTTATTCTGAATCCTTCCCTATATAACTTTTAGTAAAATTTTTGTTACCTGGCTCATTAGGCTTATTGTTCTGAAATCACTGCATTCAACTGCATCATTCTTTTTAGGCAATGCAATGAAAGTTGATGTTTTCAGTTCGTTTGGTATGTATCATGTATGTTATTGCGTATGTCTGTGATCACTTTGCTGCCAAAATCTTCTAGAGCCTGTATCATCTCTATGTGTATATTGTCAGGTCCTGCTGCCTTTCCCTTTTTCATTGTTTTTATAGCTTTTTCTACTTCAGATTTCAGGATTTAAAGTTGTATGTACATTTTATGTCTGGCTTTTTGTCCCTTTCATAATGAAATAATTATGTTATATATTCTTGCCATCTATCTATTATATCTTTGTTGTCTGTTAGCATTCTTCCCTCTTTGTTTGCAATACATCCGTTTCCTGCAGCTTATTTGTCTTTATTAGTCATTCTCTTTATTTCTGTGTGCATCTCTCTTAAGTTTTGTTTACTTTCCATAGTTTCGACTTCTAGACATCTTTGGTTGAGCCAGTCTTCTTTTGCCTTTTTGCACATTCTCCATATTTCATTGTCAATATCCTTGTATCTGGAAGAGTTTTTCGCTTGTCTTCTTTCTTCCATTTTTTCTAAGATTTTGTCAATTATTCATTTTTGTTTTTTGTTACTTTCCTTTTTGGACAAGGTGTTGCAGGATTCTTGCATGCTGTTTTGTATGCATTGCCATTTTGTTCAGATAGATAGATAGAAAGACAGACAGACAGACAAACAGATAGACAGACAGACAGACAAACAGATAGACAGACAGACAGACAGGCAAGCAGGCAGGCAGGCAGATAGATAGATAGATAGATAGATAGACAGACAGACAGACAGACAGACAGACAGACAGACAGACAGATAGATTGATAGATAGATAGATAGATAGATAGATAGATAGATAGATAGATAGATAGATAGATAGATAGATAGATAGATAGATAGATAGATAGATAGATAGATAGATAGATAGATAGATAGATAGATAGATAGATAGATAGATAGATAGATAGATAGATAGATAGATAGATAGATAGATAGATCTACCGCAACTCTCTTACGTTAAAAAAGTGAAACAGAAATGGTATTTTCCTTGAAAAGTTTCCCATAACCGCAGCAGACGTTTTAAGAGAAAGCAGATGCGCACAATCTGTCATGGCACGGCTCTGCGCGGGAAAGCTCATTTTTTAAACGGAAGACAACGCAATATTCTGAGCCAGCAGACGCCATATTCCACAAAACGCGCGTAACAATCATATGTTGTTTATGCGATACCCTGACTTTTCTAATTCATAATCCAGGATTCACGGGAGTCTTTTGTTTAAAGTTCTTTACAAGTATTAAGATACATGCATTAAAAGCCTGGCTGTACGGGGTTTCGAGACCTGAAAACAACATTGAAGACGGTGAGTGATTAAAAATGGTGAGTGATTGAAGATGGTGAGTGATTGAAGATGGTGAGTGATGCTAATAGGAATTCAGCTTGGAAAAAAATGTTAATCTGGAGGAAATCATGTCTGGCGTCTGTTGTGAAGACTTATAGTGCCAGGCTTTGCAACGTTATGTGACAATAACAGGGCATTGAATCCTCGCTAAATAAAAGGAGGAGAGAAGGGGCTAGGTATGTATACTCTTTGTGCGAGTGTCATTATTATCAGTGTCTGTAAATATGTTTCTTTTTTTTTTCGTTTCCCAGTTTTGACCTCTAACGAAGTCCCTAGAGACTAAGAACAAAAAATTTGCGTGTTATCCATTTTTCACTGGGAGCCGTGTGCACAGGGGTCCCTCGACGCACAGGCAGATAACTCTGTTTTCGGAGGTACTCATATTTTTTTCCGTCCATGAGTAATTGACGTTTCAAGCCAGGCCTCGCCGCTGAGGTTGCCGCAGAGTGAAATCACTAATAAGATTCCCAACTTGTGAAGCCTGGATTTGAACCCACAACCTCTCTGTTTCGAGGCCGGCTTTTTGCCTCCAGACCAACCAGTCCCTCAAATATATGTTTCGACACCACCAGCACATTATCACCGTTATCGGTGATATACCATCCAGGACTACACCGTGCCATGGCCAGGATTACACCAGGCCGACTTACCTAGAGAAGGTCTCTTGTGTCTATTTTAACAGTTTGGAAAAAAATCCAAAACTGTTTTGATCTGAAAAGAAACCGATAAACATGTGGGACATAAGTTCTAGTTCTAATAGTGGGACACAAGTCCTAGTTCTAATAGTGGGACACAAGTCCTAGTTCTAATAGTGGGACACAAGTCCTAGTTCTAATAGTGGGACACAAGTCCTAGTTCTAATAGTGGGACACAAGTCCTAGTTCTAATAGTGGGACATAAATTCTAGTTCTAATAATGGGACACGAGTTCTAGTTGTAATAGTGGGACACAAATTCTGGTTCTACTGGTGGGACATAAGTTCTGGTTCTACTGGTGGGACATAAGTTCTGGTTCTAATAGTGGGACATAAGTTCTGGTTCTAATAGTGGGACATAAGTTCTGGTTCTAATAGTGGGACATAAGTTCTGGTTCTAATAGTGGGACATAAGTTCTGGTTCTAATAGTGGGACATAAGTTCTAGTTCTAATATTGGGACATAAGTTCTAGTTCTAATAGTGGGACATAAGTTCTGGTTCTAATAGTGGGACATAAGTTCTGGTTCTAATAGTGCGACATAAGTTCTGGTTCTAATAGTGGGACATAAGTTCTGGTTCTAATAGTGGGACATAAGTTCTGGTTCTACTGGTGGGACATAAGTTCTGGTTCTACTGGTGGGACATAAGTTCTGGTTCTAATAGTGGGACATAAGTTCTGGTTCTACTGGTGGGACATAAGTTCTAGCTCTAATAGTAGGACATAAGTTCTAGTTCTAATAGTGGGACATAAGTTCTAGTTCTAATAGTGGGACACAAGTTCTAGCTCTAATAGTGGGACACAAGTCCTATTTCTAATAGTGGGACACAAGTCATAGTTCTAATAGTGGGACATAAATTCTAGTTCTAATAATGGGACACGAGTTCTAGTTGTAATAGTGGGACACAAATTCTAGTTCTAATAGTGGGACATAAGTTCTGGTTCTAATAGTGGGACATAAGTTCTAGTTCTAATAGTGGGACACAAGTCATAGTTCAAATAGTGGGACATAAGTTCTATTTCTAATAGTGGGACACAAGTCCTAGTTCTAATAGTGGGACACAAGTTCTAGTTCTAATAGTAGGACATAAGTTCTAGTTCTAATAGTGGGACACAAGTTCTAGTTCTAATAGTGGGACATAAGTTCTAGTTCTAATAGTAGGACATAAGTTCTAGTTCTAATAGTGGGACACAAGTCCTAGTTCTAATAGTGGGACATAAGTTCTAGTTCTAATAGTGGGACATAAGTTCTGGTTCTAATAGTGGGACATAAGTTCTGGTTCTAATAGTGGGACACAAGTTCTAGTTCTAATAGTGGGACACAAGTCCTAGTTCTAATAGTGGGGACACAAGTTCTGGTTCTAATAGTGGGACATAAATTCTAGTTCTAATAATGGGACACGAGTTCTAGTTGTAATATTGGGACACAAACTCTAGTTCTAATAGTGGGACATAAGTTCTGGTTCTAATAGTGGGACATAAGTTCTAGTTCTAATAGTGGGACACAAGTCATAGTTCAAATAGTGGGACATAAGTTCTATTTCTAATAGTGGGACACAAGTTCTAGTTCTAATAGTGGGACACAAGTTCTAGTTCTAATAGTAGGACATAAGTTCTAGTTCTAATAGTGGGACACAAGTCCTAGTTCTAATAGTGGGACATAAGTTCTAGTTCTAATAGTAGGACATAAGTTCTAGTTCTAATAGTGGGACACAAGTCCTAGTTCTAATAGTGGGACATAAGTTCTAGTTCTAATAGTGGGACATATGTTCTGGTTCTAATAGTGGGACATAAGTTCTGGTTCTAATAGTGGGACATAAGTTCTGGTTCTAATAGTGGGACATAAGTTCTGGTTCTAATAGTGGGACATAAGTTCTGGTTCTAATAGTGGGACACAAGTCCTAGTTCTAATAGTGGGACATATGTTCTGGTTCTAATAGTGGGACATAAGTTCTGGTTCTAATAGTGGGACATACGTTCTGGTTCTAATAGTTGGACATAAGTTCTGGTTCTAATAGTGGGACATAAGTTCTGGTTCTACTGGTGGGACATAAGTTCTGGTTCTAATAGTGGGACATAAGTTCTGGTTCTAATAGTGGGACATAAGTTCTGGTTCTACTGGTGGGACATAAGTTCTGGTTCTAATAGTGGGACATAAGTTCTGGTTCTAATAGTGAGACATAAGTTCTGGTTCTACTGGTGGGACATAAGTTCTGGTTCTACTGGTGGGACATAAGTTCTGGTTCTAATATTGGGACATAAGTTCTGGTTCTAATATTGGGACATATGTTCTGGTTCTAATATTGGGACATAAGTTCTGGTTCTAATATTGGGACATAAGTTCTGGTTCTAATATTGGGACATAAGTTCTGGTTCTAATATTGGGACATAAGTTCTGGTTCTAATATTGGGACATAAGTTCTGGTTCTAATATTGGGACATAAGTTCTGGTTCTAATATTGGGACATATGTTCTGGTTCTAATATTGGGACATATGTTCTGATTCTAATATTGGGACATATGTTCTGGTTCTAATATTGGGACATATGTTCTGGTTCTAATAGTGGGACATAAGTTCTGGTTCTACTGGTGGGACATAAGTTCTGGTTCTAATATTGGGACATATGTTCTGATTCTAATATTGGGACATAAGTTCTGATTCTAATATTGGGACATATGTTTGGTTCTAATGTTGGGACATATGTTCTGATTCTAATATTGGGACATATGTTCTGGTTCTAATAGTGGGACATATGTTCTGGTTCTAATAGTGGGACATAAGTTCTGGTTCTAATAGTGGGACATACGTTCTGGTTCTAATAGTGGGACATAAGTTCTGGTTCTAATAGTGCGACACAAGTCCTAGTTCTAATAGTGGGACATAAGTTCTGGTTCTAATAGTGGGACATAAGTTCTGGTTCTACTGATGGGACATAAGTTCTGGTTCTACTGGTGACATAAGTTCTGGTTCTAATATTGGGACATAAGTTCTGATTCTAATATTGGGACATATGCTCTGGTTCTAATATTGGGACATATGTTCTGATTCTAATATTGGGACATATGTTCTGGTTCTAATATTGGGACATATGTTCTGGTTCTAATAGTGGGACATAAGTTCTGGTTCTACTGGTGGGACATAAGTTCTGGTTCTAATATTGGTACATATGTTCTGATTCTAATATTGGGACATAAGTTCTGATTCTAATATTGGGACATATGTTCTGGTTCTAATGTTGGGACATATGTTCTGATTCTAATATTGGGACATATGTTCTGGTTCTAATATTGGGACATATGTTCTGATTCTAATATTGGGACATATGTTCTGGTTCTAATATTGGGACATAAGTTCTGGTTCTAATATTGGGACATAAGTTCTGATTCTATTATTGGACATATGTTCTGGTTCTAATATTGGGACATAAGTTCTGGTTCTAATATTGGGACATAAGTTCTGATTCTAATATTGGGACATATGTTCTGGTTCTAATATTGGGACATAAGTTCTGGTTCTAATATTGGGACATAAGTTCTGATTCTAATATTGGGACATATGTTCTGGTTCTAATATTGGGACATAAGTTCTGATTCTAATATTGGGACATATGTTCTGGTTCTAATATTGGGACATAAGTTCTGGTTCTAATATTGGGACATAAGTTCTGATTCTAATATTGGGACATAAGTTCTGATTCTAATATTGGGACATATGTTCTGATTCTAATATTGGGACATAAGTTCTGATTCTAATATTGGGACATAAGTTCTGATTCTAATATTGGGACATATGTTCTAGTTCTAATATTGGGACATAAGTTCTGATTCTAATATTGGGACATAAGTTCTGATTCTAATATTGGGACATAAGTTTCTGGTTCTAATATTGGGACATAAGTTCTGATTCTAATATTGGGACATATGTTCTGGTTCTAATATTGGGACATGTGTTCTGGTTCTAATATTGGGACATAAGTTCTGATTCTAATATTGGGACATAAGTTCTGATTCTAATATTGGGACATATGTTCTGGTTCTAATATTGGGACATAAGTTCTGATTCTAATATTGGGACATAAGTTCTGGTTCTAATGGTGGGACATAAGTTCTGGTTCTAATATTGGGACATAAGTTCTGATTCTAATATTGGGACATAAGTTCTGATTCTAATGGTGGGACATATGTTCTGATTCTAATATTGGGACATATGTTCTGATTCTAATATTGGGACATAAGTTTATGATTTTAATATTGGGACATAAGTTCTGGTTCTACTGGTGGGACATAAGTTCTGGTTCTAATATTGGGACATAAGTTCTGATTCTAATATTGGGACATAAGTTCTGGTTCTACTGGTGGGACATATTTCTGATTCTAATATTGGGACATAAGTTCTGATTCTAATATTGGGACATAAGTTCTGGTTCTACTGGTGGGACATAAGTTTTGGTTCTAATATTGGGACATAAGTTCTGATTCTAATATTGGGACATAAGTTCTGGTTCTACTGGTGGGACATAAGTTCTGGTTCTAATATTGGGACATAAGTTCTGATTCTAATATTGGGACATAAGTTCTGGTTCTACTGGTGGGACATAAGTTCTGGTTCTAATATTGGGACATAAGTTCTGGTTCTACTGGTGGGACATATGTTCTGATTCTAATATTGGGACATAAGTTCTGATTCTAATATTGGGACATAAGTTCTGGTTCTAATATTGGGACATAAGTTCTTGTTCTACTGGTGGGACATAAGTTCTGGTTCTAATATTGGGGCATAAGTTCTAGTTCTACTGGTGGGACATAAGTTCTGGTTCTAATATTGGGACATAAGTTCTAGTTCTAATGGTGGGACATAAGTTCTGATTCTAATATTGGGACATAAGTTCTGGTTCTAATATTGGGACATAAGTTCTGGTGCTACTGGTGGGACATAAGTTCTGGCTCTACTGGTGGGACATAAGTTCTAGTTCTAATATTGGGACATAAGTTCTGGTTCTAATAGTGGGACATAAGTTCTGGTTCTAATAGTGGGACATAAGTTCTGGTTCTAATAGTGGGACACAAGTTCTGGTTTTAATAGTGGGACACAAGTTCTAGCTCTAATAGTAGGACATAAGTTCTAGTTCTAATAGTGGGACATAAGTTCTAGTTCTAATAGTGGGACACAAGTTCTAGCTCTAATAGTGGGACACAAGTCCTATTTCTAATAGTGGGACACAAGTCATAGTTCTAATAGTGGGACATAAATTCTAGTTCTAATAATGGGACACGAGTTCTAGTTGTAATAGTGGGACACAAATTCTAGTTCTAATAGTGGGACATAAGTTCTGGTTCTAATAGTGGGACATAAGTTCTAGTTCTAATAGTGGGACACAAGTCATAGTTCAAATAGTGGGACATAAGTTCTATTTCTAATAGTGGGACACAAGTCCTAGTTCTAATAGTGGGACACAAGTTCTAGTTCTAATAGTAGGACATAAGTTCTAGTTCTAATAGTGGGACACAAGTTCTAGTTCTAATAGTGGGACATAAGTTCTAGTTCTAATAGTAGGACATAAGTTCTAGTTCTAATAGTGGGACACAAGTCCTAGTTCTAATAGTGGGACATAAGTTCTAGTTCTAATAGTGGGACATAAGTTCTAGTTCTAATAGTGGGACACAAGTTCTAGTTCTAATAGTGGGACACAAGTCCTAGTTCTAATAGTGGGACACAAGTCCTAGTTCTAATAGTGGGACATAAATTCTAGTTCTAATAATGGGACACGAGTTCTAGTTGTAATATTGGGACACAAACTCTAGTTCTAATAGTGGGACATAAGTTCTGGTTCTAATAGTGGGACATAAGTTCTAGTTCTAATAGTGGGACACAAGTCATAGTTCAAATAGTGGGACATAAGTTCTATTTCTAATAGTGGGACACAAGTTCTAGTTCTAATAGTGGGACACAAGTTCTAGTTCTAATAGTAGGACATAAGTTCTAGTTCTAATAGTGGGACACAAGTCCTAGTTCTAATAGTGGGACATAAGTTCTAGTTCTAATAGTAGGACATAAGTTCTAGTTCTAATAGTGGGACACAAGTCCTAGTTCTAATAGTGGGACATAAGTTCTAGTTCTAATAGTGGGACATATGTTCTGGTTCTAATATTGGACATAAGTTCTGGTTCTAATATTGGGACATATGTTCTGGTCTAATATTGGGACATATGTTCTGATTCTAATATTGGGACATATGTTCTGGTTCTAATATTGGACATATGTTCTGGTTCTAATAGTGGGACATAAGTTCTGGTTCTACTGGTGGGACATAAGTTCTGGTTCTAATATTGGGACATATGTTATGATTCTAATATTGGGACATAAGTTCTGATTCTAATATTGGGACATATGTTCTGGTTCTAATGTTGGGACATATGTTCTGATTCTAATATTGGGACATATGTTCTGGTTCTAATAGTGGGACATATGTTCTGGTTCTAATAGTGGGACATAAGTTCTGGTTCTAATAGTGGGACATACGTTCTGGTTCTAATAGTGGGACATAAGTTCTGGTTCTAATAGTGCGACACAAGTCCTAGTTCTAATAGTGGGACATAAGTTCTGGTTCTAATAGTGGGACATAAGTTCTGGTTCTACTGGTGGGACATAAGTTCTGGTTCTACTGGTGGGACATAAGTTCTGGTTCTAATATTGGGACATAAGTTCTGATTCTAATATTGGGACATATGTTCTGGTTCTAATATTGGGACATATGTTCTGATTCTAATATTGGGACATATGTTCTGGTTCTAATATTGGGACATATGTTCTGGTTCTAATAGTGGGACATAAGTTCTGGTTCTACTGGTGGGACATAAGTTCTGGTTCTAATATTGGGACATATGTTCTGATTCTAATATTGGGACATAAGTTCTGATTCTAATATTGGGACATATGTTCTGGTTCTAATGTTGGGACATATGTTCTGATTCTAATATTGGGACATATGTTCTGGTTCTAATATTGGGACATATGTTCTGATTCTAATATTGGGACATATGTTCTGGTTCTAATATTGGGACATAAGTTCTGGTTCTAATATTGGGACATAAGTTCTGATTCTATTATTGGGACATATGTTCTGGTTCTAATATTGGGACATAAGTTCTGGTTCTAATATTGGGACATAAGTTCTGATTCTAATATTGGGACATATGTTCTGGTTCTAATATTGGGACATAAGTTCTGGTTCTAATATTGGGACATAAGTCTGATTCTAATATTGGGACATATGTTCTGGTTCTAATATGGGACATAAGTTCTGATTCTAATATTGGGACATATGTTCTGGTTCTAATATTGGGACATAAGTTCTGGTTCTAATATTGGGACATAAGTTCTGATTCTAATATTGGGACATAAGTTCTGATTCTAATATTGGGACATATGTTCTGATTCTAATATTGGGACATAAGTTCTGATTCTAATATTGGGACATAAGTTCTGATTCTAATATTGGGACATATGTTCTAGTTCTAATATTGGGACATAAGTTCTGATTCTAATATTGGGACATAAGTTCTGATTCTAATATTGGGACATAAGTTCTGGTTCTAATATTGGGACATAAGTTCTGATTCTAATATTGGGACATATGTTCTGGTTCTAATATTGGGACATGTGTTCTGGTTCTAATATTGGGACATAAGTTCTGATTCTAATATTGGGACATAAGTTCTGATTCTAATATTGGGACATATGTTCTGGTTCTAATATTGGGACATAAGTTCTGATTCTAATATTGGGACATAAGTTCTGGTTCTACTGGTGGGACATAAGTTCTGGTTCTAATATTGGGACATAAGTTCTGATTCTAATATTGGGACATAAGTTCTGATTCTACTGGTGGACATATGTTCTGATTCTAATATTGGGAAATATGTTCTGATTCTAATATTGGGACATAAGTTATGATTTTAATATTGGGACATAAGTTCTGGTTCTACTGGTGGGACATAAGTTCTGGTTCTAATATTGGGACATAAGTTCTGATTCTAATATTGGGACATAAGTTCTGTTCTACTGGTGGGACATATGTTCTGATTCTAATATTGGGACATAAGTTCTGATTCTAATATTGGGACATAAGTTCTGGTTCTACTGGTGGGACATAAGTTCTGGTTCTAATATTGGGACATAAGTTCTGATTCTAATATTGGGACATAAGTTCTGGTTCTACTGGTGGGACATAAGTTCTGGTTCTAATATTGGGACATAAGTTCTGATTCTAATATTGGGACATAAGTTCTGGTTCTACTGGTGGGACATAAGTTCTGGTTCTAATATTGGGACATAAGTTCTGGTTCTACTGGTGGGACATATGTTCTGATTCTAATATTGGGACATAAGTTCTGTTCTAATATTGGGACATAAGTTCTTGTTCTACTGGTGGGACATAAGTTCTGGTTCTAATATTGGGGCATAAGTTCTAGTTCTACTGGTGGGACATAAGTTCTGGTTCTAATATTGGGACATAAGTTCTAGTTCTACTGTGGGACATAAGTTCTGATTCTAATATTGGGACATAAGTTCTGGTTCTAATATTGGGACATAAGTTCTGGTGCTACTGGTGGGACATAAGTTCTGGCTCTACTGGTGGGACATAAGTTCTAGTTCTAATATTGGGACATAAGTTCTGGTTCTAATAGTGGGACATAAGTTCTGGTTCTAATAGTGGGACATAAGTTCTGGTTCTAATAGTGGGACACAAGTTCTGGTTTTAATAGTGGGACACAAGTTCTAGCTCTAATAGTAGGACATAAGTTCTAGTTCTAATAGTGGGACATAAGTTCTAGTTCTAATAGTGGGACACAAGTTCTAGCTCTAATAGTGGGACACAAGTCCTATTTCTAATAGTGGGACACAAGTCATAGTTCTAATAGTGGGACATAAATACTAGTTCTAATAATGGGACACGAGTTCTAGTTGTAATAGTGGGACACAAATTCTAGTTCTAATAGTGGGACATAAGTTCTGGTTCTAATAGTGGGACATAAGTTCTAGTTCTAATAGTGGGACACAAGTCATAGTTCAAATAGTGGGACATAAGTTCTATTTCTAATAGTGGGACACAAGTCCTAGTTCTAATAGTGGGACACAAGTTCTAGTTCTAATAGTAGGACATAAGTTCTAGTTCTAATAGTGGGACACAAGTTCTAGTTCTAATAGTGGGACATAAGTTCTAGTTCTAATAGTAGGACATAAGTTCTAGTTCTAATAGTGGGACACAAGTCCTAGTTCTAATAGTGGGACATAAGTTCTAGTTCTAATAGTGGGACATAAGTTCTAGTTCTAATAGTGGGACACAAGTTCTAGTTCTAATAGTGGGACACAAGTCCTAGTTCTAATAGTGGGACACAAGTCCTAGTTCTAATAGTGGGACATAAATTCTAGTTCTAATAATGGGACACGAGTTCTAGTTGTAATATTGGGACACAAACTCTAGTTCTAATAGTGGGACATAAGTTCTGGTTCTAATAGTGGGACATAAGTTCTAGTTCTAATAGTGGGACACAAGTCATAGTTCAAATAGTGGGACATAAGTTCTATTTCTAATAGTGGGACACAAGTTCTAGTTCTAATAGTGGGACACAAGTTCTAGTTCTAATAGTAGGACATAAGTTCTAGTTCTAATAGTGGGACACAAGTCCTAGTTCTAATAGTGGGACATAAGTTCTAGTTCTAATAGTAGGACATAAGTTCTAGTTCTAATAGTGGGACACAAGTCCTAGTTCTAATAGTGGGACATAAGTTCTTGTTCTAATAGTAGGACATAAGTTCTAGTTCTAATAGTGGGAAACAATTTCTAGTTGTAATAGTGGGACATAAGTTCTAGTTCTAATAGTGGGACACAAATTCTAGTTCTAATAGTGGGACATAAGTTCTAGTTCTAATAGTGGGACATAAGTTCTAGTTCTAATAGTAGGACATAAGTTCTAGTTCTAATAGTGGGACACAAGTCCTAGTTCTAATAGTGGGACATAAGTTCTAGTTCTAATAGTGGGACACAAGTTCTAGTTCTAATAGCGGGACATAATTCTGGTTCTAATAGTGGGACACAATTTCTAGTTGTAATATTGGGACACAAATTCTAGTTCTAATAGTGGGACATAAGTTCTGGTTCTAATAGTGGGACATAAGTTCTGGTTCTAATAGTGGGACATAAGTTCTAGTTCTAATAGTGGGACACAAGTTCTAGCTCTAATAGTGGGACACAAGTCCTATTTCTAATAGTGGGACACAAGTCATAGTTCTAATAGTGGGACATAAATTCTAGTTCTAATAATGGGACACGAGTTCTAGTTGTAATAGTGGGACACAAATTCTAGTTCTAATAGTGGGACATAAGTTCTGGTTCTAATAGTGGGACATAAGTTCTAGTTCTAATAGTGGGACACAAGTCATAGTTCAAATAGTGGGACATAAGTTCTATTTCTAATAGTGGGACACAAGTCCTAGTTCTAATAGTGGGACACAAGTTCTAGTTCTAATAGTAGGACATAAGTTCTAGTTCTAATAGTGGGACACAAGTTCTAGTTCTAATAGTGGGACATAAGTTCTAGTTCTAATAGTAGGACATAAGTTCTAGTTCTAATAGTGGGACACAAGTCCTAGTTCTAATAGTGGGACATAAGTTCTAGTTCTAATAGTGGGACATAAGTTCTAGTTCTAATAGTGGGACACAAGTTCTAGTTCTAATAGTGGGACACAAGTCCTAGTTCTAATAGTGGGACACAAGTCCTAGTTCTAATAGTGGGACATAAATTCTAGTTCTAATAATGGGACACGAGTTCTAGTTGTAATATTGGGACACAAACTCTAGTTCTAATAGTGGGACATAAGTTCTGGTTCTAATAGTGGGACATAAGTTCTAGTTCTAATAGTGGGACACAAGTCATAGTTCAAATAGTGGGACATAAGTTCTATTTCTAATAGTGGGACACAAGTTCTAGTTCTAATAGTGGGACACAAGTTCTAGTTCTAATAGTAGGACATAAGTTCTAGTTCTAATAGTGGGACACAAGTCCTAGTTCTAATAGTGGGACATAAGTTCTAGTTCTAATAGTAGGACATAAGTTCTAGTTCTAATAGTGGGACACAAGTCCTAGTTCTAATAGTGGGACATAAGTTCTTGTTCTAATAGTAGGACATAAGTTCTAGTTCTAATAGTGGGAAACAATTTCTTGTTGTAATAGTGGGACATAAGTTCTAGTTCTAATAGTGGGACACAAATTCTAGTTCTAATAGTGGGACATAAGTTCTAGTTCTAATAGTGGGACATAAGTTCTAGTTCTAATAGTAGGACATAAGTTCTAGTTCTAATAGTGGGACACAAGTCCTAGTTCTAATAGTGGGACATAAGTTCTAGTTCTAATAGTGGGACACAAGTTCTAGTTCTAATAGCGGGACATAAGTTCTGGTTCTAATAGTGGGACACAATTTCTAGTTGTAATATTGGGACACAAATTCTAGTTCTAATAGTGGGACATAAGTTCTGGTTCTAATATTGGGACATAAGTTCTGGTTCTAATATTGGGACATAAGTTCTGGTTCTAATATTGGGACATAAGTTCTGGTTCTAATATTTGGACATAAGTTATGGTTCTAATATTGGGACCTAAGTTCTGGTGCTACTGGTGGGACATAAGTTCTGGTTCTACTGCTGGGACATAAGTTCTGGTTCTAATAGTGGGACGTAAATTCTAGTTCTAATAGTGCGACACAAGTCCTAGTTCTAATAATGGGACACAAGTTCTAGTTCTAATAGTGGGACATAAGTTCTAGTTCTAATAGTAGGACATAAGTTCTAGTTCTAATAGCGGGACACAAGTTCTAGTTCTAATAGTGGGACACAAGTCCTAGTTCTAATAGTGGGACACAAGTCCTAGTTCTAATAGTGGGACATAAATTCTAGTTCTAATAATGGGACACGAGTTCTAGTTGTAATAGTGGGACACAAATTCTAGTTCTAATAGTGGGACATAAGTTCTGGTTCTAATAGTGGGACATAAGTTCTAGTTCTAATAGTGGGACACAAGTCATAGTTCAAATAGTGGGACATAAGTTCTATTTCTAATAGTGGGACACAAGTCCTAGTTCTAATAGTGGGACACAAGTTCTAGTTCTAATAGTAGGACATAAGTTCTAGTTCTAATAGTGGGACACCAGTTCTAGTTCTAATAGTGGGACATAAGTTCTAGTTCTAATAGTAGGACATAAGTTCTAGTTCTAATAGTGGGACACAAGTCCTAGTTCTAATAGTGGGACATAAGTTCTAGTTCTAATAGTAGGACATAAGTTCTAGTTCTAATAGTGGGACATAAGTTCTAGTTCTAATAGTGGGACACAAGTTCTAGTTCTAATTGTGGGACATAAGTTCTAGTTCTAATAGTTGGACATAAGTTCTGTTCTACTGGTGGGACATAAGTTTTGGTTCTAATATTGTGACATAAGTTCTGGTCTAATATTGGGACATAAGTTCTGGTTCTAATATTGGGACATATGTTCTGGTTCTAATATTGGGACATAAGTTCTGGTTCTAATATTGGGACATAAGTTCTGGTTCTAATATTGGGACATAAGTTCTGGTTCTAATATTGGGACATAAGTTCTGGTTCTAATATTGGGACCTAAGTTCTGGTGCTACTGGTGGGACATAAGTTCTGGTTCTACTGCTGGGGACATAAGTTCTGGTTCTAATAGTGCGACACATGTCCTAGTTCTAATAATGGGACACAAGTTCTAGTTCTAATAGTGGGACATAAGTTCTAGTTCTAATAGTAGGACATAAGTTCTAGTTCTAATAGCGGGACACAAGTTCTAGTTCTAATAGTGGACACAAGTCCTAGTTCTAATAGTGGGACACAAGTCATAGTTCTAATAGTGGGACATAAATTCTAGTTCTAATAATGGGACACGAGTTCTAGTTGTAATAGTAGGACATAAGTTCTAGTTCTAATAGTGGGACACAAGTTCTAGTTCTAATAGTGGGACATAAGTTCTAGTTCTAATAGTAGGACATAAGTTCTAGTTCTAATAGTGGGACACAAGTCCTAGTTCTAATAGTGGGACATAAGTTCTAGTTCTAATAGTGGGACATTAGTTCTAGTTCTAATAGTGGGACACAAGTTCTAGTTCTAATAGTGGGACACAAGTCCTAGTTCTAATAGTGGGACACAAGTCCTAGTTCTAATAGTGGGACATAAATTCTAGTTCTAATAATGGGACACGAGTTCTAGTTGTAATATTGGGACACAAACTCTAGTTCTAATAGTGGGACATAAGTTCTGGTTCTAATAGTGGGACATAAGTTCTAGTTCTAATAGTGGGACACAAGTCATAGTTCAAATAGTGGGACATAAGTTCTATTTCTAATAGTGGGACACAAGTTCTAGTTCTAATAGTGGGACACAAGTTCTAGTTCTAATAGTAGGACATAAGTTCTAGTTCTAATAGTGGGACACAAGTCCTAGTTCTAATAGTGGGACATAAGTTCTAGTTCTAATAGTAGGACATAAGTTCTAGTTCTAATAGTGGGACACAAGTCTAGTTCTAATAGTGGGGCATAAGTTCTAGTTCTAATAGTGGGACATAAGTTCTTGTTCTAATAGTAGGACATAAGTTCTAGTTCTAATAGTGGGAAACAATTTCTAGTTGTAATATTGGGACACAAATTCTAGTTCTAATAGTGGGACATAAGTTCTAGTTCTAATAGTGGGACATAAGTTCTAGTTCTAATAGTAGGACATAAGTTCTAGTTCTAATAGTGGGACACAAGTCCTAGTTCTAATAGTGGGACATAAGTTCTAGTTCTAATAGTGGGACATAAGTTCTAGTTCTAATAGTGGGACATAAGTTCTAGTTCTAATAGTGGGACACAAGTCCTAGTTCTAATAGTGGGACATAAGTTCTAATTCTAATAGTGGGACACAAGTTCTAGTTCTAATAGCGGGACATAAGTTCTGGTTCTAATAGTGGGACACAAGTTCTAGTTCTAATAGTGGGACATAAGTTCTAGTTCTAATAGTAGGACATAAGTTCTAGTTCTAATAGCGGGACACAAGTTCTAGTTCTAATAGTGGGACACAAGTCCTAGTTCTAATAGTGGGACACAAGTCCTAGTTCTAATAGTGGGACATAAATTCTAGTTCTAATAATGGGACACGAGTTCTAGTTGTAATAGTGGGACACAAATTCTAGTTCTAATAGTGGGACATAAGTTCTGGTTCTAATAGTGGGACATAAGTTCTAGTTCTAATAGTGGGACACAAGTCATAGTTCAAATAGTGGGACATAAGTTCTATTTCTAATAGTGGGACACATGTTCTAGTTCTAATAGTAGGACATAAGTTCTAGTTCTAATAGTGGGACACAAGTTCTTGTTCTAATAGTGGGACATAAGTTCTAGTTCTAATAGTAGGACATAAGTTCTAGTTCTTATAGTGGGACACAAGTCCTAGTTCTAATAGTGGGACATAAGTTCTAGTTCTAATAGTGGGACATAAGTTCTAGTTCTAATAGTGGGACACAAGTTCTAGTTCTAATAGTGGGACATAAGTTCTAGTTCTAATAGTGGGACATAAGTTCTTGTTCTAATAGTAGGACATAAGTTCTAGTTCTAATAGTGGGAAACAATTTCTAGTTGTAATATTGGGACACAAATTCTAGTTCTAATAGTGGGACATAAGTTCTAGTTCTAATAGTGGGACATAAGTTCTAGTTCTAATAGTAGGACATAAGTTCTAGTTCTAATAGTGGGACACAAGTCCTAGTTCTAATAGTGGGACATAAGTTCTAATTCTAATAGTGGGACACAAGTTCTAGTTCTAATAGTGGGACATAAGTTCTAATTCTAATAGTGGGACACAAGTTCTAGTTCTAATAGTGGGACATAAGTTCTAGTTCTAATAGTGGGACACAAATTCTAGTTCTAATAGTGGGACATAAGTTCTAATTCTAATAGTGGGACACAAGTTCTAGTTCTAATAGCGGGACATAAGTTCTGGTTCTAATAGTGGGACACAATTTCTAGTTGTAATATTGGGACACAAATTTTAGTTCTAATAGTGGGACATAAGTTCTAGTTCTAATAGTGGGACACTAGTCCTAGTTCTAATAGTGGGACATAAGTTCTGGTTCTAATAGTGGGACGTAAATTCTAGTTCTAATAGTGGGACACAAGTCCTATTTCTAATAGTGGGACATAAATTCTAGTTCTAATATTGGGACATAAGTTCTAGTTCTAATAGTGGGACATAAGTTCTAGTTCTAATAGTGGGATATAAGTTCTAGTTCTAATAGTGGGACACAAGTCCTATTTCTAATAGTGGGACATAAATTCTAGTTCTAATAGTGGGACATAAGTTCTAGTTCTAATAGTGGGACATAAGTTCTAGTTCTAATAGTGGGACACAAGTCCTATTTCTAATAGTGGGACATAAATTTAGTTCTAATAGTGGGACATAAATTCTAGTTCTAATAGTGGGACATAAGTTCTAGTTCTAATAGTGGGACATAAGTTCTAGTTCTAATAGTGGGACATAAGTTCTAGTTCTAATAGTGGGATACAAGTTCTAGTTCTAATAGTGGGACATAAGTTCTAGTTCTAATAGTGGGACACAAGTTCTAGTTCTAATAGTGGGACACAAGTTCTAGTTCTAATTGTGGGATATAAGTTTTAGTTCTAATAGTGGGACACAAGTTCTAGTTGTAATAGTTGGACATAAGTTCTAGTTTCAAAATTAGATTTTTGTGTGGAATATAAATACTAGTTTTTGAGTGTGATATAGATACCAGACTCTGTGTGGGATATATATAGATACTAGTTTTGGTGCGGGATATAAAAAATATTTTTGTGCGAAATATAGATACGAAAATCTGTGTGGAATATAGTTACCAATTTGTGTGTGTGATATAGATACCAGATTCTGTGTGGGATATAGATACCAGTGTTTGTGTGGGATATAGATACCAGATTATGTTTGGGATATAGAAACCAGTGTTTGTATGGGACATAGATACCAGATTCTGTGTGGGATATAGATACCAGTGTTTGTGTGGGACATAGATACCAGTGTTTGTGTGGGATATAGGTACTACGTTATGTTTGGGATATAGATACCAGTGTTTGTGTGGGACATATATACCAGATTCTGTGTGGGTTATAGATACCAGAATCTGTGTGGGGTATAGATACCAGTGTTTTTGTTGGATATAGATAAAATATTCTGTGTGGGATATAGATACCAGTGTTTGTGTGGGATATAGATACCAGATTCTATGTGTGCACCTACCAGTGTTTGAGTATAATAAATGTTCACTGTTACAAAAAAAAAAACAGCAATGAAAATATAAAAGAAATTCCCGAGCTTTGATGTACACTGTACAATGTGTTAGAGGTCATATTAATTCTCTGAACATCGACACATTTATTGGTAATATGGTCAGCATAACGCCAGTCTGCCATTTACACTAGTTTAAAATGTTATGTACTCATTTTCAGGGACTGGGTGAATTCAAAAATAATTTTGTCCAGTAAAAAATGTCCTCGCATATGAGAGTTGAACACATCCCACCTGACCCACAGGCGAGTAGACTGACCATATCCTACCTAGTCTATAGACGAGTGCTTTGACCATATCCCATCTGGCCCACAGGGTAGTGCACTGACCTTATCCAACCTGGCCCACAGGGTAGTGCACTGACCTTATCCAACATAGTCCATAGACGAGTGTACTGACATTATCCCACCTGGCCAACAGACGAGTGCACTGACCTTATCCCGCCTGGCCCACAGGTTAATGCACTGACAATATTCCACCTGGCCCACAATTTCGTGCAATGACCATATTCCATCTGGCCCACATGGTAGTGCACTGACCATATTCCATCTGGCCCACAGGTTAGTGCAATGACCATATTCCATCTGGCCCACAGGTTAGTGCAATGACCATATTCCATCTGGCCCACAGAGTAATGCACTGACAATATTCCACCTGGCCCACAGTTTAGTGCAATGACCATATTCCATCTGGCGCACAGGGTAGTGCACTGACCTTATCCAACATAGTCCATAGACGAGTGTACTGACATTATCCCACCTGGCCAACAGACGAGTGCACTGACCTTATCCCACCTGGCCCACAGGGTAATGCACTGACAATATTCCACCTGGCCCACAGTTTCGTGCAATGACCATATTCCATCTGACCCACAGGGTAGTGCACTGACCATATTCCATCTGGCCCACAGGTTAGTGCAATGACCATATTCCATCTGGCCCACAGAGTAATGCACTGACAATATTCCACCTGGCCCACAGTTTAGTGCAATGACCATATTCCATCTGGCGCACAGGGCAGTGCACTGACCATATTCCATCTGGCCCAAAGCTTAGTGCAATGAACATATTCCATCTGGCCCACAGGTTAGTGCAATGACCATATTCCATCTGGCCCACAGGTTAGTGCAATGACCATATTCCATCTGGCCCACAGGGTAATGCACTGATAATATTCAACCTGGCCCACAGGTTAGTGCAATGACCATATTCCATCTGGCCCACAGGGTAGTGCACTGACCATATTCCATCTGGCCCACAGGTTAGTGCAATGACCATATTCCATCTGGCCCACAGGGTAGTGCAATGATCATATTCCATCTGACCCACAGGGTAGTGTACTGACCTTATCCAACCTAGTCCATAGACGAGTGTACTGACCATATTCCACTGGCCCACAGAGTAGTGCACTGGCCTTATCCCACCTGGTCCACAGGGTAGTGCACTGACCTTATCCCACCTGGCCCACAGGTTAGTGCATTGACCAAATTCCACCTGGACCACAAGGTAGTGCACTGATCATATCCCACCTGGCCCACAGTGTAGTACACTGATCATATCCCACCTGGGCCACATACGAGTGTACTGCCCATAACCCACTCTGGGCCACGGGTAAATGCAAAGGCCACTGCGGCTTCCTTTAGTTCTTTGAGTGGGATACAGATACAGATTCATATACATATACAGATACACATTCTTAGAAAAGCCTCCATTCGTAGTTCTCCTCGGATTGACACAAAATGTGTTTCTTCATCTAACAGACTAGAACATTCAGTTTCAGCAAGACGACTTATTTAGAAAGCAACCTGAGGTTTTGTTTACATTTTTAAAAAAAAATCGATTTATCTCCCTGCAAGACACGACTTTGTTCTCCGAGATCTCCATCCTAGTACATCATCTAAACAAAACCAGCAAGTCTTTCACACCCGGAATTTATCAAGTTTTACCATCTCTTGGTTCGATGTAACTATCACGTTGATCCAAAACAGATTTTGGGGGATTAAAATATAGTTACACCGTGCAGCTGCAAAACTGGGGATGGAATAATAATACGGAGGGATGATAATAATAAACACCGTATTCTTACAGCATTACGTCGTGGGAAGATATATAACAATACCTGATTTACATAAAAGATGACAAAATAATTTGTGGCTTAATTTTCTCCCCTGAATTTGTTTTACCGGGTATTACGTCTTGTCTTTATCAGTGCTGTGATTTGAGCTGATGTGTCTGATGATAAAGATCTGAGTATTTGTATATAAGTCTAACATAGAACGCTTTTTTTGTTTAATAATAAACATTAAGTTCAAAATAAAATCCGAAAATGTCAAGTAAAATATGAAACTCCAAAGTAAACCTGTTAGGGTCTGTTGTAGTAAATATTGAAAATAACGGCATTAAGTAGGTTGGACATATGGTTCATATAACGAGTATAATATTTGAAAATATTAGACTACATGAGAAGTAGGTTGGACATATGGTTCATATTAGGAGTATAATGTTTGAAAATATTAGGCTACAAGAGAAGTAGATTGGACATGTGGTTCATATAACGAGTATAAAAAAAAAGTAAAGTACCCCCGTCACACCAAGTGGCGTATAGGGAAATATGGTGTTAGTGACCCTATATTTTACAGACCTTCAGCACATGATTTTGGGGGTAATGTGGTCAGTATTACGCCCATGCTGCTTTACATTCCAGAAAAAAATCCGGTACCCATTTAAGGCTGGGTGAACCCTGTGCCGTCGATTAAACCCTACCCCTTGTCCTTTGTAGTCCGGTTCACTAACCACTGAGCTATCGCGGCTCCCTCTTCAGGTATCAACTGATGGTATATTCAACATTAACCACATTGAATAGTAAATGTTATAATTGTTCTACAATATAATCTTCATCACAACGTTGTGCTACCAATACCAGACCTGGATCCTAAATGCAAGAACAAAATAGAAACATAAACTCCACTGAAATTGAGTTATTGAGTTATTTGCGGGTCATCATCATTGCACTCCGAACATGTCCATAGGTGCTCAGATCCCCTCCTCAGCAATTCCCTCAGTGTCCAGCGACTGACGACTCCAGTTCTATGTTGGTGGATAAGTCTTCTTACACGGCCACCAAGTTTCTCATTTCTGGCTGTGCCCATCTTAACTCCCATTTCCATCATCCGAAAAAGCGACGTTGATCTGTGTTTGTCAAAGTCCTGTGCTCTTCCCACATCTCGGAGTGCATTGATGACGTCCGCCCGATCCATCGGTTGCCCGTCCTCAACGACAGTGCAGCTAGCCAACCTGTCCGCTCTCTCATTTCCCCGTACTCCCGCATGTCCAGGGACATAGACAAAGGTGACCTTACGTATTTTGGATTTCTGCAACGACTCTACCCATTGCATGCGTACAAAGCCCGCCTCCACTTTTTTTATCATGCTCATCGAATCACTCAGTATACATGCGTGGATGTAGTCTTGTGACTCTAACCATTTGAATGCCTTGGTCACTGCCATCACCTCCATTGTCATGCTACTCGTGGTCATGGCGTATGCACCACTGTCTTCCTTGGCTATTCTGCCTGCCGAACGTGCTGTAAATGCCCATGCACTTTTTTCGTGTCGTCTTACAGATCCGTCTGTATAGATGACTGCATCTTTCTCATCGGTGTTATCGCAGATGAGACCGTTGACCTCAGCATTAACCACGACTGGGTTCTGTTCCCTACTTTTCATGTCGAGTGTGACAATACATGAGAAAGTCCCCTTGAATGACGTAGGCACCGGTATCCACTCCTCACCAACGCTGAGATTGGTAAGCCCACAGACCGTTTGATGACATCTTCTGCTCGGCCCACCCATGATTTGCCTCTTTTTAGCCTGGTACCTTTCTCTGTGTTGAGCACGTGGTGCAATGGATGCTCTGTATCTGTACTAATCTTCAGGTATGCTCGTGCTCTCCAGATCTTGATTCTGTCATCCATGGTTGGAAAGTCAAGAGATACCTCATTGCCACACAGGGAGTGTCCCTCGTACATCCCAGGATAATGCGCATGGCTTCATTTTGTATTTTCTCCAGCCTATCAATTTGAGTCGTACTGACAGTAAGAATGGCCAGGGCATACTCGATTGGTGCGAGGACTAATCCCTGGAACAGAAGAGTAAGTAGCCTCTGCTCGATGTTGGCAGCTGCCATGACCTTCAAGGCGGCTAATCCTTTGCGGGATTTTGTTATCACATGGTCAACGTGGTCCCGAAAACACAGGCTGCTATCAAACTTTACTCCGAGGTATGTCATCAACTTGTCCCTGGTCACCTCATCAGCTCCCATTCGTACTACCGGTGTGGTCGTATTAACGATATGATTGTTAAGGGAGAACCATGAAAACTGATGCTTTATTAGGATTAACCAAGGCACCTGAAACCCCACACCAGGAAGAAATGCGATCGAGTTCGCCTTGCATTGTGGAGGCGATTCCCCGTCTGTCTCTTCCCTGTCGATATACCAGAATATCATCAGCAAAAGTCATAGTTCTTCCCCTCCCATCCAGCTGTTGGGCCGTGATCGTTATTGTGTACACATTAAATAGAACTGGTGACAATGGTGAGCCTTGTGGCAGCCCAGGACAAATGGATGTTGGCTCGGAAGACCAACTTCCACATCTGAGTATCACCTTCCTCTGAAACAGTGCCGCGGCGATCCATCTTATGAGGAAGGGGTTCACCGCCAGTTATGCATATGCATGAGATATTCAAATGGTACCCTGTTGTATGCATCCTCCAGATCTATAGCAGCAGCACATGTCTCCTCTCGTCTGTGGAAGCCTTCGAAGACGTCATAGGCAAATACTGCCGCATTGAGCCATGTCTCTTTGTTATATCTATAACCTCCGAGTGTGGATGGGAATACGCGTTTCTGTTCAAGGCGACACGTGAGAACACGGGCAACTATTTTCTCCAGCAGCTTGCCCGCAGTGTTCTGCATTGTGATGATTCTGTAGGCACTGATCTGAGAATGGTCCTTGTTTGGCTTCGGTAGCGGTAGTAAGTAGCTGTGTAGCCACTCCTCCTTAATCTGGCCACTCCGAATACTGGCATTAAACTCATTGGCCAGTGTTGTCAAGTCGTCATCAGCTAAATCGCCTATGTCATCATACCGAACACCATCTGGACCAGGAGCAGTGTTGTGTGACCTTTTAAGTGTCGCGCGAATGGTATCGGTTGTGATTGTGAGATCTTCTTCCAGCCCTACATCCTCACACAAATTTGACAAAGATCCCCGTATCCTCATTCTTACAGCCTCATTTCTTTGGTCCGTCTGCTCAATGTAGCGGGCAAGCAGGGCCTTCCCTTTGCTCTCATCAGATTTGTGCCATATCTGGTCTGTGCTCTGAAAGTCTGGTATACCTCTGTGTCGTGGTGTGCCATTCATGCACTGATGAAGGCGCCAGAATGTGGCTAGCGATTTTTCTGAGCACACTTTTTGACAGAAGTCATCCATTTGGCATCCTTAGCCTGCTTAGCGCATAGTTTAAAGTGCATCATTTTTTGGTCGACCTCTACTTTCAGACGCTTCAAGAGCTCAGGTTGTGTTCTACCATACCTTCTGGCTTTCTGCCATGTCTTGACCGTTTGTCTCTTGCTCCGCCAAGCTTCCTCGACATCTACGTTCCACCAGGGTGGCTGCGTCCATCTCTCCTGCCTCCTACGAGGGGCGCTCTGTTTCCTATGTCTGATTTTGCTAAGGACGTCCTGGACTGTTTTCTCGTAGTTGAATGTGTGGAGCTTTCTTCTCTGGCGTTTATTTCCGCCTTTCTCAATTAGGAGGACACATGGATAGTGATCACTTCCGTGGAACCCCAGTGCATTCCACCTGCAAACCGGTGCGAAGGTGGAAGACACCAGTGCCAGGTCTATGACACTATCAGAGTTCCCTGTTCGAGTGGCCATTCTTGTTGCCCTTCCATCATTCAAGCACACTAAATCGGCCGATACCAGTGCGTTCTCTAGGTCTTCTCCCTGCTTGTTGGTTATGACGTTGCCCCACTGGTCTCCTCTAGCATTAAAGTCTCCGCAGAAAATGGCATTCTCTTCATCGAACTCGAAGAGATTCTGCCATTGTTGTGTGTTCACCTTCCCATTACAGGCATACACATTAACAATCACGAAATGAAATGTGAAATCCACTGAAATGTGTTAGACGAATGACGGGAAACAGCATGAGAGAAGATTAGAAATGAAGAACTGAGAAAAAGCTAGGAATAACCTCCGCCACAGAGTATATAACGAAACAACAGATACAATGGTTTACCACGTGACAAGGCAGAACGATAAAAACACAACACAACGAGCCTTCAATAAACGTTGCGAGAACACCAGACCCAAAGGCCGATCATGAAAAAAAATGGATTTATGGACCATTAGAAAAACTAGGAAACATAAGAGAGCAGAGGCAAACAGAAGAGCAAATGACCGCAAATTCCCCCCCCCCCCCCCCCCCCCGATGCTGAAAGGCAAATGAGGAAGGACAGAAGAAGAAGAAAATAATTGTTCTTTAGTATATGATACTGATACTAGTTCTTTTGGTGGGTCAGCTATTTAATTTCTATGAAAGAGATCCGTTACTATTTGCTTTAGGTGTCCATAAAGTCCTTCGTTGAATAAAGTAATGGGAACACTTATAAGAATTTATATAAATATTGTACTATTTGAGAAAATGATAAACGTCTTATGTAACACATCTATGTCAATTGAAGTGAGAAAGATAATTCATCGCTGCTATATAGAGACAATTCTGACCTATGCACTTTGAAGAACTTTTGAACAGACCCGGCTCAAATAACCCTCCAGATATACTATCAGCAGAAGAAGAGTTACTCGTTAACTGTGGGGAAAAAAGCAAGGAAGAAATAATGAAAGCCATCAAGCTATTAAAAAATGGTAAAGCCACAGGACCAGATGAAATTCCTTAAGAAGCCATCAAAGCAGATATTAACACCACTACCAAGATGTTACATAATCTATTAGATACAATTTGGGAGATGGGAGAAATACCTAAAGACTGGAAAGAAGGTTATGTGATCAAACTACCAAAGAAAGGAAGTTTACAGGCTTGCACAAATTATAGGGGAATTATGCTGCTATCAGTGCCAGGAAAAATGTTAAGCAGAATCATTCTGGAGAGACTAAAAGATGCCATATAGAAACATTTGAGAGATGAACAAGCAGGTTTTAGGAAGAACAGATCATGTGATGATCAAATAAATAGCTACTCTACGTATAATAGTTGAACAAAGTTTAGAACTACAGTCTCCACTTTATATTGGATTCATGGACTACGAAAAGTATTTGATAGTTTAGACAGAGGAATGCTTTGAAGTTGCTGGGTCATTACGGAATCCCTACAAAGTTATTAAACTAATATGAACAGTGTATGAATATATGAAATGTAGTGTGGTGCATGAAGAGCAGCTTACAGAAGCATTTGAAATATGAAATGGGAGTAAGGCAGGGATGCATTCTATCTCCATTTCTCTTTCTACTGGCCGGATATTGGATTATGAGAATAACTCAAAACAACAGAAATGGAATCCAGTGATCACTGACCAAGCAACTTGATGATTTGGACTTTGCTGATGACATAGCTCTCCTATCACACAACCATCAACAGATGCAGGATAAAATGAGCATACTTGATGAGAGATCACAACAGATGGGACTGAAACTAAATAGAGATAATATAAAAAATATGAAAATTAACGGAGTTGGCAATAACAAAATAAAATTAGAGAAATACCTCTACTAGACGTACAAACTTACATATATCTAGGCAGTAATATAGACAAAGAGGGTGGAATAGAAAATGATACCACAATAAGGATATCAAAAGCAAGAGGAGTATTTGGTGCACTGGGAAACATATGGAAGTCAAAGAAATTAGGGTAAATACTAAAATAAAAATTGTCAACTCCAATGTTAAGTCAGTCTTATTATATGGCTGTGAAACGTGGAGAACAACTCAAATGACAATCATGAAGATATAAACTTACATTAATGGATGCTTACACAGAACAAAAGGATGGAAATGGCAGGACAAAATCATTGACATAGAATTATGGAAATGTACGTCAAATACCGGATAAAGAGATACAGCGAAGACGATGGCGCTGGATAGGACACACACTACGGAAGCCAACTGAGAGTATTACACAACAGATAATTCCTTGAAATCCCCAGGGAAAAAGACAAAGAGAAAGACCAAGAAATTCTTGGAGAAGACAGATAGAAGCAGAGATGAAGATGATGGGGAAGATATGGAACGGTCTTAATAGAATGGCAAGAAACAGAACGACTTGGAAAGTGTTTGTTGAAGACCTATGCTCCACGGGGAGCTGAAAGGTAGAAGAAGACATAGACTTTAATTCTGTTGACGAAGCATATATATGTTCCTTCCAGGTGTTATATACGTTTTGCTTTCTTTGGTGGGATATAGATTTTGCTCTCTTTGGTATGATATAGATTTTGCTTCCTTCGGTGTGACATAGATTTTGCTTTCATTGACGTGACATAGATTTTGCTTCCATTGGTGTGACATAGATTTTGCTCCCATTAGCGTGAAATAGATTTTGCTCGCATTGATGTGACATAGATTTTATTCCCATTGGTGTGACATAGATTTTGCTCTCATTGGTGTGACACAGATTTTGCTCTCATATCTGTGACGTAGACTTTGCTCCCATTGGTGTAACATAGATTTTGCTCCAGTGGTGTGACATAGATTCTACTCCCAGTTGTGTGACATAGATCTTGCTCCCATATCTGTGACATAGATTTTGCTCTCATTGGCGTGACATAGATTTTGCTCTCACTGGTGTGACATAGATTTTGCTCTCATTGGTGTGACATAGATTTTTCTCCCATTTTTGTGGCACAGATTTTTCTGCCATATCTGTGACATAGATTTTGCTCCGATATCTGTGACATAGATTTTGCTCTATTTGGTGTGACATAGACTTTGCTCCCATATCTCTGACATAGACTTTGCTCCCATATCTCTGACATAGATTCTACTCCCAGTTGCGTGACATAGATTTTGCTCCGATATCTGTGACATAGATTTTGCTCTCATTGGTGTGACTTAGACTTTTCTCCCATATCTCTGACATAGATTTTGCTCCCATATCTGTGACACAGATCTTGTTCTCATTTGTGTGACATATATTTTGCTCCCATATCTGTGACATAGATTTTATTCCCATTGCTATGACACAGATTTTGCTCCCATATATGTGACATAGATTTTGCTCTCATTAGTGTGACATAGATTTTGCTCTCATTGGTGTGACATAGATTTTGCTTCCATATCTGTGACATAGATTTTATTCCCATTGCTGCGGCACAGATTTTGTTCCCATTGCTGTGGCACAGATTTTGCTCCCATATCTGTGACATAGATTTTTCTCTCATTGGCGTGACATAGATTTTGCTCTCATTAGTGTGACATAGATTTTGCTCTCATTCGTGTGACATAGATTTTGCCCCCATATCTGTGACATAGATTGTATTCCATTGCTTTGGCACATATTTTGCTCCCATATCTGTGACATAGATTTTTCTCTCATTGGCGTGACATAGATTTTGCTCTCATTGGTGTGACATAGATTTTGCTCTCATTGGTATGACATAGATTTTGCTCTCATTGGTGTGACCACGAACGGAGAGGTTTATTTAAGTTGAGAACAGAAGTGGAACAAGACTGTGTGCAGTCACCATTACTATTCTATGAATATATGAACATTATTACATCACATATAAAGAATGAAGATGAAGAAATAACATAAATTGAAGTGAACTAAAGCGTGTATTAAGCAGATGCAGAATAAGAGTAAAAGAAATACCGATTTTTAAAATAATTCTGTGGTCGATGACAATTTTAATTAAAAGGAATAAAATAAAACAAAATAAATAAACAAAACTAAAATAAAATAAATTAAATAAACTATAAATGAACCGAAAAGAAGCTAAAATAAACTAATATAACTAAATACAGATAAATAATACTAAAATTAACTAAAATAAAACTAAAATAAACGTATTCAAACTAAATAAAGCTAACACTAAAGAAAATTGAAATAATTTAAATATACTAAAGAAAACTATAATAAACTATACAAAACTAAATAAAACGAAAATAAATTAAATACAACTAAAATAAATAAAATTAAAGTAAAATAAACTCAACTATAAAAACACTAATCTAGACTCCTTTGTTCTGGAGAAAGAAGCACAATATAAACTCTTACACATAGAAAGTGAAACAGCGAATATAAGCAACTTTTCTGGCACACATGGCGTTCATTTGCGGGACATAACTGCAGCAAGGTCAGACAACCATGCCTCAGGTCGTTTTTGTGGAGGAGAATATAAACAAGTCGAGAGAAAAATGGAAACAAATTGTCAGAAGACAAACGTAGGTGCTCAACAAATGTTGTCATTACTGAAACATCAAATCGTTAAAATGACATCAAACATTAAGTGATATGTAGTATACTTCAACTGCTATTACTGGGAAACAACGAAAGACATAGAAACAACGTCGAACGCATTTGAAAATAAATGTCCAAGGAAAATACGTGGTATAGCGTGGAGCGAATTCAAAACAAACGAGGAAATTAGAGAAACCGCCAATCAACCACTAATATCTTCAGTAATAAAGAAAAGTTAAAAAAAAAAAAAAAAAGTAAAATACCCCCGTCACGCCAAGTGGCGTATAGGGAATATGGTGTTAGTGACCCTATATTTTACAGACCTTCAGCACATGATTTTTGGGGTAATGTGGTCGGTATTACGCCTGTGCCGCTTTACTTTCCCAGAAAAAAATCCGGTACCCATTAAAGGCTGGCTGAACTGGAAGCCGTCGGTGGAATCGAACCCTACCTCTTGTCCTAATGTGTGAATAATGATGGCTGGGAGCAGAGAGAATAAAATTGAATACAGGGGAGATGATTTTATCATCAGGACACCAGGAACCAGGAGCACAACATAGCGAAGGGGTAGCTATAATGCTATCAAAAAATGCACAGAAGACACTAATAGAATGGGAGGCAGTGGGACCAAGACTGGTGAGAGCAACATTTAGAACAACCAAAAACAAAATAAAATTACACATTATACAATGCTATGCACCAACCAACGATAAAGATGACTCAGTTAAAGATGATTTTTATAAACAGCTACAATGGCAGATGGATGCAAGACGAGCCAAGGATATTATAATCTTGATGGGAGACCTAAATGCTAAGGTAGGATCAGACAACAGAGGCTTCGAAGAGATTATGGGAAAACATGGACTTGGAGATATAAACGAGAATGGAGAGATATTTGTGAATTTCTGCGCCCTTAATCAAATGAGCCTAGGAGGAACAATATTCCAACATAAAAGAATACACAAAGCTACATGAGTGTCACCAGATCATAGAACGGAAAATCAAATGATCACATATGTATTAATAATAAGTTTAAGTCATCCTTACAGGATGTAAAAGTATATAGAGGGGCAGATATAGCTTCTGATCATCATCTTCTGTTAGCCAAACTTAAAATTAAATTAAAAAGGTATAATACAACGAATAAGGGTAGAAAGTATTTCAATGTAGGGTTTCTTAAAGAACAAGGAATTAAAGATAAATTCGCAGTCACAATATCAAACAAATACCAAGTCCTCCAACAACTAGAAAATACAATAAATATAGAAGATCATTGGAAACAGGTAAAAAATATATGGAAAGAGACATGCGAAGAAACACTGGGAAAAGAGAACGCCAGAATAAGGCATGGATGACAGCAGAGACCCTGGATAAAATTAAAGAAAGAAAGAACAAGAAAGCAGACATAAATAAAAGCAAAACAAGAAGTAATAAAGCCAAGACACAGGAAGCTTACACAGAGGTGAACAAAGAAGTGAGAAGATGCATTAAAAGGGATAAGAGGAAATATATAGATGAACTAGCTAAAGAGGCAGAAGAAGCAGCAAATAAAGGGAATATGAAAGAACTGTACAACAGCACAAAGAAATTAGGTGGAAAATACAAACAGATCAACGCCTTTATCAAAGACAAGAAAGGAAATCTGCTTAGTAATATAAGGGAACAAATGGAGAGATGGAAAGAACACTTTGAAGAACTTTTGAACAGACCCGGCTCAAATAATCCTCCAGATATACTACCAGCAGAAGAAGAGTTACACGTTAACTGCGGAAAACCAAGCAAAGAAGAAATAATGAAAGCCATCAAATTATTAAAAGATGGTAAAGCCACAGGACCAGATGAAATTCCTTCGGAAGCCATCAAAGCAGATATTAACACCTCTACCAAGATGTTACAGGATCTATTGGATAAAATTTGGGAGAGGGAAGAAATACCTAAAGACTGGAGAGAAGGTTATATGATCAAACTACCAAAGAAAGGAAGTTTACAGGAGTGCACAAATTATAGGGGAATTATGCTACTATCAGTGCCAGGAAAAATATTAGGCAGAATCATTCTGGAGAGACTAAAAGAGGCTATAGAGAAACACTTGAGAGATGAACAAGCAGGTTTTAGGAAGAACAGATCATGTGCTGATCAAATAACTACCCTACGTATAATAGTTGAACAAAGTTTAGAACTAAAATCCCCACTATATATTGGATTCATAGATTACGAAAAGGCATTTGATAGTTTAGACAGAAGAATGCTTTGGAAGTTGCTGAGTCATTACGGAATCCCCATAAAGTTTATTAACCTGATAAAAACAATGTATGAAGGAACAAAATGTAGTGTGGTGCATGAAGGACAGCTTACAGAAGCATTTGAAATAAGAACAGGAGTAAGGCAAGGATGCCTCCTGTCTCCATTTCTCTTTCTACTGGCCATAGATTGGATTATGAAAATAACTCAAAACAACAGAAATGGGATCCAGTGGTCACTGACCAAACAACTTGATGATTTAGACTTTGCTGATGACATAGCTCTCCTATCACACAGCCATCAACAGATGCAGGATAAAATGAGTATTTTAGATGAGAGATCACAACAGCTAGGACTAAAGATTAATAGAGATAAGACCAATATTATGAGAATTAATGCAGTTGGCAATAACCATATAAAACTAGGAGAAATACCTCTACTAGACGTACAATCTTATATATATCTGGGCAGTAATATAGATAAAGAGGGAGGAACAGAAAATGATACCAAAATAAGGATATCAAAAGCAAGAAGAGCTTTCATTGCACTGGGAAACATATGGAAATCCAAAGAAATTAGGCTAAATACAAAAATAAAAATTTTCAACTCAAATGTTAAGTCGGTCCTATTATATGGCTGTGAAACATGGGGAATGACAAAATTGACAATCACGAAAGTACAGACTTTCATTAATGGATGCTTGCGCAGAATAAAGGGATGGAAATGGCAGGACAAAGTCACTAACGTGGAATTATGGAAATGTACCGGTCAAATACCAGTGGATAAAGAGATACAGCGAAGACGATGGCGATGGATAGGACACACACTACGGAAGCCAACTGAGAGTATTACACAACAGGCCCTTTTTGGAATCCCCAGGGGAAAAGACAAAGAGGAAGACCAAGGAATTCTTGGAGAAGACAGATAGAAGCAGAGATGAAGATGATGGGGAAGACATGGAATGATCTTAAAAGAATGGCAAAAAACAGAACGACTTGGAAAGTGTTTGTTGAAGACCTATGCTCCACCAGGAGCTAAAAGGTAAAAGAGAGATTAAAGGCTAGGTGAAACCGGAAGCCGTCGGTTTGGGACAGAACCCTACCTCTTGTCCTTTGTAGTCCAGTTCACTAACCACTGAGCTATCGCGGCTCCCTTAATAAAGAAAAGACGATGGTCATATGTTGGACATGTGATGAGAAAAGATAATAACTGAATAGCAAAGTAAGTCCTCAAGTGGAAAACAGTAGGTAGGAGAAAATGGGGCCAACGCATAGCAACACTGAGAAGAACATTGATCAGAGAGGTATAGATAGTAGGAATCGGCTCCCTCAATGAGATCGAGATGCTTGCACAGAACAGAGACGAATGACGACATTTGTTTAAAAAAACATCTTTGCAAGAGTTGAAACTGTTTAAAAAAAAAAATTTCGAAACAGGGAAAGTATATGGGTCTATGTCCTATGTGCCGACTACGGCTCGAAAGGTAGATATGTAGATAGTATACTTTTACCATATTGGTGTTATAAATGACAAACGTGATCCCAATTCGAGATGCAAGAAAGGTAAGAACATATAAGACAAAATGGTTTCTATTCTAGAATCCCATGGAGCCGAAGATGGTACGTAGGGTAGAAGGTCTAGATTCCATTTCATACGATCTTTGTTTGTTGGTGTCAGACCTTGCGCTGGACCTGCATTGAATCTCGCACGCATTTTTGTTCTGGGCAGATTTCAGGCAAGGTAGTAGATGGCCATTGTTATTGCTTCTCTCCTCAGTGTTGTATTTAATGTTTCTCTATGTTGATCTTTTACTTTTGCCCTCAGCTTCCATTTAGAAGCCCTGCTTTATGATTTTCCTGTTGTCTCTTCTCATCAAACGACCAATGTATGCTCATCTTCTTCTCCTGATTAAAGATGATAACTTTGGATGCGTGTGCATATGTTTGATTTAGTAAAAGAAAAATTATTGTGCCCATAGAAGACAACCAAAAGACTAAAACTATGATCATAAACAAAGAAAATACTCAAAACCTACAAGTGGATATCAAAATTGAAGAAATAGACCTGGAGAGAGCTCTGAGAGACAACTACCTTGGACATACTATAACCAGTGATGGAAAATGTACATTTTAATGCCATGAAAAATATACTAACATCAATACAAATAACACCAGGGCTAAAACTAAGAAAAGCAAAATGTTATATCTTCTCAATATTCATGTATGGTGCAAAAACATGGACATTAGATAAGAAGGCAGAACAGAAAATTGAAGCCTTTGAAATGTGTATTTACAGAAGAATAAGAAGAATTGGATGGAAAGAAAAGAAAACAAATGATGAAGTCTTAAAACAACTAAAAATAAAAAGAGAACTATTAAACACAATTCAAGCAAAATAAATTAAATTTTGGGCATGTTAAATGATACAACAACCTACTTTTTAAATTGAATCTGCTCCCTCGTTTCATGATTTTTCCATTAAGTTTTACTCTAAATTCTTGTGTGTTTATTTTCTTTGCCATTATCATAGTTTCTCTCTTTTGATGTTGAGGGTCAGGCCTTTTTGTTCACACTCGATCACGATTTTATCTAATAGATTTGGTAGATCTTGTTGGTTTTCTGCTATCAATATTATAACATCTGCATACCTGAGATTGTTGATGTTGCTGGTTTTCTGCTATCAATATAATGACATCTGCATACCTGATATTGTTGATGTTGTTGGTTTTCTGCTATCAATATAATGACATCTGCATACCTGAGATTGTTGATGTTGTTGGTTTTCTGCTATCAATATTATAACATCTGCATACCTGAGATTGTTGATGTTGTTGGTTTTCTGCTATCAATATAATGACATCTGCATACCTGATATTGTTGATGTTGTTGGTTTTCTGCTATCAATATAATGACATCTGCATACCTGAGATTGTTGATGTTGTTGGTTTTCTGCTATCAATATAATGACATCTGCATACCTGAGATTGTTGATGTTGCTGGTTTTCTGCTATCAATATAATGACATCTGCATACCTGAGATTGTTGATGTTGCTGGTTTTCTGCTATCAATATAATGACATCTGCATACCTGAGATTGTTGATGTTGCTGGTTTTTCTTGTATCAATATTATGACATCTGCATACCTGAGATTGTTGATGTTGCTGGTTTTCTGCTATCAATATTA